>CM017558.1:60476298-61076298 GCA_007844125.1 Sinonovacula constricta
TAAGATCACTACAGAACGAGGAGCCTGCCAGTGCCCATAAATTTGGACGAGTTTTGACAGTTTTGATATTAAGGGAATTGGTTATCGATAACTTGCTGTTCCTTTTTTTTCGTAGCGACCGACATAGCAATGCCCCTTCATCAGAGACATTTGGTTGATCATATGTATACATTTTAGGGGTATTGATGCTTGCGTGTGTCTTTTCTTGGGATAAACTTATATAAACTAACTTAAACTTAAGCAGAAACCTAGTCAAAGCCTGCAAAAGTTAATTTTGTCTGCCTGGACAATAGACACAATTTTAAGTTAATGCAGATGAACCTTTTAATTGTATTAAAATATTATAGATACTAAATCTGTATGATACAAGTGTTGTGAAGTTACTCAATGCCCTAGTTTTAGTAGCCGAAAAGCAAAAACGTTTATGATCTGTTTTGTATATGCGTACATAAATTAATATTTGCAATCAGGTGGGTGACTTAATGCATTATAACCGTCAAAATTTTCTTTAAGTACCATAAAGGTTTAACATATTTAAACAGTGCCATAATATTTTATAATATTTGAACAGAAAACACGATCTATATTGAAATCATTGTTTTCAGTTATTCATATAAGCAAAAATGTTAAAGATTACTTTAAATATTTAAAGTTTAAAACTTACCGACGTATTTACAATAAGAATATAACAATTATGTGGACATAAACATTCAATGATTTAGGTATGAACAGTGTTTAACTTGTATTCGATTCAAAATACATGTACTTACCGCAGTTTGGTGTCAGTATTTCATATTTTGACTACTTAAATGAAATACCAAATACTAATACAGCGTGTTAAAATTGTAGACAAAAAGATAGTGTAGTCTGTAAGCTTATGATGTAACTATATCAATGAACAGGGAAATTTGTATCGCTTAATTTCGTTCGGTATTAGTTTCTTTTATTAATGTTAACATCTAATAGGTTTCATGAACATCGTTTCCACTAAAGATTCAAACATATAGAAACAATTTGAAACACAGTTTAAGGCTGAAATTGAAAATGACAATTTTGACTTACATCGGGTTTATTATAGTCGGAATCTTTACAACTAAATTTACCGTCCATATAACACAGAAACATGTGCCTTAGGTATTGGAGACACATTTTCGATACCTAAATTCCCAAATTGAAATAGTGTTCTTTTTTAATACGAACTGTCGATCAAGTAAGTAAAAAAAAAATTGAGCAAAGGTTTTGTAAATGCTCTGAGAAAAACACAGTTTTGCAATATTATTGACATGCATATGGTGTACTGGCCAGTTTAAACGTACATGTATGTTTGAAAAGTGGTAACTTTCTTCCATGAAGCAAAGCAATTTCGAAGGCTTTCACATTGTGTTGCTAAAACCCGTGTACGTGCGTCAAATTCAAGGCCAATTATTCTGAACAATGTTCGCAATTAGTTATTTAATTGCTACGGCATCTGAAAAGGTCATGCACGTTGCAATTAAGTTGCCTTAAAATGTGTGCACAGCATTCGGCTCTCGGCAGAGCGTCGAGCTTTTGCTGACATTCGTCGACGGTTTAATTGGTCCAAAATAAGTTTAAGGTAAGTTTGCATATTTGCCTAGTTCTTTTAACAAGCTACACATCGTTTAGAGGCATACTTCTAGCGAACTGTTTTATGTTTATTGCTTATATGTAGGCAAAATTGCGATAACTGTACACAAGATGAGAAATATACGTCTTTTTCATCATGTCGTGACATTTTGAGGGAAATAAGATTTATCAGAGAAGCAACTCTAACTGATAACTATTGTTATTATTGTGATATCTTTAAGTTGTGTTTATTCTTGGTGCAGTAGTAGGCACGTTCATAAAAGTCCAACAATACTGTAACATTGCAAGTGCTACATTATAATCAGAAGAAATCCGATTAGAAATACTTTGATGTGTCTATATATAAGAACGAGACTTTGTAAATGACATATTAAAAAATATTGTTTTGTGAAAAACAATATGCCCTTATAGGGAGTGACTTTATGTGGCCAAAACATAAGTATGTGTATAATACGAAGCATGTTTTACCAAGAAAATTATATGTCATAAACAGCAGCCTCTGCCTGTATGTGCCGAATTATAAAAAAAAATCAAATTAAGGAACGAGCGTGCGTGTGTATTGAATAATGTTTGTATTTCGATCTAATCCAGTGGATGCCATGACAATTTTCATAACATATAAGATACACGGACTTCATCAGGGGAAAACAATTGTAGCAGAATGTCTAAATTGTTATCCTGTGTTTAAATGATTAACGGATTTAGTTTCGTTCCGATGTTTGCCAGGACTACAACCCATCGCCATATGCTGTCATAAGCCTTAAGCAATTCCGGAGACGCCTTTAATTCTATCTACAGAGCAACAGGCCTGCTTCGGCTGATTGATTAGATTATCTTATAAACTCCCTAACACCACATCACAATTCTCCTCTTTTCATCCACAAACATCATTAAAACACTGCACCGTCTCTACTAATAGACTGGCCTCTGGAGACGAGAAGTAAATAAGATCACTACAAACTGAGTTGTCTGCCAGGGCTCATATAACTGGATAAATTTGACATCTTCGCTATTTGTTATTGGTTATCAATAACTTTTCTTCTTTTTACAAGTCGCTCATTTGGTTATGTTCTCTTATCTGACGATATTTTATCGGAAGCCGTACATCTAAAAGACAAGGGAAAGGGTGGTCATTTTTGCAGAAAAACGGTTTTATTTATTTTCCGAATCTGGTTTACGTAGAGCATATTCCTTTCTCTGCACTAGATCTAGAAGCGTATCGGAAGGTTTGTATTATTGCTAGTGCAAAAATTTAATTTTAAGTAATACTAATTGTCGTCAAACAGTATTGTGCAGTTTGCTGATGTATCATATCATGAAAATGCATTATTTTTCGACTTATCAAAATTACTAATACTACTAATTCGCATAAATCAAGTTACGACTCTGTGAAACCCTTTGCGACAAAGACAGGAAACTTGAAATTTCGTTGAAAATGGCATTTTGTTTATCGTCTTTGAGCATAGATGTTCGGTCATTTCTGTGGTGAACTTGCAAAACTGATATTAACGAAAAAATGTTAAACTTGAATAGTTAAAATGCAGATGCAGTTTAGAAATAGCGACAACGCAACGTATTGTGTTTGCGTATTTATTGGCATTTAAAGCCTTTATCTTTGAATTTTCTGAAAGAGTTATTTTAGCGACGGGTATCTTATCTATTAAGAGCAGGGTTTTACCCGGATTCCGACTTTTTCCTAAATATGGCTTACATGTTTTATTGCCAAAGATGTTTTTGAAATGAATCCGTAACAGGTTTATTGATTTATGTACTATATGTCATAAATATGACGAGATTAGACTTTCTTTTTTTTATAGATTGTGCACTCACATACAATAGTTTTGCATATGAATTTTACAACCTATTATTTAACCATTATTAACATAATGATCCTTTATTTGAGTAAATACAAGTACGTTTCGCGAGGTTTCCTCGATATGGTTAAATTGATGTCAAAAGGATTAGAAACAATGGGTTAAATTGGATCTGCGGCCCTTAGGTTTACTTGGGGAGATAGTGTTGTTGCTGTTAAGAGTCCAGAGGAAATTCTCATAGTAATCATTTCCTGGCGCTAGAGGTCCGAAACAAAATCTACATTTATAATATATAGTAAAACGTTATTTTGGGAGATGAAATTGGTTCTAAGCGTTCTAATCTGACAACCAATGGTATCTGTATAGTACTAGTATTTTAGCATTACTATTTTTTTCTTTTCCTGTTTTACTTTAACTTGTTCTATGGAAAATGAAGTTGTGACTACATACAGGGTATCGGTGACAACACTGTTTTGGATTGTGTTTATCTGAACTGCTAAGTCTAACTGCGATTTTGTACCATGCATGGTGATATTATTGATTTCCACATATTTGTTTGCGGTTTGTTTTCACTTAATAATGCAATGTATTAACAGATTCCTCTTATTGCCAGACAAGTTGAGAATTATTTCTATTGCTTTGTATTTTCTTACATGCTTGGCGGAGACTTAAAAAACATGACAGTTTAAATCTGCAGAATAAGATATTTGAATTCGAAATATGTATATGAACAACCTTTTGTTGTAAAAAGTCTTATTGGCATTAGAAAACATAGGTCTTTCAGTGGGTATTACATTTTTAAATTCTCAAAACTTAATTCTCGTTCCTGTTTATGTTAAATTAAGTTTAAAACAAATTATACAAATGCTTTAATTACCAAAAGGCTTTAAAAGAGAATACGTTGGTCTGACTGTAAAAAATGCATTCCTTTATAAATACACATTTCGATATGGTAAGCCCGAATAAAATTGATCATTACTAGGAACTCTTGATCCTCATTCCAACCAGTAAAATGTTTTAATTTAATTTAAAGTACTATGTGCACTGAAGAAAATAATTGTACTGACTCTTCTTAGTGTGCTTTATCAATTGAAGAATTTCTGATTGGACTGCAAAGACAGTATCATAATTTGTAAAAATACAGTTCAGATGTTTCTCGGACTCATTTACAACTTTAATAAAAACAATTACCGAACAAAATATTTACAATATATTGATTGGCTTGCTTGTCATACTTTTATAAACTAAATAATATAAACAAAGGGGACAAACACAGTACGAAAAACGAAATATGTCCAATGCAAGGGAGAATACTCCTACGGTGACATTCCGTCGGTTAGGAACGATTTGTTGGACTGAGATAACGTAAATATCGAAGGCGACGTCCTGTCTGTTACTACACAGTAACATCAATATGTGGAGATCACTCTTAGCGGAGCAATTTGATTCGTGAACGTGTAGCGTTTCAGCTTACGCCGCAGGGCGTTGAATCCCAATCGGCGCGAAGACTTTTATGTGGGGTGTCCGGCTGGTACGACGGTGATTCTACCCTCGCATGTCTGATGTCCACCCATCAATGAGTAGCTAGACATCGCCAAAACGACCAATTTTTTGTTTATAACTTTAGTATTTGTGTCCAGATGACTGAATCGCATTATATTTAGTATGATATTTCATGTATTTCCTTTTCTTCACAAATCCATCTATATTACTGTAACAATGTATGTACATAACTGTATGCGTATGTCAGACTGACGCTGTTTCTACTAGAAAAACAATTACTGTAGCATTTTGTAAATGTCAGTGTGTAGCATTTTCCCAAATAAATGTTCATTTTTAACTTTGCAACCGTACTCCATATTAATGAGGAATGATAACAATAAGCTTATGTTAATTAAATGTCTAATGTGCGTGTGTTGATTTGATAACTTACAACACTATACTATTCAAAATAAAAGTTGACTGTTATTAATATTTTATTGTACAGTCTGTATTTTCGCGTATTTCAGCTGTGTATATTTCGTGTTGCCCTACTTTAAATGACAACCGAAGTCATTTAGATATACTGCATATATCTCTCATTAATTGTTTTTAAACATAAATTAATAGCTCATCTAGTTTTAATTGGCTTGAGTATTTATTTGATTTATAGCATCAGCCATACTGTTTCCATTTGATTGTATTGTTTTGGATTGTACATTGCTTGTATAGCGTCTCGTGGGATGCAAAGTTGTTTACGCATCGTCGATATTCAATACTAGATAACAGTAAATCAGTAATGGTATTTTGGGGGTGGGGAATTGCGGTGGGGGGGGGGGGGGGGGGTAGGCGGGAGGCATTGTCGTGATATGTACTGCAGTGGAGAGAACAACCCATACAATTTTAAAACTTGATCAGATACGGTTTCTTGAATCGTTTTGTTGACAATAAATACAAATCGTAATTGCAAAACACGATAACATTTATGTACGTAAGGCATGAATACATATAAGGTATTGGTTTGAATTTGAAATACTTGCTACTTGATAATGAAGGTAAAGAATTCATTATTTTGTCAGAATATGCCCAATAGTTTGCAAACCAAGGCGCTTTGAAGTCATAGCTCTTCATTTGATTATTGTTTTATTTCTAACATGTGTCTGTACTGCAAAGATTATCAAAGAAATCGACATTTTTATCTGGTTAGGAGTATTTAAGCAAAATCGAGCGATAGGTAGTTTTCTATCTAGATTTCTTCACCTTTTCTTAAATAAAGACGATTGAATCCACAAGAATTTCATGTCATTTTTTCCAAAACCCAAACAAGTCCTGATCTTATATTTATGTTGTCTACTTAATTCACTGTGAGTGTTTACATATTCATTGAAAACAACAAAGCCAAGACGCTATGGAATTTGTTTTAATGTAATAACAGGAGAATTGTTATTTCTGATTGTGTAAGTGTCTATGACAAAAGTGGTTTCATATCTATAGCCAGCCTATGTGGTTGTTCATTGTTTTTCTAGTATAATTACTGCAGTCTACATCGACTCAGAATAGTCAGTCATTTAATCGATGTTGTCATTCACTATATAAGAATTGTTACTTGTATTTTCATTCATAGACATTGGATTTTGGTTCCTCATTCCACTGTCACGTGAACACGATGCTACAACCATTTATTTTTCTCATTTCATTTTTTCCTGTTTAAAAAAGGTATAATCAACGTTTTTGTTTAGATTTTCTAATCGAATAAAAATCCCTTTCTTCTCTAAACACTTGATATTAGTTTTCAATGGCGTCACTACATTCGTCATAACCTATCAAAGCAAACATCAGCGCTAGGACATATTGTATTCAAATAGATCGGTTTTCTTTTCATTACTTGCATTTAAGAAACCCATCAGGATGTGCGAGGTTAGGGCTCTGTAAAACCGGTTTAAACACCCCAGTCGGCCCATAGTGCCGACTGACCGTTCAAGCGCGGTAACTGTCAGGTTTTCTCTTTTAGTTAAATGACTCATCACAAATGTGTTCTTACTTTTCACTTGGCTTGCATGTGAAAAAATCGGTCTTGTGCCTTTTTCGAGTTTGGTATATGTTGCAATGCTCATAGGACTTTGTCATATATTCTTGTCTTGGTAGTTTATTAAAAAAGATTCCTCCAAGATTGTGCTAATGTGACACACTTCCTTTTGGCAATAGTTAAGTAATATGCCCCTATTGAAAATATACAGTATAAATTATTATATAAGACAATATAGCATTGAATTTAACTATTATCAGCATATGCTTCAGTAAATATTCAATCTATTGATAGACGAAAGTTACCTAATTCACCATTTCCTGGACACAACTGACAAAGCTAAGGCAAGTAAGGCACACTGGCGTTTGTTTATGAGTTTGTTTATGAGTTATTATCTTGTTTACATCTCTTCTTACTCATTGACACTTATATCCACTAGATTTGAGACAAGAGTTCGGTGTGGCCTTAAGAGTGTCATACTATTAAAAGCAATGTGTAATCTTATATTGGTATGTCTCTTTATATCACCATTGAGACCAGCCTTTTTTATTTGTTTTAGTTTTGCGGAAAACAAAACAACACAATAATCGTTGCTTGTATGTGTAAGGTGGTAATTAATGTGTGGCTTCATGCATAAAGTTCATGCATAACACATTCGGAAGGAAAGCTATGTCGTCCCAGTGTCAGTCGCAAACAAACTTCCATGATTTTTACATTGACATTGACCTTTTATTAGACTAACTAAAAAAGGAACAAAACATTTCTTTAATTTTGCATATGATTCACAATATATTTAAAATTCGGTATTATAGAGCAAGCATCCATATATATCTAAAGCTAAAAGCTATTCGAAGAAACGACAACCCAAACAAAACCCCGGATTGCCTATGGGTAAGGATCTCGTGGAAAACCTTATGATTTTTAGTCAATGACGACTATATCCCCAAGATCCGGTTCTGGAGTCCAAGGTTGCTCTTAGCGAACCATACTATTAAAATGCCAGTCGTGAATCTGATATTTATTTGTCTATTTATATCACCTACGTGTTCAATTATTCATTGAAACAACCTCGTCTAGACGGCATAGTGGTTTACAGACATATAACAGCATGAAAATTGTTGCTTTGTATTAGGAAAACTGTGTGTATCAGTAATAGTGCCTTGACTACTATGATGTGAGAATCTTTCGATTTTACTCATGTTTTTATTGTAAAGGTGAAAAAGAGCGGCTGGTTACTCCATGTCAATTTATTTCATTGTTAGACAACAATGACTTAATAAATATGTTATTTAATTTGTTATACCTACAACATGTTTTATAGCGACATTACAATTGACTAAAATTCCTAAAATTCGATATTTTACATTTAGATATGCCTGGCTCGCATATATGTAAATAGTGTTCATTGCAAGGCATTGAAGACGTAAATTTACTAGAATTTATGATATTGTCAAGAATATTCATAAAGCAACTTTAAGAGGATAAGATTTGTAAATAACGCATCTTTAATTACATTATGTCTATCTCTTTGTGAGTCGGCATAGGGCTGCTGGGTTGTCGATGTTAGTATGTTCAATTGTAAGACAACAATTATAATTTGCTTCAACTTTTAATGCGTTTCTTTCTCGATTTTGTAACAACAGACATGTCTCATTAAATAACTTGTTTAAATGTCTATTTAGCACATGAAAGACATGAACATTATATATTTTGTAATATGACCAATATGTTTTAAAAGCTTTAAAAGCAAATCATGCAATTTAAATTATCTAGTCTAAATAGTGATAACTCGTTTTTCATGTCCATGTTTTTCATGTCCATTGTTTTTCATTGTTAGGCACCAATGATATAAATTTACTAGAATCATTAGTTTGTTCACATATTTTCATATAACGGCTGTAGTTACTATACTTCTTTAACAAGTGGCGAGCGCTGTGGATTAGTCCATGTCAATAGTTGTCATTGAAAAACGATGTCATAACTGTACTACAGTTTGTTATAATAATGGCGCCATTGAAATCAAGCCTCGTAGATATAGACATGACATTATGCATGGAATTAAGTCAACGAAACAAACACCCTACCATTGTAGTACAATTATAATCATTTCACCGACTAGTTTGTACACAACAAACTACTAAAATACATGTGTACTGTAAGTATCTGTTCACATGCAACAGTTCATCGATTAATTGCTTAGGCAAAAGATCCGACAAAAGGTTCCGATTTCATTCCAACCATACTCGCCAGATTAAATTGAGATCTGAAAGTTATATGAGCCTCGAGTTGATGTCAGGCTCAATAATCCAGTCTAGACGACAGGGTAAAAACTACAATAGGGAACAGATGTTCTGTTGAAGGTTAGTTAATATAACGGAAATGGTTGTCGTCTATGTGAATACTGTATGACTAGAAGAAAATCTCAAAGTGTCATTAAAATCCACGCGAATATTGTTCAACACAAACAACTACAAAGACGGAGTTGTCATGTCATCATTCCATAGTAATTAGTCGTGAACGGATCCTGTATCTTCAAGATTTTAACGTCGTCTTACAAGACAATTTCCACGCCCTTAAAAATAAGCCTTGGCAAGATAATAATCTATGTCTATTATTTGTATGTTGACTTATGTCATCCGACTACTGTTAACAATGTAGATGGCAAGGTATTTGTGCGAATAAAACTAACATGCATTTTTATTCATGTAATGAAGTTGTGTTTCTTTTAGCATGGGTCTTTGCGATTTATTCAGTGACGATTCTTTGGGGGATGATATTGGTCGTGCATTTTTCTTTAGTTTTGAAAACTACTGTATTAGATTTATGTTTTCCTTCGCAGTAAAGCACAACAGAGATGGGTAATGTCAAGGAAATCTAGATACTTAGCGTTTAAACCTTCTAAGTTTTGGCCTGATATTAATGTGATGTTCGAAAGTAGTACGTTTCCTAATCTAATATACATGTAACTTATTTTAAACGAACTTATGCCAATGTATCGAGACTACACAGAAGTGAAAAATCAAGCGGTAGACATTTAAGGCAGACTGAAATGTTTCCCTCTCCCAATTGCATGTATAAGGTTTAAACTTTATTAACAAACATATACATGTATGCGGTTTACCATTTGCCTCTAACAAGTTGGTGTCGCATAGTTCTTTAAACAGTAAATAAACGAAATGAGTGTAATTTGGTCCGCAATCATAACACAATATTAACATTTCTAAAAAGTCATTGTCTGTTTTCTTAATTTGTATTGTTTACAGTAAGATAAACGTTGAACCAGTATTTTAACATTTTTCTGTAATGTTAAGTATTGTCAAGATAATGGAAAAATCTTCCCAATTTAAAGAAAAGATTTATCATGTTATTTAACTGAGCTTCTTTCTTACGATGTCATAACACATATATACAAAGATGTGTGTTCTCTTAAAATGATTCTCACCCTGAACCAAACCTCACTGCTTTCCTTTTGAGTAGTAGCTCATTTAGTATTTTATTAACAATGAGTCATAAGTATCAAAGAGGTTTACTGCAACAGAAAAGAATCAACACAAATTGTATTCCGTACATTTGAAGACACAAAATACCGATCAATCACCGACATTTACTAAATCGCGACCTTGAAAAGTGCCGTCAGTTGGAAGTCAGCTAAAACAACAAAGATATTTTTTGTCCTTCATTTCTTCCATAGATCAACACTGTTAACATAAAAGTACAAAAGTCCATGATTTATTTCTAGTTTTGGTTATTTATTACTTTATAACGGCGAGAATAAGGTTTGTGAATTATGGCCAGGAAATTTCCCGGCTTGGCATTTTAAAAAACTATCCAGCTGACGAACAAGTTGTTTTTAAGACCAGTGCTCCAGGTCTCGCGTCCGTTCTCTGCGAACTCGTCGAGCTGTAGCAAAACACCAAAACACTTACGGATGGAAAGCCCTTTCCCGGGAATTTGCAAGTTTAAATTGCCGTATAATAATACAGCTATTTTAGGAACTATCATTATATTTGATATAGCATTAGCCAGGATGCAAAATCACAATCGGTTTAACGACGGGGTTTGAACAAGGGGAGTCCAGAACCTGAAGATTAAATTCTTTGTATCAATGGATTTACTCTTTCCGAAACTGTAAATGTATTTCCTAATCAATGGAACAAATAGGCCTGTGTTAGTACAGACTTCTAATAATCTACATGATAACCCCGAATTTAAAAATAATAATGCCTAAAGTATTATTGGTTACTGGATTTTGTACTTAATCCGAAACAACATTTCCTAGATGGAGCGGATAAAAAAAAAAACACCACTATTCCCATTTGGCATGTGTACCCCGTACAAAATACAACGCATATACTTTTGCCGTGCAAAATAGAGGAACACATTCTGATATTGGAGAAAGTCCGGTCTACTATGCTATTACGCGCATTATCTATCAATAACTTCGTTATTCCGGAGGCCTAGCGTTACAACAGGGGGCTTTTCGCAGACAAAGTTCAGAGAAGGCTCGCTCCTCAGGATTATAGTTCACTTTATGTTTGATTGACGTGGTTCAAAGGCCCAGTATGTTCACATATTCACTGTCTAGTCGTGTCAGTATTTTTCTGAATATTTTCCCTTACAGGCAAATTTTCTCATTCAAAAGGATATGACGTTCATGACATTGTTGCTTTCGTGTCATTCATTCCCTTTCGTGTAAGACATTTTGAGCGACATTTGCCATGCTAATAGAATTAGGAGGTGTAAACGGCGGTGTAACAGATATACATGAGTTTTGGGATGGCCTACCATTTCGAAACAGACTGGAAGTGAATTTGCTTTAATCGGGTTACGTTGGATTATATGCCTGGAAGTATGTTTTTCAGTGCATGTGGGCTTTTTGGCCTTTTGATTATGATTTCTGTACAAATGTACACTGCCGATGGAACGGATGGATTAATGATCCCAATAGGTGAGTCTATCTTACGACATAAAAGATAATTACCACGAGATGAACTCGCTGTTAGTAGGTTGTTTTTATGTGTTCCTTTTCTTTGTTTGATTTTATTTTTGTTTTATTTTGTTTGTTTGTTTGTATTTTTGTTGTTGTTGTTTTTTTGTTGATGATTTTGTTTATTTGCTTTGTTTTTATTTAATTTGTTTTCTTATCTTATTTTCCGTTTTTATATTAACACCTATACATGATTCTGCAAAAAAATGATTGCTTTCTTTTCTTTGTTAGTTTTTAAAATATGAGATAAACCTATTTCAGTCTGTATTTAAGTTTTATGTTGTTTTGTTTCCTTATTTTAAAATTATGTTTTAAATATACTCTTTTTGTCATAGTGTCAATCATTAAAAAACTGTGGACATTGCAGTACAAATGAAGTCAAATTCGACTTCTGTATGGGAAAAAAACGGTTTGTACTGCCTCAAAAATTATAAAATTATTTTTAAGGTCGATATTTCAAATTTATTAAAATTAATCATTTAATTATCACCAAACATACAAGAACATAAAATTATTTAACTTTGGCTAGCACGTCCCTCATGTCCGTCCGAATAACACGTCTTCTTCAGGCATCGACTGTGAAGGATATTGCCAGGAAATAAAGTACATTAACTGTCACTGCTTAGTTAAGTTTCACGGTCAATCTTCAACAGCTGAACAGTAAAATTAGAATTAGTGTCATTCGACAATAGAGAACAGAATTGTTTTTCCCTGGCTGTGTATTCGTGTTCAGTATTTGACAGAAACGTTTTGCGATAGCTCTTAAAGATTGTGCAATTACTTTTCTTTACAGCTGACAGGTGTTTGTAAATCGGTTTAAAAACGAATGTTTTCTATGTAAGGATAGACACATATTGTCATTTGCAGTTTATCTACTTAATAACTGTTACGGATTAGGAAGTTCGGAAGCTACTTGCAGACTGCAGAATCCTACGTCGTAAAACCCCAATATAGCCAAACAATTTATTCAAAATTACTGCAAATTGACAACAAAGGCGATAGGTTACGTAAGTCTTCGCCTACTGCATTTGCTATATATGTCGCACTTACACCGGTTCCTCCAGGAACATGTGTTTCTGTTGCAAAAAGTGGTACTGTCTGTCGGATATATAGATGCAAATTTATTATCAACTTAAGGTAAGCATGCATTCACCGTATTTCTAGGCGTTTTATGAAAAATCCCAATCGAATACGTAATGCTTCACTTATAACAATTGCTTATATCGCCACTCGTTTTTATTAAGAATTAGCTCATGTAATATAGGTTTTATTGCTTAGATTCCGATTTCCTCAACACGTTCACACAATCTATAAAGTCCCGGTTACAACATTACCAAGGTAAAGTTTTCGTTTGAGTTTTTAAAATAAAAGACACATCCTTAAATAAATATATTGGGATGTGCACACTTGTAATTGCTCTCTTCTGATGTATACTGATTTGTGGAATGAAAATATATAGATTTATAAAATATAAATCTACAATAAATAAGACAATAAATCAACTTAACAATTTTCGCTGAATTAGTCAGAACAAGTGATACCATATACACGCATTTTATTGATATAATTAAAATTGTCTTTTGTTTTATCGCTATTTTTACCCTCTTCATGTAGGATTATATGCAGTGCCAAGCAGTGTCTTTTTCCCTGATAACCCGTCTCGTAAATATCCGACGACGTAAAACCAATTTGTCAGGCATTACTGTCAAATGTCCTTGCTTCCAAATAACCATATAAATCTTCATTTGCAACGTTCCTTAGACACGCAGGTGTATAATCATAGAAAGATATTTTTCCGCATCTTGCCGCATTTTGTTTTGTCGTCGATATTTTTGCCTAGTAATATATTATACAATGCAAAGGTATACTACATGTAGGTCCAGCATTAAAAGGAACGTTGACGCGTAGTGTTAGAATAATGAATGTCAATTTAGAATTTGCAACAAAAACCTACAGGAGAATGCTCTACAAATAAAATTGTGTAAGTGCTCAAATTCTACAAAGACTTCATTAACATATTAAGCTTTTTATGCATGAAATTACATGACCTACGAAAGCTAATTATTATGTGTGTTACGTTTGCACTTGAGTTGCATTATGTTTAAGAGAAGTCGTATATCGTACCTCAATTTGGCATTCTACAAGCTAAGTTAGTTGTTTGTGAAGTGTCTACAGTACTCGTTCCAGTGTAAAATGAATGTAGTTTTTTTAAACCAGGGTAACTTAAAATTGACAAAATATCAGTTAAAATAATAGTAATAATAATAATAATAATAATAATAATAATAATAATAATAATAATAATGATGATGATGATGATGATGATGATGATGATGATGATGATGAAATTGTTTGTGTTAGTGTTATTGATCTTGTATATCCTCATTCTTCTTCTTCTCTTTTTCATTTCGTTTTCTCTGTTAACTTGTTTAAACATTATGGTATTTATTATAAGTTTGATATGTGCAATGTGGAGACAGATTATTATAACAATGATGATCAAGATGTAATTTAATCATTTTATCATAGTATGATATTACGTGATGGAAATATTGCCGATGGAGTTGATGCATGTTTATTGTCTTACCCATTTGTTGGTATGAATGTTGACAGCTTCTCGTAATGGCAAGGTTAAGTCGATACCTCATCTCGAATCGGACAATCAACCCATGACTTAAAGCCTTCTCAGAACTAACAGCGTTTCATCAAGCTGATAAAGATTTCGTCTTTAATGTTATTTATTTTCTGTTTGTTAGGAGCAGTTTCCTTTAGCAAACGACCTTTGGGTAGGCAGGTCAGTCGTATGCATAACGTCTATTGGCATGGAGGTTAGAAACTCACATTACGTCGAATTGTAATTCTAAATTGGGGTTTACAAAATATGTCGTGTTTGAATATACTATAAAATTAAATCGATTCAGATAATTTTACTTAAACAGGTGCTGAAATGTAATGTTGGTTTAACCCTACAAATTGTTTATCGTATTAAGTTACATATCATTTATTCACTCACATTCAAATACATGAATAAAACTACTACCCATGGTGACATTCTGGGGAAAGGGTAAGTGCAATATTGTTGCTATTGCCATACTGGCAGATTGCTTATGGCTCAGACTTTCTTGGTATTGCGCACACCATACACGGCCACAATATGATTTAATAAGAGTTTGTTGCTGTTGTTGTTTTTTGGCGCTTGTAGAGCAGCACATTTAATTGAAAAGGAAATGTTCAATCATTCTGGCATTTCATAACGGAACATTTTTTAACATTAATAACAATACTCATAAAATTGCTTTTCTAAATGAAATCGATTTTAACTGCAGTTAGTTAAATTGAGGCAGTTAATTACATTTGTGTTTATGTGCTGGTGTTGTGTCGTTATAGCATTAGTACTTGTACGCTTACAGTTACAGCCATTTTATCATTGAACATAAATAACTTTTATGAAATCTATTTAATATGCGTACATTTCCTAGAATATAATTAAAACTTGAACAATTTAAAAAATGTAAAGTTTACTAATACTGCCATATAAAATCAAAACATAATTTCACCTAATCAAGTACAGACATGCTGGTATCATTTTATTAATAGTTAGCAAATAAATGTAATCTAATCATAACATGTAATGCGGTTAAAATTAATTTATTGTTTACATGGATGTATATTTGATAATAAGCTCTTTTCGTATCGCAAATAGTTTTATGTGAAATACTTACAAAATACTATTTAGGTATGTTTTCTTCTATCATGCGTACATTCTAATTATTCGTAGGACGTATTTACGTAGGAAAGTACAGGTCCTAGCAGACTCTTTCGCTTAAGAAGTATTAATCATTTAAATATCAATGCAATAACAGAACTATTCGGCCCTTGAATTTGAATGAAACACCTTTATGTTTTCTCAAGTATGTGTCATTATAAATATTCTATCAGATGTTGACTTAACACGATGACAAACATGTTTGCTTTGTAACAACTGGTAGCTAATTAACATAAGGTATGATTTTACATAAATGGTAAATTTGTCAGAGAGGACTAAATCCATCCGTCGATTGATGTTATGTGTTGATTCCTACACGGGTATCCAAAACCATTTTAGAATGAACTTATTTTGAAGGATGACTAACCATACAGTTTTCTTGCACAGAAAAAAAACGCAAGATAAAAATTGCCTCTGGAAATGTATTTCACTAATTGGAAATGTCTGCCTAGAACATGACAATCCGTAATAAAGCTGGTATCTCGATAAACATTATAATTATTTTTTTTCTTTGGCTCTGTACTTGCCTTCTTTGTGATTCCGGTAGCTTTTGATATTAAACGTGCTACTTTTATCCAGACATGTGTCTGGTGTCTGCTTTCACCAATTACGATTTAACATTGTAAAGTGACTATAATTGTGTCTTTTTACTTTATGTTAAGTATGCTAACACGTGGTAAAAAGCTACATGATCTGCAAAAGGGGATTATGAAAGAGAAATATAGTTTTAAAATTTAAATGCAATCTGTTGTCAAATAATAGAAAACATATTTCTATTTTAGGGAGAAATATTTGTTTATATGTCACTTTTTAGTCGTTTCATTTTCGAATTTTATTTTTAAGTTAATGTTAAAAATCTTAGTTAATTAAACTTATTTTAATAGCTTATTTTGAAAAATAATATAAAACATAAACCGCTTTCTCTTATATACATATATATATTTATATATATTCGATAAAAAAACTCCTCTTGGCAATTCCTTAACCTTGAATGTAACATTTTAATCATTTCATAAACTCTCGCTAGTTATTTTGTTGTGTCATTTTTATTTCCTCCATTCGTTAAACATAAAGATTAGGTCCTACAAATTGCGTTTTATGAATGAATTCATCACTTTATATCTTGTTTTGTTCATATTCTCATGACTAACACAATTTAAGTTTTTTGACGGTAGAAGCAGTTGTCGTAACATACATAATCATATCATAAAATATAAATATTTTGCAAGTTCGACTTCTGCTTCATTGCCACACTTACTTACTTATACTTTTTACAGACTGAAATATTAGTGTAAACGTCGAAAAATATTCTGTAAAAAAAACATTATCCTTCCTATATAAGAGTTAATGTATGTACTATAATGTGAAAGTGTGTATTGGTATTTAAACATCCTGTCGAGGAATGTACAAGGATAGCACTGCACTACTTTGGTTCGTAGTTTCTGTAGCGGTGTTAAAGAACTGTTATATTCAACACGTACGTATGTTGGCATTTTTCCAAAACAGCAACGTGTTACTTACATAAAGAGTTTTTACTTCGTATATTTTAAAATACAACTTAAAATAGAAAGGTAAAAAGTAAATGTATCAGGCAAAATGCAAGCTAAAACACCCTTATTTTCTACTAAACATACATTGTAATATTTAATCAGTATTTTAAACATTAATTGGTAACTGTTAATTAGGGATTTTGCCAGATAGCAAGGAGACTTGCTACAAATCATATCCGTATCATCTACATGTACATAAACCCACTATGCATTGTGAAGCACTATAGGTAACGGTTGCGTAGGGTCATAGGTTGTGTTTAAATACAAGGACTAATTCTCATTCACAAGGAGTTTATTGAAAGATAATATTTGCTCATATAACACCTAAGTTAGGATCTGGATTACAGTGCACACAGTTTAAGTTCTTACAGTAAAAGTAATATTAAATTTAATAAACTTAAACATACATTCCTTTATTGATTTTCACTTCTTTTAAACGGATCTGAGTTTGTAATACTCTGTCACTTTCAAGTAAGGTTTTCTTATTCTCAGTCAAAGTACACTAGTTGGACAGTTAGCTTAAAATAAGTGGCATATGTCGATATAGAAATAGAAGCTGTCATTTTATCTTCTCGCTTATTTCTGTTTTGTGATCGCTTGCTTCGGAGCCTCCTGAATAATTGGCCATGTTTGCGTGAGTATGTTTAAAACTTATCTATAATTACTAACACTTGGAACTTGTTCAATGTAGCAATGCTCGAGAACGAGTTTAGGTCTATAAACTTCCGCTTTAAAAATCTCGAGAATAGAGAAATCAATACATATACAATATCGGCATTTTGGCAACAAGTGCACGACGTTAAGTATTTACACTTACTTCAATTTATTTACTGGGCTTTATATAAGTTGGTAGCACCTACCATTTATGTTATTGCAAAAACAGCTAACATTTGTTAGCACATAACCTGGCAAAGAAACTTATTATGAAAACAGAATACAATTCTCACCTGTCTTCAACCAATTTTTACATACATATATCACAAAAATTTCGACAGACCAGTTATACATTTTCACGACTTGCCGTTCCAAGGCGGAGACTTTTGTGTTTCTCTTAGCTTGTAAAATTTAATTATTTTTTTTCTGATTGTTTTGCCACTTTTACATTTAGCATTTGTGCGTCATTGTTTAGTAATATTGACGGAAATGAGTCGATCGTTTTTTTTTCCAGCGATATTACGGCAAATAATAATGAAGATTGCAAAAGACATAGAACATTTTCACTATTTCGTTAAGAACACATATAGACCTGTCGACCGTTTTATGAAAGGAAAATGAAAGCATTACATCATAGTAATAGACATACATTCTGTTTTGATTCGAGATGTTATATAATCAATTCCACTGTGCCTACAAGTGCTTACCAACCCCATCCCTTGAGCACGGTTACATGCCACTTTATTTCCTTATTCGTACGTATGAAGTTAGGCAGCTACCGGGAAAAGGGAAGTTTAGTCAATTACACGGCTTTGACCTTCTTTGCGGACAACTCATGTCGTAGAAGGAAGGCGATTTAGTTTTTATGTTGATGATGTATTAGCCTTATGCATGTTGAAGACAGAATTAACAGTTTGAAACAGGTCAATGTTGTGAACTGAATTAAATAAAGCAAATAACACGTACACTAGTTTAAATAATTCTGTTTAAAACTTTAAAAACCAAACTATGGTCTTATGAGAAGTACCAGTAGTCAAGCAGAACATATTTGAGGGGTGGGTCTATAAAGCATCATTAAGACGTACAGCTTGTGCAATTGTCGCTAGTACCTGTACGTAAGATGCATTTATCTGAAGATTCAGTAAACGTGTACGTACGTATCAAATCAATGAAGGGAGTCACAAATTTAGGAGATTTCCACTAACTGTTATTTATATCTGCTGTTTTGCCACTGACATGTAATTGTAATATAACTTTCAGTTTGAATTAACGCACTTTCCAGGAAGAGCACACATAATTTTATTATTTTTTCTGAAAGGTTATCCGTGTGCGTTTTAAATTATTTTACTGTCTAGCGCAGAATATTAATATTTGTATTCATTATTTACAGAACATTGAATCGTTTTAGTATTATATCAAGCAAAAAATAGCGATAAAGTTTACTTTGCATATGATTTCTTTTAATTAAAGGTACAATTTTCATCTTGAGAGTACTTTTCATAAACTGCAGTTTATGTATTTTTGTTTGAGTGGTCTGTCTAGTGTAAACATACAATAAAATTAAGGTGATATTTATTTTTATCAATGCGCTGACAATATTGCATTTTTGCATTTACATTTTTTAGTTGTTGTTCAATAAATGTTCTTCATAGACTTAACATACTATGCATTTAATGCAGAATTGATTTTCAATTTATACAGCATACAGCAAGAATGTTAAACGAATATCTGTTTTAGCCGTCTGCTATATTTATTGAATAAGAATGTATTGAACCTATATGCCTTGCATAATGTTCACTGTGCATTGCAGTAATTGCTGGATTTACTTGTGCCATTGTACACAGCTAAAATGAATCTATACATGTAGATTGTATATGTACGAATTCAAAGTGCAGGGTTTAAAATATGATTTTATATTTCAGCAACGACCAACGACTACGTTTATCCAAAACGGCAACTTTAAAGGCAGACTCTCGTTCTTATGATACGGCCCTAGCATTATTTCTTTTTTTAAATTTCGTTTTAAAATACATAAACCATTTAAAAGCGTATTGATGCGATAAAATGTATATTAGGAACACATTTTCCTCTTCCAGCCCATAAGCGATTTTATTAACTTCGCATTGATTGGCACTACTTAGATTGGAGATTACTGGAGAATTCGCTTCCTTACTTTCCCATACATCTGAAAGGAGTTTGACACAACTTCGTGTAAAAGGGAAGGCTATTCGATAATTATGTTCCGAATCGTATTGTCGTGTAGTCGACCAGTCAGTCCCTAACTTGCACACCCTCCAGTGCATTATTGCTTTTGATGTGGCTGATTTATATAGAGCGTGTGATATAAATCTTGCCTAAATTGAACACATTGTTTATATGTTTGTATGTGCGTTGATTTTGTGTAAAGTCTATTTTATTGACAGAGTATGAATTTGTTAATTGTCTTATTTAGGATGATTGTTTTAGCCGTTATGCAATGTTACACGTCAAATGGCTTGTTTTAAAATACATAAACCAGTCGGTCCGTATTGCCGACTGACCGTTCCATGGTGGTAACTGTCGGTTTGCTCTTATTGTTAAATGACTCATAACAGATTTGTTCTCACTTTTACATTTGGCGTGCATGTGGATACTTTGGTCCTGTGTCGTTTCAATTAATGTGTATGTTGCAATGTTCATAGGACTTTGTCTGATATATTTTTTATTATTGAAGTATGAAACAGACGTCGCATGAAATAATGTCAAGTAACGAAATAAACATTTATCACCTGGTTTAATTTAATTTTAGCAATTGTACATGCCTTCTTGTCAATCGACATAAACGGCGGATGTAGAAATTGCTCTTTTCGAGTCTGTGACTCGTTTTATTTTTATTTTTTCTATAAATGAAATCTTTGAGCTAACACATGTTTAGCAAATACAACAAATATGTATTAAACCATAGCAAAATGTTGGATTTACCTTGCACCGTAGCTTAAAGAGAAAATATTATCCAACTTTCATTTAGACCTCCTTGCCAATTCTTGCAATTGCTTGATACTAAGTCATATTATTAAGTCATTAATTGGCATAATAAAACAAAAATGTACACGAATCCAATTGGGATAACCAAGATCAACAAGACTATTACAACCATATTGCAGCTGCCCTAACATTTACAAATCAGACATCTATTGACCATACTCCTTACCATCGCAATTTCACGTAACGAATGAAGGAGACATATTAATTCTCAACCATTGAGTTAAAAATTTAATTGAAAAGGGAAAATAAATGACCATTCGGATACGTCTCTGTTGCATTTTATAATGATATTTCCGTTTTTGTAGCATGTTTGACAAATTGGATTTCTAGATTGAAACGTGTTTATTGGAGCGTTGTCAACTTAAGAGCTGAAAAAATATTAACATTCATATTTAAGAATACACTTTATATTTTTGCAACAACGTTATAGCTTTCCAGATGGATGTCTTACCACTTTCGCAAAATTGGCGTTATTATTCTTCTTGATAAATGGTGATACATACGAATAATGTGGTGTTATGCCAAATATAAACATGCATTCACAGTCCATGACAACCCATTAATACTAATTGAATATACATTACCTAATAACTAATGTTATGGTATATGATTATTTCTATAGAAATTGTTACACAGTTTACCTCTTTTTGGTAAAGAATTCCTTCCTTTGGTGAACCTAATGCTTTAATATTTATGCTTTAACAAGACCAGAGATATTTACTTCAAGAAAAATAAAATTCACTTATTCTAAAAATCGTTTTTACATTAATACCGAACTCTTGCAAGACACTATTGATCCTCTGTTTCATATCCAACTTCGTTTATAATTTTGACGAGATATATCTTGGATTGCATCAGTCGAAAGCAGACACCTTCACTTAAAGAAACAATTTAATTTGATTAATTTAAACAGGAATCATTTACAGCCTTATATAAAGCACTTGCATCATTTCTTAAATGTCATCCTGGGTAAATATTTCATTAATTATTTACCTATAACGATGAAAGTACACATCTGCTCTGAGACATAAATGTTGTCTACCTAATAAGATATGTTCTGTTAATTTTTTAATATTTATTTTAACAGAAAGTGGTCTATGATGTACACTACCAGTATATGTATCTCTAGTCAAAATATATATATATCTATTTTACACGATGAGTTTAGAAATATCGTTCCTTATCCTATAATATAAAAGATAATACTTTATCGTCTCATAAAAACACAATGTCACCATGCAACTAAGACATTTTGATTGCACGCCTTGCTTAATCCATTTACACTAACCACATTGTAATTTAGAATACAACAGGAAAAACAGCGACATTATTTAGTATGTTTTCAGAGATTCTTGTTAAAGAATTGTCTATAATTTTACAGTCGCGCGTCGATTTGTATGAGAAGGTGCATGCAATTGTTATAGATTCGAATTCTTCGTTAAGCTATGTTAATATGTTCTTTTTCTTTTATTAAATAATGTTTCTTTATTTTTGCATTCTAAAACCGCAGATTAAGTAAAAGAATATCTAATCAATCAAAAGAACTGTCTATTTCAGCATCTGAAAAATAATCACGAAATGATAGTCATTCCATCGTTTCCTACTGTACGTGTCTGTGGCGCCATATGATGCAAGCTGGTGTGAATTTAATTTTCGGTACTGTTATTAGTAATGTTGAAGATGTTTCATTATGCGAAGCAAATATTCGCGTTGCCACCTTCTCGTCTGGAACCATGAAGCAAAACACGTGCAATCCTACAGAAATGTATTGGAAGAAATTGACAGTGTCTGTCTTGGTCACAGACATCCACACAAAAGTTGGAAAGCCTTTCTAAAATATGATCTGGTCATATTTTGTCTTTAATTTTTCATTAATTATTTCTTTCCAAAAGTATTCAATATTGCACGATGTTTAACACAATGTAAGAAAGTCTGTTTGCCGAGCAATTTAATAGTTGTATTGTTAACCTATTCAGCTCTCATCTCGTCGGTATGATTCACGGTCAGAGACCTTATATTTAGGTATTTCTGCTAGCGTACGGTGCGAAGTTTGAATTCAAACCGATACACTTCATAATATTTTCAAAGGAAAACAGTATATAACTTGATCCTGCGCATGCAGAATGATTGTAATTTTAAAATATCATTCTTATTCTTACAAAAATTGTCATTATGACCAAAATGTGATGACGCCGGTGTCTCCTCAGCCATAGAAACGAACACGATCGTCATCACCATTTCTTTTAGAAATGGCTGATAAAAACGAGTGTTGGTATCGTTTTAATCAATAGATTGCAATAACACATATTTTGTATGAATCGTTGCCGCAATACCTACATTTATATTTTGCCCTCCTTTCAGACTCAGGAGCTTTACACGAAAAATTAACTGGGTATAACTTGAATACAATAAGCGGATTTCTTTAATCTATAGAACATACATGAACTAGCATATGGGGATTTGAGCAGTGTCTTCATTGCTAGTCCTACTGGTAAATATCTAACAAACTTAAACCAAATTTGTTCGACTTTACTGTTAAATATTCTAGTCTCTATCTTGTCAAATGTATTTTTTTTTAGCGTCATTGTTTGATACTGCCCGGCGCTCGCCTTCTGTACATAGATAGTTAATTAATCATTTGTTTGTACGGTCTTTCAATTCTTCTTGCTATAAAAATGTCCGTCGATACAAGGTTTTAAATCGCACAGAAGCCAATCTACAGCTCTGGATTCAAGCCAGTTACGAACTTACTAGCTTTCCCTTTTTCATTTCCAGGTGGTCTTCAAAATTAATAAGCCCTAAAATAAACTAATTGTATATGATGTTTTTAGAATGATTTTTTGTACAGTCTATGTTACAGACAGAATTAGCATTTGTCAACTGATGATATATCAGATAATATTTTAGCAGCAATGCTATTAGGCGATGATTTAGAGTACTGATGAGCTGTGATGTGAAGCTTGGAAAATGTCAATACATTCATAACGTTGACAGATAAACGTTGATTTTCAAGGACACTTCTGCATGAAAATCGCCAATCGTTGTACGAGTAGAGGTACATACTACTCACTTAATGTTCGTTTTTAAATAAAATAAATATTCTTTAATGTTCCAATAATAACGTTTTCAAACAAATGTCAATAAACACCAAGTAATATAAATGCCAATGCTTAATTTAAAACTTTAGAAATAAAATATAAGCAATTACAACAGATGATGTTTGCGATAGGCTATATAGTTTTTTATCACTATAGTGTTGCAAACTTGGTTAGTCCACCAGCAGACATTTTAGGTATTTGTTATACATTTAACAATCGTATCTTTACAGTTTTCTTTGTATGGAACTGCCATCTATAATGTTATTGGAACTTTTTTATTTATCAAGAGTACGGTTATACATGTACACATAAGGAACATATATGTACGTTTCATGTGCAATAGCGAAAAATGTACTAAACCAATCTGATGGCTACATTATGTTTTATTTCAACATGAATGCTATTGTTGTTTTTATGTCCTAATGCTAAAACAGACACTGTAAAAATAAATCTGATCACGTTAACGCATATATGAGTGAACATTTTGAATTATATTTCTTGCATACATGTTTTGCTAAGTAGCCTTGAGTTAAAAAAATTATTGAATACTGATATAAAGGGACGACAAACATTTCTTGCAAACATGTTTCGCTAAGTAGCCTTGGGTTGAAATATTTCATTAGTTTCTGAAATAAAACGATGACAAGTCGGGTGAAAAGTGATTGTTTATATGTCAATTTAAATAAAAAATAAACGTTTTTATTTTCAGATCGGCCATTTTAACCGTACATCGCAAGCATCTGCCTGTCGCGTAATTTGAAATATAACTTCTGATGCAGAGTGCACGTGCAATTCAATTTTAATCATGTATGTTTTGTAGTTCTCATAAATCTCCGTCTCTGTCTGCATTTGGCTAGTGGCAGTTCCTAAACCTTTTCTTTTCAATTGTTCATATTCTGAATGAAGACAAAGTAAATAAGAAAAATGAAATGTTTAGTAAAGTTTAACTGTATTTTGCAATACAGTATATTTCATTATTAACTTCAATCAATGCTTATGTTATGACTTTAACGCGAATAAGTCGTCATTATCAGTATACATCTTGATATGTATTCTTTTGTCAATACGCTGTTGATAGTTCTTGTCAGATTTTTTTTATTAAAACTACAAATAATGAGAATGGCACATTCTAATCTAAAGTTCTTTAACTCGTTCTTTTTTAATAATTTCCCCAGTATAAGCATACCGGCACTTTCAATTTTCCTTGTTAATGGCGTCATTAGTAATATTTTGGTGTGAAATTAATCCTGCGTACTCTTCCTGACTGTGGCAGAACTGTTTGGTTATGAAAACAGTCTGCCACATTCTAGTCTGGAACCATGAAGCAATGTTAATACATCAAATATATGAAAAAATCATAAATGTTCTTTAATTGATCATACAGATAACTTAAATAACTTAAATAACTTATGGCCATTTTTATTTTTAGTTTTATTTTCATATAAAGATGGTAAGTGTTAAGGTAAGGGTGTAATATTGAACAAATGGTTTTGGGTTCCTGTCGCTAAGGGATTAGAGTTTCTCTCCCATCTGATCTTTATTGCATTGATTTGATACCTGGTCGGTTCGGGCAATGTATTTAGGGAGATATTTTTGATGGCGTAAGCATAATATTTTGTATAATAAACTTTCAAAGTTTTAATCTGAGATATTTATATAAAATCATCCCTGTGTATTGTTCTCATGAGAACAATTTGGAGTAGAATGTGTTGTTTAAAACAAGTTTATGTATACTTATCGAAAGGAAAATCCGAGGTATTTCTTTTCCGTTTAAACTTGTAGCATTACCATCTCCGCTATAACAGTTTATATGCTCATTTATAATATTTTACATGTATACGTAGTTGTACAAATAATTTCTTGCATATATAATGCGTAATATGTTTATATTCCATTGTCAGCTCTGAGAAATATACTTTTTTACATTAACAACTTTCAGATTTTTTAAAACATTTGATGGAACGTTTAACAGCGTCGTATCGAGACATTTTATGTGTTCTTTCGTTGTCGAGAAACTTTTTATGTGAGTATTTTTGAAAGATTTCAGTATTTCGGTAAAAGACTGTGTGTTATATATTTTGACGAACAGCACTTGTCAGCGTTGCAAGTTTTACACATAAATTAGTGAAGCCGGATTCAAGGAACGATTATTTATCAAGAGAGAACGTTGTCGAATGTAACGATAAAAGTAAATTGATACTTTTACATTGTCGTTCTTTTACATAGTTATTCGCTTATTGTAGAATGTTTTTGATACACCAGTCTGAGTTAATTTTAAGGGTATCTTTGATTTATATTCTATAAACGTACGTCGATTAATTCAATATTTAACTTCAAGGAATCATTTCGGCTAACATCTATCACGGGCTAAAATTTAGCTCTGGGATGAACTTAACAGCACAATGAGGCTCAGGTACTTAACATAACTTTGAAAAGCACTATCAACTAACGGGAAAATGCTATAACTTATGGAAAATATGCGTAAGTATCTACAAACTATGACATTTCCGTTGTTGTAATCTTCATGATGCATCACAAATTGAGAACCTAATCTAATAGCGCTATCATTCGTAGACATTTTTAGAAGAAATGTATCTAATTATTTTTTTCGTAAACATTGCTTTATTTGTTTTACATGTCCATGTCTATAGCATTACTGGTATAGGTGAGCAGTCTCATTTCGACTATCCCGTATCTCGTAAATATCAAACGACGTGGAAACAATTTGTCAAACATTACTGCCAAATGTATCGGCTTTCACCTAACTAATATATTCGTGTATATTTATTTGACGCCTAAGAGCTATTATAAGAAATGTGCCGCATGTTTCTTTCTTTTCAATAATTCGACAGATCGTAATGATATGCAACTTGTCCGCTTAGTAGCCATAAAAACTAGGGAATTAAGGACAGTTTCATATTTACAAGTACACATAATCTTTTCTTCAGCTATATTTTCTTGATATGAGATTATTCCTAAAATAAATGATGTTACCGCAATATACTCTCAAACAAAGTCTAACTTTTCTTTGGTCGATGGCCGGAAACCAAAAGATTGTTTATGATCTTATGATTTAGTGTGCCTTTAAAATCGTATCTTTGAAAATAAAAGACATATTGTAGTTGTAAGTGTAGAGAATTGAAACTAAGTCAGTATTTAGTAGAAAACGGGTAATGATTACAGCTTTTATCAACGACGGAAAGAAATAACTGGTACACCAAAACAGAATTGCAAACTGTATAAACCTGAGACTTATATACTTGCGGGAACACATTTGCTACAATGTATAGTTTTTAGCCCTCACCTGCTTGTGAAATAGTAATAGTATTATCAAACTAGTATTTCATGCAAATGTACCTTTTATACAATATACAAAAACTTGTTTGGCCTTTCATGTAGAGTTCGGTATTTACAATATTGAAATGTATGACATTCTTTCTAACCTCTATATACCTTCGTAGCACAGTAGTGAACATAATGTCTGCTTTGAGTGATTCAATTCCGTTGTCTAAACCACTTGGGCATCTTTACATGTTTCTCCACTTACCCTCTAATCTGGTTATACATGTTTCTTCTTATATTACTGCGAACCATTCAACGACTAATGGTACAGAGAGACCTGGAACATTATCTTGGATTATCTTAATTTAATAAATAATAATAAAATAAATTAAAATTGTAGAACAGTGTTAGAAAAAAAGCACTTTTAAAAAGATCTCCCCAGATGGTAACAGTGTTAAGCACCTTTATCTCAGAAGAGTAGTAATAAACGACTTCATCGGATGTAGAGAGCTTAACAAATAATATGATATACATACATTACAATATACAGTCACGATAAATGACTCGACAATTAATCAGTTCCTCCAGAAAAGTCAGTGGGAAACAGTCCAAACAATGACTACTAGCTAATTTTGTTATAGAATAACACCGGAGTAATGTCAGTTGAACATATACGTTCATGATTGTACAAAAATATCATGGCATTTTAGCACAGAACATAACAGCATTTCCTCTAACGATGCATAATTAATCAACGTAACGCGATCTAAGCATCGAGATCTTAATCAAGAAAATGAAGAAAAAGATGTTCACATATAATGTACTAATCCGAATTATTTTGTTTTACAAGCTGTGTTTTACCAAATATAAAAAAAAACCAACGGTATTTCAGTTTCTCTAAATTTACATCAATTGTTGAAATTGACCAAATGCTGCATTTTAAATGTCGTTTTTTACCATATTTATCTATTTATTATTTATTTATTTATTTAAAATCCTTTCCAGTTTAAGTCAGATTAATGCATCGTAACTTGTAGTTAGGCTGGAGTTTTGTTTTGCTTTAAACCCACATTGTTACGGATTAAAGTAGGAACCTTCGCCTACAATATATGATATGTTGTGATTATATGTAGTTCACCCATGTCTTATAACTTCAACATTTATTGACTATTCATGACACCAAGGCAACATAAAGCGTAGGCAAGATTAAATATTCCTTTTTAGAGTTAGGTTTACCTCGTCGACATGGTATAAATATATGAGTGCGTCCTGAGAAAGCATTGTATAAGAATGATAATCAGTGTTATGTTGTTGCGTTTTCTCATCAGGTTTTATTTGTCTATTATCATTATTGTAAAATGGAATTACGCATATAATGAACATTGTCACATGTCCATTACTATTGAAACATATGGTACAAACTTATGTGTAATATACATTATACATTGAGTGTGTTTCTTTAAACAAGTGAGATTGAAAAAGATTGGAACACTTTTAATGTTAGTCCTCACTAAACTTGAGCCCTTAACATGTTCGTTTAAGTACCTACCATTTTCACATAGGTACCAATTTGTTTTATTGGTGCGAAAGTAATATGTCATTCAACTCTTCAATTTAGTTATTAATATAAATATAATGTTAACGTTACGCTGTGCGAATCCATACAGAACTAATAACAACCATTGCGATGTTGTCTTAATGTTGCCACATTACCGGAATGTTTTTCCAGCAAACAAATCTGCTAGTGGCCATTGAGTTATCTAGTGTATTACCACAGCCAGAATGAAAACATGTTCTATGCTATTGGACAAAACATCATATTGGAAAGGGAAAACGATCATTCTGGTACTTTGTTGAAAAAAAAATCAAATTTAATTTCAGATCTTAATATCATGCCTTAAAAATCGTCTCTATAATCTCATATAATATGGTCAATGCCGTCGAAAGAATAACATATTGGGTGCATGTAAAGATATAAGGGAAATATGTACAACTATAGACATAAAATAAACATGTTTGCAAATGCGTGTGTTCCGATAACGAACAAACCATGCAGCGTTTGTGTAAGACTTTTGGCATCAACCGTTTTAAAATAGTGTAATATATGGATAAACACTATACATATATTATATACATATACATGTATATACGCACACAAATATATTTGTATATTGTATAATATAGACGTTAGTTGTGTAGCATATAAGGATGTTGATAAAAAGAATAAGAGATTATGTTGTCTATTACTTTCGAGAGGGCTCATCAGGAGGAGTTCTAAATGTATTGGAAAGAGACAAGTACCAATATTTAAGACATTTCTTTGACCGGATTGTTTATATTATTTTATCACTAACCACAGAAAATGCATTTTCACTGTAATCGAAATGTCCTTGCACGGAAACTTTTAATGACATTTTACTTATACGTGTATACTGCTATAAAGGTCCTAACATTCTGCTTTTCAATTAAATAAAATAATTATGTTCAAAAATCGCCTTTCATATTATTTAAACATAATTTAAAAATAAGTCAATTATTTGTTCTCAAAGGAGAGATTGTTTGTGAGGATGTTACAGCTGATGCAGATATTTACTCCCATGGCGCCATATGTAATAAGTGGGCGTGTTTTACTCCTTTACCAGTGAAGTTATTTGATTATAAAAAAGCAAACAATCACGCTGCCGCAGTCTCGTCTGGAGCCATAAGGCAATAAATACGCAAAGCAAGGCTGAAATATTGTTTTCATACGTACTGCAATCAATGACTATCTGTTTATCAGCAACTGCTTTCTAGTGGTAATCAATAGTGATTTATGTAAATAATACTAATGTTTAAGGGGACCTAGGCCGATCTTTCAACCTTACTCCCAGAACTCTTTTTATTCCTTGTCGGATCGAACAATGTATTTAACTTGTTATTCTAGTCTACCGAAGGTGCTATCATCGTAATTCCCAATACAAAGAAGAAATTTAAGAACGTTTAGAATTTATTAGGCGTATGACGTACAGTTTCAATATATTAGAAAATGGAAAATTATTTCTAGACTTTAAACTGCTTACTCCGTGTTATTAATTGGCAGTGAAACATTTATCGGACATGTTCTCACGGGAACATTCTGCTCTCGAAGGTGGAGATTTGAACAGTTTCGTGTGTAGATGGTTACGGCGAATATATAGTAACTGCCTGATTTAGTTCTGCCAATTATATCGTGATTAATTACCTTGCATACTACTTTTTTATGGAAATCACGCTATATTATATAGCTATACATGTTCATGTTTTATCATTGGTTGTTTTTACTGCTACTTCTATAATTATCGAACTTTAAAAATGTACACATCCTTCTTAATGAAACACGTTGTCACAAGAAATATTATTATTGTAACTGCATAAAATATAAATCTCTGGACATTTTAGCGTAACTTTCGCAACATTTGTCAGCAGTTTTGTTTCTTAACATTTTATAGAACTTATTTACTCTTTTCATTTGCTACAAAGAATACTATACTATACTATACTATACTATACTATACTATACTATACTATACTATACTATACTATACTATACTATACTATACTATACTATACTATACTATACTATACTATACTATACTATACTATACCATACTATACCATACTATACCATACTATACCATACCATACCATACCATACCATACTATACCATACCATACCATACCATACCAAACAATACCATGCCATACCATACCATACCATACCAAACCATACCACACTATACCATACCATGCCATGCCATGCCATGCCATGCCATACCATACCATACCATACACATCATGCCATGCCATGCCATACCATACCATACCATACCATACCATACAATACCATACCATACCATACCATACCATACCAAACCATACCACACCATACCATACTTTACCAAACCATGCCAAATTATACCATACAATACCATACCATGCCATACCATTCCATATTATGCCATATTATACCATTCCATATTATACTATACCAGGTCATACCATACCATATTATACCATACCATAAAATACCATATTATACCATGCTGCGCAGTATCGGCAAAAATGCCGGCTAATCCCATCCCATCCCTCTTTACTGAACCTAACAGTGGCAGATGCAGGATTTTAGCTCTATTCGTTTAGGAACTGCGTTTATAGTTCAATGTCATTATTGAGTTAGTTTTCTCAGTTTTTCTTCTAAGGGACAACGTTGCAACAATAACAACAACAGCAACAACAGTCACAGCATCAGTAGTAATAATAGTAGTAGTAACAATAGAAGTAACAGTAGTAGTAGTAGTAGTAGAAGAAGTAGTAGAAGAAGAAGAAGAAGAAGAAGAAGATGATGATGATGATGATGATGATGATGAAGATGAAGAAGCAGAAGAAGAAGTAGTAATAAAAGATGCAGTAGTAGTTGTAGTAGTACTTGTGTAGTAGTTGTTGTTATAGTAGAATTAATAACAGTAGTAGTAGCAGTAGTAGTAGAGTTAGTAGAAGTAGTAGTAGTAGTAGTAGTAGTAGTAGTAGTAGTAGTAGTAGTAGTAGTAGTAGTAGTAGTAGTAGTAGTAGTAGATTTGGTAGTAGTAGTAACACTATAGTAGAAATAGTGTTATTGTAGAAGTAGTAGCAGAAGTAGTAGTTGTCGTACTAGTCGCCGTCGGAGTGGTAGTAGTAGTAGTTGTTATGTTGTTTTTGTAAAATTAGCTGTAGTAGCATTAGTTTTAATAGTCGTATTAGTAGAAGTAGTAGAAATAACCGTAGTAGAAATAGCTGTAGTAGTAGTATAAAACTTTGTAAAATTGATCTTGTTGGTGTGTTTTTTTCAAAAGAATCGGTGTATTTCATCTCGCAAAAATGTTGTTCCGTGTTCTGCAAATTTATATCGGGTTTAAAATAAAAGCTGGCATCGACTTTGAAAACCACATTACTTTAAGCATCTGGTTAAATGCAAGTATTGAAAACACCTTCTTCTGTTTTCTAACATGTACAAGTCATTCAAAATTACGGTTTAGAAATGCGATGTACGAACACAGCCTCCAGTTTCATTAAGGCCTCCAGCCGAGTTCTAAAATTGTCATTTAGCTACATAATTTTATCATTGACTGCTGGATAAAGCGTAAATGGTAGTATATTAGCATCGCAGGGAACATATTTTCTGCTTTGAGCCAAGATGTAATTCAATCAATTCCTCATTGTCTGATATTGCCTGGCGGCCGGATCTCAAGGGTATCTGTACATGTTTCTTTACTTACCCATTCGTGTGTATGAAGTTTGACAGGTTCTAGTAAATTGGAAGGTTAGTCGATAACACAGTTTCAAGTCTCACTGCGGGACAGTCAGACTTCTACAGATTTGAAGTCCCTTAAGAGATACATGCGTTGTTTTATTTTTTATTTAGATTCTCTAATATGAATCACGTATAGATTGCATCCGGTGTGTTGTCGATGTTTTCCTATTTGAAAACTCCAATTGTAAACACAACGTAAGTTCATATTACTATTGTAGAACAAATAGCTCAAAGGAAGATAATTAATAATTGTAAAAGCTAATATGACGATCCAAATTATCTTCCTGGCTAACTGCCTTAAAAATACCAACCGAAGCGGATAATTCCATGGATTGTTTAGTAATAATATTAGTTTAAATGTTAATTAACATATATCTAAGCAGTTACTGGTCTAATTTTTTTTGTATAAACGACTTTGCGTAAAATATAGCTCTATAATTTTCAAGGCGGAAATATATAGAATAAATTATATCTAAACGTGGTTAACTTGAATATTTCTAAGAAATTCAGAATTCTTTTGTACTTAGGTACTTAACCCTTAAACCCATTTGCTGCGTTATGTTGTCTCCACAATTACAAAAACAACCAACATGCAATCTTACTTTAGGCTAGGGTTAAGCTTTTGATGGGGTAAAGCAATTATGATTGCTATACGGTTGTTGTAATAATGTCTCCATACTAGCAATATATTAAGATGGCAGACATTATGGCTATTGACACATATTTGACATATTATTAAAGTATGTTTATTTTCTGGCTAGACTTATGTAATAAGCTATACAAGTCTATATTAATTTATGTCAAATAATATGTGATTTTAATGGTTTTGTGTGATATTCGAAGCATTCCTCAAAATGATAAGGCCTACTTAAATCAATTGTTCACACTTTCTTTCTGTTTGTTCCGGTCTTACGGATATATTTTCACTGAATACGTGCATATCATTTATATTCTTACATGTAAAGCGTGTATCACATAAGTAGCTTGAATTATGCACCATAACACCATTTAATATCGTTTATTACTGACACAACTTGATTGCGATTACGAAAATATAAAATATTAACAAAGACCTAGAAGTATATGTCTCTCCGATTGCCCTATAAATGCAGCATGTAATAAAAGTTAAAAGTAATAAAATGAAAGTCATAATACAAAAGATGGTCAAATAAACAACTTGCACTAAAACCTGAAATGAGACGTTACATAACATAAGGCAAAGACAGTTGTAATCGCACTGGAAGGTCAGTCCGCAAAACTACAAATTATGATATTTTACTGTTTAACAAATATCTAACCTCGAACGTCGGAGGATTTCTGAAAACAAGCAGCGAAGAAAACAACAACAGATATATTTAAAATAATGCGTTTATTTCACAATATATTTAAAACATTAAACAGGTACGGGACAAAAGTTGCCACATGTCATTTAAAAAGATTTAAGACAACTAAAGCGATACATTAGATCATGAAAAGCCAAGTTAACAGATACTGTGTTGGTACGGTCAATCGGCAGAAGAACAGACTGGAGTGCATACACCAGTTTACATAGCTCTTATCTCGCTTTTCTTGAGGGGTTCCTAAATGCAAGCACTAAAAAGAAAATTGATCGCATTTAAAATTTTGTCCCAACGGTTTAGCAGTTCAGCAAATTATATGTAAATTCTAACGAACTATAGCTATTCAGACTCGAGCTAACTCCTGCCTAGAGAATTTTACCACGTGCCAACATTAGTGGTACTTGTTAATGTCTGCAGGGATTAAGATCGCAATGTGAGGATCGTCCTCTCAGAATGGTTTACATATTTATCCCACCGGCTCAGTGCAAAAGTCGTACACTAAAACGTACCATATTTAGTATAACGATGAAATTAACTCCATGGGAACGGCTCTGAAATTGCAATCATATTTTACTTTTATTTTGACAGCTTTTTGTGTACTATTTATGTCTGTATTCAACTTAGTTTTCTTTCTTTTGTATTTCCTTTATTCTTCTTCATCTTTAAATTCTAAATCTTTTTCCTTTCTTATTTGGTGTATTTTCTTTTTTCTTCTTCTTTGTTTGGTTTTGTTAGTTGTATCTGCTTTACAGAGTGCTCTTTTTCACCACACTCTTCTTCTTTTAGTTTTTTTATACAAAAATATCTTTTGAAGCAAATTTGTGCAATTTTCGAAATCGTATCGATCTATGAACATTATTGATTGTATTTTCTATGTAGCATTTACTAACTTTGTCAATTAATCCTGTTTCTAAGGTTATGCAAAACCTAAAATAAACTCGGAATAATCGGAATACCACCATCTTCTATTATAAATGTCAGTTGGAACAAAAGCTATAACTGATTGTTAATTTATTACTCCTAACACTGGTACCATAATGTAGTAATGTACAGGCAAAATATCCACGCTACTATATCCGTCTGGGGCAACAAAGGTAAATCACAAACAACATATGTCAAGAACTTTAATGCAAAATATTACAAAATTCCTGTATTGGTTCTGTGAATTCATACTAAAGAGTATATACCGACGAATATATTTTGAATTTGCTATCCACGTTTACATTTTCGTAACCAACAGATTGATTTATACTTTAGCATTAGCTTTAATTAACTTGCTTGGTATCTATTAAGAACATTGTTTCAACACATGTATTTTCGGTATTTTTCTTTTACAATTGATATATATATAAATCGAAACTAGTAACACACAGTATTGCAAGGTTATGCGAACATGTAACATGTTCTTAATTCTAATGACAAACAATTATTTTACAAAGCTTTCGACTCTTGTCTTTTTTCCAGCTAGATGATGTACCACAATCTTCAAGCATGACACCGTTTACTAAATTGGACGTCTACATCTATACGTATGCACCAGATTGGTCATTTATATAATGAGAACACTTTAACTTCTTCTAAGTTACAAAAGGGAAGTGTTTGTTGCAATACAGCACCAGACCAGACTACTAAGGTGACTTAGGTGACTAATGATATACATCATTAAACATTTCTAATACATAACACCACTCCTAAACTTAAGTTATAATAAGTCTTCTGGTAGACAGTGTGTTTAGGTTATACGTCATGTCTAGATAATTTACTATCAATTTCTATGCCCATATTTGGTTATTATATAAAACGGTCCACTAGAGATACAAACTTCCATTCTCCGATATGAAATTTTGATGTCCCTTTGACTGACCATGTGTTTGTGAATTTTTAGAGGAAAGTTTTGATATTGCTCTTGAAAAATGTACAATGTAATATTATAATATACTATTACCTATGCCTTAGCCTATCAAACTCATTTTATAAATAACCAGGATAGTAGGATAGTCTGATTACTTTTTGTATTCCAAAATTCTGAAAGAGTCTGATCAATACATTCACAATGCTGCAATCGGGACACATGGGCGCGCTGTTATGTACGTTCTAGCTTATTTAATCTAAGTTGAAATAACCAGCACAATCAAAGGTCTTAAGAATTTCTTTCTTAAAGCATAGGGTCCGCTAGCTTTTAAACGCATCACACTGATAATAAAATTCACGATGTAACACTATGCCAATCTTCGTTGTATTTATTATTTAAAAAATGAAAAAAATGACTAATTTAATAACACATTTAGTTCAAAAGACGTCCTATAGTGTTTCATATTAAAATTATCTATTATAATTGTATATCTTTATTTCAATGTTAATGTACATGTTAAAATTAGTAGATGCAGATATATGAATTGGCTTATTTCCGCTCTTGACATGAAATCAATTTGTCAAACTTTCCTGTAAATGACAGGATTCTCACTAGCTTTAAGAATCCGGATCTTCCTGACCTCTGGACACACATTTGTATATTCATAAGGATGTGTTTTACAAGTTATTTTTTCTTTAATATGACTCCATATGGTTTTATAATAAACGACTTTTTTATATTTTGAAAGTTAAGATGCATAGACATATTTATCCAAGTAGGCCTAATAGTATGTAAACTTTTTTGACGTGTTCGTTTCGTTAAAGCTACAGGGGAAACAGAAAAACGTGACGTTTAAACGTAGTATTTATCTGTCTTGTTCCAGGAATAATAAGTTAATAAACTTGACAAAATAATTCATACTGAAGCTGATATAATACAGTTACAATTCCTGTCGGATACATTTTGTTTTCAGAATTAAAAAGGGGTAAGAAAATAAGTTTTTTAATTTAACGTTTAAGACGGTAAATGGTAGATATTCATCATTGATGGAATAAGCATACGACATTTTCTCATAGGAATATATTTTGGCTTCGAATTTAACAATTTCCTTAGAAAGAAATACTTTTTATTATTTACGAATGACACAAAGAAGGCAAAAATCAAACGATAATGTACAAATGATTGGCATATGTACTTTTTCGGAAACAGGAATTAGAAGATCTACTTAGAAAATTAGGTGTGATAACATATTCATTACTTGACAGATAAAACAGCATGCACTTGATCTATTAATGGTGATGACTGAAATGGCATCACGATACAGTTTTTATAATAAAAAATGGATATCTGTTTTTTGAATGCTTTGGTGTGATAACTGCATGTAAAACAATGTATAATGCGTAATAACTTAACTAAAACAATGGGAAATTCAAAACAGGACTTCTCGATTGCCATGAGACTAAGGCGGGGGTTGAAAAAATCAAAATATGACCGTTGGGACGCTACATCGAATTTGCAATAATGTTGTTTCGTAATAAGAGATAGCATAAACGTTCATTTCCCAAATAATTACTTGATAAACAGACTTGTGAGTTTGTCAGAATATTTATCATTCTGGCGTTTTGTGTATTTTATCGACACTCTTTTTAAATGAGTCCTGTTCACTTTCAAGAAACTTTCTTTGCCAATATTCTGACAAACTTGGCATTAAGTCAATGGTCGATATACAATCTAGTATAATGCTCCCAAATGTGTTTTAAATCAACACTTCCATTCAACTGATATGTTGTATCAGTAACACTGTTTAATAGGCTTTTCTGAATGAAACTGTTCCTAACAATACATTAACTCCACATTGATCGATTATGTGTAGGTTTTACCTATTTTCAAATTAAAACTTCACTCATTTGTTACTAAGGATTTCTTCTCGTTCACTAACTGACGTAGATCAGTAGGCGATTCAATATGGTTTTATGCAGTGCTACTCAGTTTCAGAGTTATGCTATCGGAAATGTACACATAAATAAGCTCAAAAGTGTTAAATTAACAGACTGAGTGTTAAATGCATTAGCTCTACGTTGATCGAGTATGTGTATATTTTACCCATTTTCAAATTAAAACTTCACTTATTTGTTACTAAGGATTTCTTCTCGTTCACTTACTGTAGTAGATTAGTAGGCGATTCAATATGTTTTTATGCTGTGTTAATCTGTTTCGAAATTGTGCAATCAGAAATGTACACATGAATAAGCTCAAAAGTGGTAAATGAACACAAACTGAGTGTTAAATGCATTTGATCGACTATATATGTCAAAGCTTTATTTCAAATGGCTGTTCTTCTAAACGCCTATATTTGGAGATTGATTTGGAGTTTACATGTATTTAAGTACCCACACTAAATAATTCAAACATGTAGCTGTACGCGTTTGTTTAAACCTTCACAAATGCTTCTATCTAATTCAGGTATTCTGCCCTTTCCCGTTCTTTGCTGAAAGTTATTTTAACGGAAGTCTAGTTTCGTTTCTATTTATTCATCAAAACTATTCGATTTAAGTAAATTTCAGTTTTACAACAAATATGTCTGAACACTGACAAAAGTGGCAGTTAGTATGTTCATACCTGAATAATGATCTCGACACATTTCGTAACTTAATCATAGTATGAAAATCGAAAGTCCGTGTACCAGCTATGTTTTACAAAGTATGTACAGAATGGCAAAACGTTTAAACAAAAATGCCTAACAATTAGTTTAACATAAAAGCACATTTTATGTAAAATAAAACAGACTTTATCTGTATGTATATAAGTGTAAATTAAAAACTCTTTGATGCCGTTAGGACTATGGGACGAGCACTGGAAAAGATGTAAGCTAGAAGTATAGCTACAACCATGTGCGCATTTGTCATAAAGGAATTCCTATCGTTAATTACATTTTCAAAAATATTTCAACATATTCTTGAAAATCGTAATGACAAGTGTTACTCAAATTGATACAAACGTTTATACATTCAAAACTGATATATAAATTGCAAAAGAAAGTGTTTACTTAGCTTCATTACCAAACAACAACAAAAAACAAGAACGAAACAACAAAAACAAAAAGACACAAACAACAAAAAACATAAAGAAAAACAACACTTATCTCCTTTAGAAAAAAAGACTTCTTGACGAGTACGACAATTTGTATTATTTACGAAAGTTAAATCAGTTTGAATCTTATTGTTCGGTCGTTTATTTTAAATATTTATTAAAATAGTATCGAATAACATATTGTATGTACGGCCGTGATATATTTCGTATAGTATATACATTGAGATATTACATGAAGACATAGTTTAATAATAGCAAACTGACGACTTGAGTAATGACAATTATTCTCTTTAAAGTTAGAAGTACATGTAGATTAAGAATGTTAAAATATCTTGTCGTCATATCTTAATTTAGACATACAGAAATATGTTTTTGTAATATCTTTCTGCAGTAATACTGACGTGTAGTTGTGTACTGTTCTCGTAATATCAGTTCAGTATAGCAATTAAGAAACCGCTCTTGATCGAGATTTAGTTTTTCTTGAAGTACTGAATACTCAATGTTGATACACTCATTACAATTATTAAAAAACGTCACATTTAGTTACATTTGTTAAAATATCTAATGCTGACACATTTTTGGAAAGTATTAAATGTCGATGCATTTATTTGTAAAGTATCAAATATCAATACATTTATTTGTAAAGTATCGAATATTGATACATATATTTGTAAAGTATCGAATGTCAACACATTATGTTAAAAAGTATTAAATGGAGATACATTTATTTTTAAAGTTTTTAAAACAAAATCGAATGTAGCTAATTTTCTTTTAAGTACTAGATGTTGATACATGTAAAGTCTGTTAATATATTTGTTTAAAAATATCGAATATTGATACAAATTTATTTGTATGCACCGAACTTTGATACAATTTCAGAAGTATTGAATAACATACTGAATGCCGAACTTTACCTTCAGAAACATAATTCGGATGAATGGATAAACTTAAAAATGTACAAAACAGAGTTACATTGATGTTACATTGTTCAGGAAATTCTAAATTGTTTGTATATGTGTATTTTTCCATTTATGCCAACAATATACTCTGAATGAAACTGTTGTGTTTTTGTTGTTAACAATAAGTAAATAAGAAAAGGTCCTATCAAAATATCCACGTATATTTAAATCTAATCTTCCTCTAGACAAAGACAAACAATGTAAATATAAATGTGACAAAAACACAGAGACGAGACATAACACACAAAAAGAAAAACTATCAGTTACCGTCTTGGAACGGTCAGTCTGCAAAAGGACCGACTGGGGTGCTTAAACCTGGTTTGTGGAGCGCTCCAACCTCGCACTTGGTGCTTGCCTTTGTCTACTGGTAGATAAAATTTAAATATCTGTGGAAATTTTGATAGAACCTAACAGCTACCACCGTGGAACAGGCAGTCGTCAAAAACGGACCGACTGGTGTGCTTTAACCAGTTTTACAGAGATCTAACCTCGCACTTCCTTTGGGGTTTCTGAAATGCAAACTATGAAAAGAAAATATGTATTTTGGGGTTCTAAATGTCCAAGCGCTTACGTCTTTTCAGTTAATTTACGATGTCGTTAAACAGGAGTGACAAAGTGGAAGATAATGTTTTCATGGCTCTTAGAAGAGAGAAGTATTATTTCTATTAGAGAAAGAACACAACCTTATTGCTTATTGATTGTAAAAGGAAATTAATTTTTAAGGAATAAAAATACTAGAGAATAATTGTAAATGTTTATGTCTATAGCACCTTGTTTACCTGTAGATGGTATTGAAGAGCCAAAGACTTATCGTCCATTATAGGAAAATACACGTAACAATTCTCAAAGGATGAACTTAATGAAAACATTGAGAAAACAAACTCTTATTTGTTTTAAGAGCTATATTTCATTGTCTATGGTGTAACAATGAAATTAAGGAATTTGCTAAAAGAATTTATGTATAAACTTATTTATAACATTATATAACTGATTTATAACATTACATAACGCAATTTTTGAAGCGAAACGATTTCGAAGAACTGTCAAAAAGTTGTGACTTTTCAAAATTACATATTGCCACGTCTGTTATTTCTGAATACCAAACAAATATGGTGGTATGTGGGCCATATGCAGATTTAATGTAGCCTGTCAAAAGTGTTTACAATTCGTCAATGGTAGTTAAGTTCTTGTACACAAACACGCGCGCGCGTACAGTCACACACACACAGAAACACACACAAAGACACACACACAAAGACACACACACACTCATTGCTCGATTTAATCACATTCCCTTTATCCATTTTCTGTATTGGTAACCGAAATTATATGGACACATGCATCTTTTGTATTTTAAATGAGATGGATAAATCTTAATTAAATCCAAACTGTAAATGACAATGTGAACATTTTATCTGTCAACTTCCTGTTTATAATGATTTAACTTGATTATGCCTGATAAACTGTAATCCTTTGTTTTTAATTTTGATATAAATCCTTTTAAATATAAGCTTTATACAAGCACGTTTGGGAATAGATGGTTTTTTAAAGTGAATTAATAGTTGCTCTATTCGCTTTATTCCCTTACTGACTTCGCTGCCATTTAGAAATTATTTTATGTCCAAAAGATATGTAATAATCTGAAAAAGTTGGCAACTATTCAGCGGTCGATATAAATTTCCCTTTATATTTCAAATGAATATTTATATAGCGCAGTCTTACTGCGTTTCTATGTACTGATGTCTTTGACGTTGGTACAGATATTATCCTTTAAGAAAATTACTTAACAACTGACAATGCTGAAATACATCAATTTAACAAATATTTGATATATAATGAATATATCTTTACAAGTAAAGGCGAATAAGAAGTTAAGATAAATAGAATAGACGAAAGCGGCGAAGCAGTATTTTTTATATGTTTACTAAGACTCAATTCTTAAAAGCCGGGAAGCAGGTATTCCTTGTCGTTTATTGTTGAAGAGAGGATAAATTGATTTTTAGTGTCAACAATAGCGAAAAGGAAAGTCACACCAAGAAGTGTTAGACATTGTACCTTAGTGTATGTCTTTGGTATTATGCTCACAGACAGACACACATACCTAGTTTACCGATAGACGGAACGGAAGCCGACATGATTTAAGTGTCGTCCGTTACTTGGTCACATGTTTTAGTATCCTTGGACCATTCATTTTCGAGGCCCGATCAAACCTATGGTCCTTGATTATCTTACTGCTGTTTAGATTATGAAAGTGTGTATCAATTTCCAGGAGAGCAATTACATAGTTGTTTTTATGCTTTAATTCTTCTTTGGTTGCTGATAAAAATAGCAGAAATATTACCTGACCCTGGTGTGTTGTATATGTTGTTTGGATTTAAAACATGATTTGCAATTGACATTGTTATGAACGTGATACCCTTTCGATGTTTTGCTTGTATCCTATTGATTTCAACAGAAACGAAGAAGTAGAAAGTCATAGATACGTTCTTAACTTAAACATCTGAACGATTATGTTAAACATAAAATATGTTCAATAGCTTGTGTTTAACATAAAATATGTTCAATATCTTGTTCTGTGGTCGACGACTACTTCTAAATGCCTTAGTGCTTACTACTTAACATAATGCAAGACTACCTACACATCATATCTCCATAACAATCTGGCACTGGTGCCGGCTTTTGTTTTAAATACGAATAATGTTCTAATATAGACACTCAAAGCAAGTGTGAACTTTTCTGTCCATCTACGTAAACATCACTTTACTTCTTGCATCATACATGCTTACCGTATACTAATGATTTATATATTGGAAAAAAGGTTGTTTTTATACAATATAACTGGATCCGTATATGTATGTTGTACGGCAATTGAAAAGAGGCGTGTATTCTTAAGAACTGCAAAATCTATTTATGTTAAACTGGTATCATTGTTTCCGCATATTAGCTGAATAGTGGCAATACGTTCAGACAGTAAGGTTCAAGTCTGTATTTTAAGAAGGATATTCGTTCTAGAAGTTTAACAACCTTTTGAGAAAGTTCTGTTTCTGATTTAAAAGATATGAAATAATACTTCGTTCATGGAATAAAACTTACAATTCAAGTGTCTTTCAGATTATTTGGTGCTGCATAAAGACCTTACCTTAAAACATTTATAGTCATTTAAAGAAATGTATCAAATACCGCTTTGTCCATTAGTATTTATGTAGCATTAAGCTATACATGGATTATAAAATATTGGCTGCGTTGATAAAACATATCATACCTAATACATTATTTGTCAATTGCATTTATATTTTAAACCTGTTCAAATTCTAATTATATTGATGCTATAATTATGTCGTCTGCCTTTTTTTTAATATACTTTGAATCCGACCTGAACGGAAAACAAAAATACAAATGGGCCATTCTTCGATGATTACTATTAATTGATTAAATGTTCTGGACTTTTTCTCGAGAGACTAATTATGTTGTCAATACAAGATTGCACAAGTGTTTATCAATATCTCTATAGAGCTTTTAGGTGGATGAGCTCTTATCAGCTCTCTCTAATACAAGTTTACAAATATAACCAAGGGAAAGTGTTCAGATCGAAAAGATGTAAACGCTGAACATGAGTTGATAATCATCGATTGCAGCTGTACATCGTTACGTGTACTCTATCTTCGCTCAACATGCATGAGTTGATAATCATTGTTTGCAGTTGTACCTCGTTACGTGTACTCTATCTTCGCTTAACATGCATGAGTTGATAATCATCGGTTGCAGTTGTACCTCGTTACGTGTACTCTATCATTGACATGTTCACACAGATATGACCAAGTTGTACCTCGTTACGTCATTGTTTGCAGTTGTACCTCATTACGTCATTGTTTGCAGTTGTACCTCGTTACGTGTACTCTATCATTGACATGTTCACACAGATATGACCAAGTTTATTACGCGCGTATTGAATTTATGTCGAGTATGCCATATACCCTCTAATAATGTCTTGATACCTTTTTTAAAAAAAATATTTATTTATTTATTTATTTATTCAGTTATTTATTCATTCATTCATTTATTTATTTTTTTTTTTTTTTATTTAGTTTATTGATAAAATAGGTTTTAACCTTCTGCAATTATTTTGTTATAGTTTTAACCAGTGAAGTATCTTAGCTGAAGTTTTGCCACAAATATACGTGAATATGAAAAGAAGAAAATTCCTTATGATGGTTACTACAAAAGTAAAATATGAATACTGCTAAACAGATTGACATACAAGTACAATATTAAAATGACAAGAACACTTGAACGAAGCATAGCAAACATAAAGAAATTCCAACAGTTACCACCTTGGAACGGTAAGTCGACAAACGGACCGTCCTGGGAACCTTAATCATGGTTTGGAGCGCGCCATTTTTCACTTCTTGAAGAGTGTTCTATCAGTAAATGCAAATAGCCCATTTACGTTTGACAACTTATAGTAAGCACCTGCATCGCAAGTTAAGCCTGATAAAGAAAAGTATTTACAAAAAATAACACTAATTATATTGAACACACTCATCATATGCACAGATTGTACAGGAAATGAAATCACCGGCAACTAAGAATTTACTAAAGAAATAATAGTTTGACTTAAAAGCAGTTGAAATGAAGACGTATGCTAAGGATGTAATAATGACGTCAAATAATGAATGTGTGTATTTAAATTTATATTCACAATTCTTACTTACAGCAAACAATGCAGACCAACCAAACACAATGCAGCATAATGAATGTATTATAAGTAATAAGATCAAAATGTTGTATTCACTGTGAAGTAATGTGTTAAGGGCATTGAGATTGCTGAAGTTGTCTTACATATGTATGTTACGAACAGATAGATGAAGAGATAATTCCAATGGCAGCTGTCCACATTATGTCTTTAATTCACCGCAGCATCTTGACAGTAAAAGTTTCGGTTGAAAGCAATGCAGTAAGAAGATTCGGGCATTGTAACCATCACCAATTAATAAGCAATACATTTTCTAGAAAATGATATAAAGAGATCGAAAGCCTTGAGTTTGTTATATAGAACAATTCCATAAAATGCAGGATGACTAATGCCTTGCTGCTTATGTGTTTCACCCTGCTTTTACTTTTTTTTTTAATATTCACCGTGGTAAAAATTAAAACGCCTTCCTTTGTTTCTCGAATCTACAATTTTTCTGTATCTATTGTAAAAGAAATAAATTGGTTCCTATTATAAAAAACTTTAACGTAAGCACATATATATAAATACCTTAGGAAGAAAAACATGTTAAATAACCACCAAATTATAAATTATTTATAATAGTATTTTGCTTTGTAAATACAAATTAATCAAATACAGATTAATCAAATGGATCATTTAAGCAAGGGAAGAAACAATATATAGTAAGCCTATTGTCAAGACAGCATGGCGTTGAATTTAAAGCCTCAGCGTTTTTTAATATATGCTACTTTCAAGAGTGCATAGTTGGTTCTCATAGGAATACCAACCACTTATCTAAATAAGTTGTAACATTTTATAAAACTATTATCGAGTAATAAACACGGAACTTCACAAACATCTATAAAACATATTGAAATTGAGCTTAAATATATTGGATAAAAGAACATTCATTTCAGTGCAAGCGACATATAAGCGTTGCTCTTGAGAAAACGCTTTTAGCATACATTTACGTCTGTGTTCAAAGTGACACTTCGGTAGCATTCACGCTTGACATAAACGTCTCCTTCTTTTCAATAGTATTATCGTGTTAAGGCATTTTAAGCTTACCGTGACAAAAACCTGTTGAAAAATTGTCTAACACTGTACCTATTGTCAAAATTCGACACATGATACCAAATGACCATGGTCATGGTCAGTTTTGTAACGACACATTATTGGAGAAACAATCGGATCCACAATTTTACTCCAGAAAATAAATAAAAATGTTGTTTGTCCGTTTGCAAATTGACAAACGTTTTGTACCTGTTCTGTTTCTGTTTAAATTGCTGTAGTTGCGCAACACCTTTATGGCATAAGTGTTTTATATTAGTAAATATAACCCATAATATTAATATTATTATTGGCAGAGTGTGTCAGCCAATATTGAGCCAAATATATTGGCTGACACACTCTGCCTATTTTAATATATATTCTTTTAACACATACAGCTGGGCTGTAGTTGTATTTTACTTTGTAAACACATTTTTGGATCTCGTTCAGCAATGACACAATGAAAAAATCACCAGCGTGTGTGATCTTCTTCGAAGATGATTGTATATTTAATTGCCTTTAGAATTGAAATTCCAATTTACTATTTTTAAATTATGAAGTGAAACACCGAAACTTAATTGTCAATTCGTGATGGGATGTTAATGAGTTTGTCATATAAACACGTCTAATGGGATTAGATATCGACTCCTTTACATTAATTTCGAAAAGGAATCTAATATAATCTGAAAACGTTGGCAACGTTTTAAATGATCAATGACATATCTCAATAGTTGCCCGAGGTCTGTGTTTATTTTATTGGTCAATCGTGATGGTGGAATCGTTTATCAATACACTATATGCATTTCTACATATTGTTCGCTTTACGAATAATACCGATGTTGTGCTTTTAAGATGAACATGGTGCTCTCTGGCAAAATTATCTCAAAATAGAGATAACCTAGTCCATTGAAAACATTGCGACATCACATCATGGTTTTAGGTAACACCTGCTTAGGTAAAAGGTAGTAAGTGCATATCTTTTCAAAAATTTCTTTGTTCTTATTTTTCAAATTAACGGCGTCTGTTTTTTGCAAAATGTTACGAAATCGATCAGTCCTGGACTTTGTGGTTTAAGAGTAGACAATCCGATAACTAAACAATTATTTGGTCACATGGGTGTCGTTTGCTGGGACAATTTGTTGCTTGAGGTCGACAGGGACAAAGATCACGCTCTCCAAGCCACCTGATACTTTGCAAACAGTAATATTTATTAAACAAACTAACTTTCGCTTACAGTTTTAGTTAGACAAATCTTTCTTTAATACACAAATTGGAAATTCATTTTGGAAATTGTATTCTAAACGAGAAAGAGCTGTTTGCCCTTTAAAGAAAATGTTTAATTTTATATCATACAATGCGTATATCAACCATATAATAAGATTTATATTGTGATTATTATGTACGAAAAAGGGATAATGACAAAAGAAGCCTTCAAAACAGTGCCAGAAGTATCACAAAAAGGTACTCTCTGTTAAACTTTCAAAATCATTCGTATGTAAAAATTGTGCATATATAATTCTACGATTAGATAACATAACCACGTTTGCTTGCCGAAATGCATCTAGTTTTCATTTTAATTATTATTGCTGTGGTGTTAGTTTTTATATTTAGTGCACATGTTGTTTTTAAGTTACCAATAATGTTTGCTTAAAAGAAATAATAATTTCTAACCTTCTAATATATACTAGTTCAAAGCTTCTACATGTTTCTTATATATAAATATTTACCCCAATACTTATAAAAAGTTTCAAAATAATAATTTATAATTATTTAAGCATTTCGTTTCTGTATGTACTCTACTCTTTTTTAATACCTGACAAGATTATGTGGGTGTTATATGTTTTGGATATAAGAAAGAAATCGATTACTTTTTCCGGGGCCATTTCGAGAGAGAGAGAGAGGGGGGGAGAGAGAGAGAGAGAGAGAGAGAGAGAGAGAGAGAGAGAGAGAGCATTTATATTGATAATACCAGATTTCACAATTGTTTATCAATAACTGAGTAGAGAGCTTTCTGTTAGATGAGCATCTTTAGCTCTTGTTATACAATCAATATTATAACGACAACAAATAAAAGCTTTTCTAATTTGAGTAAACTACGAATGTATATTTGTACAACTGTACAATGTTAAATATATATTTACAAGTGCATTTGATACATTTATCATTAATATGCATCTTTCGTGAGTGAAAAGTTTTGCACCCAAACCGATTTCAATGCCATTGCAACTCAAAATATCATGGCGAATAGACTGGAAATAATATCACAACCTTGGCAGGGATTCAATAATCAATGTTGATTCACGATATACTAACGTCCCAGAAGTATATTTATACTTGCATTTTTCTGCTTAAATTGTTTATCAATAAAACAGTGCGCTTCTACCGTATTGTTCACTTCAAAGATATTAGAGATAAAATATATCTAGAGTAGGTTGGAGATTACGAAATTCAAATAAGTAAATATATGTATACAAATTACAAATATGCGGCATTAAATCTTGGGTAAACGCCATACTAGCTGAAAAATTATACTATTGGAGGCAAATATCTTGTAACAACGGACAACCCACATAATTTTCATTTTCTCACGGTACGGAAAGGTTCGGTTAATCGTTGCGTTGTAATTTAAGCATAGGCAGTTGAAATTTTAAATAAGGTCCTCATACATGGCTGCAGGGGTGCCAATAAAAGGCTTAGGTGTGGGCTCATGTCCAAAGTGTGACATCCATTCCGGGAAATATAAGACTAGATTAGTCATACGTCTTTTATCGTGACTGTCGCTTGCGAAAACTGTACGGTAAGTATGAAATCTGAACAGCAGTCAATAGTTTTTTAAAGACCATTGTTTTTTTGTTTATTGGGTTTATCACCGGGCCAGCCAGTTGTGGAACTACATGTACCCTTATTTTTGCTTGAGCGTTAGCAAGGGAGCTAGCTATACCACGTCCCTTTTTTCGACTTTGGTATGTCGCGGATTGGGATCGAACCCGGAGCCTCCAGTACCTGGACCGCGCTACCAGGTCCGTTTTTTTAAAGATATTTAGCTTGTAAGATTAAATGACTTGATAAACAATATCAATAACAATATTTTAAAGAGTATTAAATCGATAATGGAAATATATTTAGCCAGTGCAAATTGCTTAGAAATTTTCTGCTCATTTGATAGAGAGTACGCTTAAATTGGTAAATACTGAAAGAGCAACTATAATTATAGGGAACTGTGCAATAACATGTGTAGCATAAAAGAACGACGTGTTGTGCTTACTGAGAAAGATATCAAAAGGCGAAATTGACGGCTGACATAACACACAACCTTTTCTAAGAGTGGCGTGTGTTGGGGCAACTTTCAGGCTGTGTTATATATCTAAGAAATGGCGATACTTTAGCGCAGTCGCATGATTATTTAAAGAGTTTACATATGTAATATGCGTGTAATATAGTTATCTTTCTAATTTGACACGTGTTAGTCAGACTGACTGTTTACAGTTGTATTAACATACGTATTTATTATTATGTGATATGTTATTTGTCGGCAAGAGTGAATGATCGAGGTAAATTATAGTAATATTTTCAAATGGGAACCTGTTTGGAAATACCATACTGCTACGCATGCTATTTTTTCCAAAGCAATGCTTGTATTTGATCAATGCCAAATTTAGAGTGTAGTTATTATATTTTGTCTTATGTGTTTTCACAAGACTACGATCTATAATGCACTTAAGCCATACATGTGATGTATAGAAATATTAAAAACCTTTCAGACCTCCTTGATAATTTCATGTCTGCAGCTTAGCAAACAAGGTTGGATATTTAGTCTGAAAGACGGACGGTATATATTATTATGCTGTGTTATTGGTGTTATTTTTGTAAGACTGATTGTTGTTCTTCACTAATCAAGGAAGTTACGCTTGACTATGCATAGTTTCTTCAAGTTAGATCTAATAAAATCGGAAGTTCTGAGGACAGGGGTGAAACATATCGTACACATTATTTTATTTTTATCCTAGAAAGCTTGAAGTAAAAATAAAGTTGAAAAATAGCAATGGGTATCTATTCAAAGCGCATTTCGCTTTAAAATGAACTGTTTACATAGTTAGTTAAATGTCTCTTAGCGTAAGTACAGTGGTAACATCGATAATGGTAGATGTTACTGTAATGTTAAATATTGATTCAAGTTATTGATATATGAAGTAGAGATATGCCTTTCATTTTTAAAGTCACGTATAAATGTCACATTCTTTAGTTATATACATGGCAAACATGTTCTTTTGGAATCATACATTTGTTAAGAAATGTGCTTTAGGTGTTATAATTTCTATTGAAAATGCTTATTTACTCTAAGGCGCTTATATCTGGAATCAACACATATATCCTAATTATTTTACTTATTTTAATCCGGGTATCCATATGAATCCATATGAATTGCACAGTATGATGGAAATTTGATCGGATTGACAAAACTACAGAACTTAAAAGTGTGGACATACTGAGTTGAAGTGTACCCATCTCTATTAAATAAATTGGATCAATATACATAAACGTCGAATAGTCAAACAAAAATGCAAATGGCGATTCAGTATTCGATATATATAGAAAGGTTGAAATTTGACAATTTACAAAGTACTTATCCTCGTGAATGTTGCTTAAAGGTTGTATACTTTGAAAAGTCGTGAACCTAAAACAATAAAATGTATCAAATTAACATACAGTTTGCCCTTCAAGCTTTATAAAGAACATATGTATCAACATAAATAGCTATTGTTAACTGTTCTCTATTCGATTTAAACTGATCCAATGTTCCAGTACAATATAAACGTCCGTGTAAATTTTATTCATGTATCACATAGTTAAATTAGTATAATTGGTTAAAGTGGTAATCAATTATTTTCAAACATATTTGTTGGTCTTAATGGCAAGGAAATCGAATATAAAAACTGATTCCAACTGAATTGTATAAGATGTAATAAATATCTTCTTTATAAAACTGTTCATACATTAAGTCAAACCTTCCAATTAAAATATTTCAAATGAGTGTCTGAAATATAGTAACATAGCTTTAGGAATGACGTTTAACGTGTTTGTCGAAGTAAATTCTCAAACTTTAGAAAATATAAGGTGAAAAGCAAGTTAATATGACATTGTGTTGTTTTTTCTAAAGCCCACACGTACGTGCCGTTCATCAATCTTTACTTTATCCAAGTTACAGGAACAAGACTTTTTGTTTAGATGATTTATAATACATATAACAGCAAGATTTTAAATATGCGTTTTTAATAATTGAATTGAACCAAACGATTTCCAACATTAAAAGTGAGAGCAACAATGGGATTGATTTATGCGCATTTATTGAAATTGATATGCATTACCTATTGACGCCCGTATTGTCCCACGATTAAATATTAAAATTTTGAACTATTTATTGCATACGATTTTGAACAAGCTACAATATGTTTCATTTAAAAAGCCAAGGGACTCTTTCATAGACATTACAAATGAAACTCTGATTTATGCAGGTACTTTCAACTGAAATATCAGATAGGACAACGGGGGATTGCTTTGAATATTTTGAATGACACTATATCTTAAGTCAAAATAACTCAATGTATGCGTTACAAACACTAGCTAAACTTTTGTCTACAACGCTAATTTAAATTAACAAAGAAAATGTAAACTACTAAAAATGAAGAAAGCATGCTTATAATGCATTGCTTCAACAACTACGTGCATTGCAAATTTGTTCCTCTTAGGGTTTTTTTCCTTTGCTGTAATTATATTAAAAAACATAACCCAATCGTAGTTCGGTAACTTCGATATAGTATATCATTAACACCTATATAAACACATGTTTGTATCGTCTTCAGGTTTCGCGATTTACGTATCGTTAGTTGGCAGAAATCGCCGAACATAGCCAAGTATTTAAATAAGGTTATTACATTAGGACAATACGTAAACCATTCTGATAAACAATCGATTGAAGTAAACGTCTCTTCTTTCGACAGCACTGAAGAATCATAGGACAAATTTACCAAACACTTCTTGTGGTGTCCTTACTCCAGAGTTTAATTGCCACCTATGTTCCTGACAAAATCAAACAACTTCATATGTAATCTGATAATTAAAGGGCTTCTGCAGACGGCCATGTGCACACTATAATGTGGTTTCCAACCATGTTTTTATGACGGGCCATTGAAAGATGCAACTTTTTATTATTTATTTTAGATTGGTTTATATTTAATATTAACCTTTAGATGTTATTTATATACAGATAACATACTGTACTTCAAGTCAGTATTAATGAATGTTTTTCAAAACATTCAAATAGGCTTTTTGAACTCGTGAAACTGTTTTTATTCTAACAAAAAAATATGGTTTCTATTTAGTGACTGTCAAATAAATCACAGAAGATTACAAAACGTCTTTTGTAATTCTAAATTACATATCACATGACACCAAATGGTCTATTGTTAAAACTTAATAGTAATAGTGAGAGCTTCATTTTGTGGGGATAAAACTTAAAATAATAAGTATATATCAGAAATCTATTTGGTAAAATATTCAGGTGCATAAGCTTTAAACGTTTCAACTATATGAATAACATATTCTTCCATTATAGTTATCTGTTCCAAAAACTGGTGAAGATAATCTTCACTAAAATCAGTTTAACTGTCCGTGTTTTTGAACACCTAATAAGTCTGGCCTGGTAGACATCATATCATTTCATACTTTAATAAGGTTCCGAAGACCGATGAGAGGTGTTAAGCACAAGAGGGTGAGGAAAATGTTCTTTCATGCCACTGATTTACATATTTTCATAAGACTCCCTCATCCCGAAAGAAAAGTGCCTCCTATCTTTAAAGTTTCAAACCTCATTAATAGCAATAACATATACAATGAATAGCTAGCATTTTCCTTACGATCTTAAAAATCAGCTTTGCATTCATATATAGCGACTGCTTAAGAGTATAAGTCTACAATGCACAATATAAATTGCATATGACCAACTCAAGTCAATAGTTTTTATTGTAAATATAGGTTTCCAGCCCAAAATACAAAGTGAGTAATAAACATTCATGAATACATAGTTTTGTCTTTTCAACATTACTTAGATCTTGATTTACTAGTGTAATAATAAATATTACAGAATCAAAGCTTTAAAGTCGCTTATTACGTTGTACTGTAAAAAAAAATCTAGTAGAGCGAGACAAAAAGTAGAACGCACAGTGCATCATGAACACAACTTCTATAATGTGCCATGATATACGAATGACTCGCAAATGTCATTTGAGAAGTGTATTAATAGAATAGATAAAACGTTCAGTGTCTTTCCACAGAGCATGACCAAATGGTGGAATTTTCTCAACCAAAGCGAGATTTTTCTAATTTAAATTATTGGTGGAAAGTTAAATTACAATAAATACTACAATGAAATAATATCGGATCCGTGAACTGAATTTGCATCGCCTGGTTAATTGTGCGACCTGGCTAGCATGAACATAAGCTTCTCTATGTGCTCCCTGCATTAACATAAAGGTGTCACATCTGCATTACCTTATTATAGTGGTCTAACCATAACAGACTTAAAGGAATGAGAGGTTTGTTATATATTATATTGTTTTTCATGGTAATCATGTTTTTTGCAACTAAATTGATAAAGATTTTTGGCCGTTTGGAATATATTATATAAAGTATAGTTATTCGTTATTGTAGTTAACAGTGTAAAGTAATTATATAACATATAACAAAGAAGACGATAATTTAATAAAGAAATATGTTTTTAAATGAAGAATTTGTGGGAAAAGTAAGTTTTAAAACTGAGCTAATCTTTTAAATGCTACCTCTTGTGTGATTTTTTTTTCTGAGAGCATTAACGAATACAATTGTGCCTTAATGTTTGTGACTGTATTAAAACGTATCATTAATGTAACTAGCATATAATGAATATAATAGCATTACATATGATTGATAGTAGACGCCATTAAAACATTAAATAATACATCTTCGCTGGATGTATTGTTTCCTTTACGATATATTATTCAGAAATATTGCTTATTATCCCTGTCTCATTCGATTTTTCATATCATACGGGAGTAATCTTTTTACAAAACATAACGCTCTGAACATCGACTGACATGTGTAATATAAGCAACACAAGACACTGAACTTTGCCAATCTAGGGCTTTATGGAGTTATAATCAAATGGAAGGAAGAAACCGTGTAGATGTATACTAAGATACTAAGAAAATGTAGTTCAGTGCAATTAACGTATGTATCGCTTTTGAACGCGAAATATTGTATTGTTGCAATAATCCTTTACTCTTTGGAAGAAGAAAGTTGTATAAAAATTGTTGTTGTATTTTGCTCTTTATAGCCCTATAACGTACGAACGTATAAAACATTAAATGCATAAAGAATGGCGCATTTCCCTTTTTGTGGTAATGATTCCTTAAATATTGACATGACTTCTTTTAATTTATTTTATTATACAATGGTACATCACATTTTCATAATATCTATGAAAACACTACTTAAACATTGGAATGAATGTTAACTCTACCTGAAGCCGTGTATTTAAGCCTTGATTAATTCTGAAGCTCGCATATATTCTGCTAAATGTTAATAAAAATGACAGTAAAGAACGAGTCATTATATCGTATAATACAAATATGATTTTCGTCCGACATGGCAGATGATAAAATGCATCTTTAAATGTCTCTTTCCAGCACTTCCATACTGCTGGAAACGCACGAATATATTGCCTGTATACAACAATTTAATATTATATTATGTTTTTAATTTATATGTCGTTTAAAAATTCAATCAATATAATTACGGCTAAATACAACCATTTACGTAACAAATATTTAAACTATTCTAAATGCAGAGCTTTGATTATAGCCTTACTACAGCTACAAAACATGCGTGATGCACTATTATGCCAGAGTGTATATACTCATTTGTGTACATCTGTCGTATCAAAATTGCCTGTTTGTAATTAACAGTATGTACTTACTAATGAAGTCCTGTGCTTTTGTTGAAGCAATGAACGGTTGCAATTTAATTAAAATACATGCTGTTATATTGTATGGACATACCGGCTAAACAAATTATTTGTCTAAATAGATCATTATTCTATATTGTTATATTATATTGTTATATATTATGGAATTGTCCGGGGATATTAGCAATAATTAACATTTAGTTATATTAGTGTTATATTTGTACATTAGTTACCTTTATACTCGTGTCAGATTAAAATGAAATGGTGATAATGTGCTTGTCACATAATAATGCATAAAATTGTTCAGAACAAACAAAAAGCATGTCGAATGTTAGATGATCAAAGGGTTCAATAAACGGAGCTTATGAACGTGAGTTTGTCATCAATTTATATATTATGAACGCATTCTATCAATTCTACTACTACGTAAACTCATGTAGGCATGTTTAGCGTAAGGCAAAGAAAGTTCTAGATTAAACATTACTGAAAGGTTGCAGTAAATTGATTCAACATATATTTTATTGTAATGTTTTCTAATACTGCGCAAAACCAAGCTTTATGTATAAATAAGATCGTGTATTCTTCGTATAAGATATAGTGCATTATTTATTATTTAGTTTTTTATTAATTGATTTTGAACTACACCTGCAGGTTCTTCTAGAGAGCCTATCAAGCAGGCGTGAATCGAAGATCCTAAAACATTGCAATTAATACTAAACGCTATAAATAAAAACACAGGCAATAGCATATCATATTTAGTGTTAAAAAGTTGTATATTACTAAGTTTAATTGTGATTTGTACAAGGCAGATACCCCAATCCATAAACGACTCAGTCAACTTTTCCTGATTCTAAAATATTATCTAATCGGCATACTTATCAAAAAAGGTGACAATTATAACTCTGATTGTCACACGTTGCTTTGAATCATACAAAATGGATCACAAAAACGATATTGAAGAAAATATTTTACTGCAAAATTCACATTGTGTTGAAAAACTTGTTAACTTTGTAACTTATTGATGGATAGAAATACAATGCTCTTATGTTCATACGCTTCATTTTACACAACAATAAAATGGTTCTATCTTGCAAAGGAAATTTACTGCTTCATTTACTTTTTACTGCCACATTAAACACGCGTCGTTAAGCGGTGTTGAGACTTTCTTAAACCTACTTATTGCAGGATAAGCGAGCTGGCGTCAATGTTCTCAGAAAATAGCAAAGTGTGTTTATCTTACAATAGGATTGTCCACATTTTTAGATATATGAAAATTTCAGAAAATATTTACATAAGCACAAAATATACAATGGTCAAATTCTAGATACCCAAATAATCTAATATTAATAATGCATGTTTCATTAAATAATTTCTGCTAGACAAAAACGAAAGCACACATTATTGTACAAAGAAAGTTTCATTTGCTTTTCAAGAATTTCGACTTTGCAAAAAATAATATAAACGAAAGACAACCAATGTGGACAATAACTCTATAATAATGTCAATTAACTCTAACTGTTGTTTCAAGTGACCACAATAAGGCTCGTTAGCCTAGACAATTGAAGATGATATACATCATTGCCACAGATACAGACGGTTTTAATTTAAAGCACAGTGCAATGTAACAACTGTTGGTCGTATATCTTTTCCAAAGAGGTTTTATAAAAATGATTACATCTCAGATGAGAAATAAACGTAATCTTGGATGTTCATGTCTTACATCATCATCGTCATACATAATTATATGCCGACTAATGAAGGGTCTCACTTTAACTTTTGCTAGTAATGTTGTTATTTCCCAGGATGTTCCAGGTTCACGTTACATTGTTATATTTCTCATTTCAAAACGTTTCAAAAATAGTCTTCAAAATTCAAATGTATTAATCTGTCTTATTTCCATTTGTAGCTGATTTTTTCGATATTAATATATCCTTCGTTTTTTATTGATCCAACAAATTTACATTTGTTAAGAATAGCTTTAGAGCCAAGCTGTATGAGTTTTCCATATACAACTATTAACTATATACAAAACGGAAAATCTCTCCACTACAATACAATCCGTCACTGATTTTAACATATTCTGTGAACTAAAGAACTGCAATTTGTTATTATTTTTACTAAATAACATTAACATTATAACAACTATTGTAATAAGGCTTTTAATTCTAATTACATCATCACACCAATGTTACCTGTGCCGTAAAAAGACTTCCCGTGCATGTTAGTCATTAATTATATCTTAAGGTGTAAGTTACAGGATAAATATCTTACATTATAACAAAGAGATACTTTTTCTAGATAATAAAAATATAGTTATTATGCAACAAAAAGTGTATTTGTAGTTGACACTTCGAGAACAGTTACATTATATTTATCAATGACATATATGCCATCATTTACTGAAATTTTCATTTAGTGGCGCAATTATCAGGAATATATAGCAGTTTATTGAAAAGGACGAAATGCGACAATCATGCAAATTAGACGTCATAGCATCTCTATATAGGAATTCCATTTGAAAGAATATCCTGGTTTAGGGCGTTGGCGTAAAGGATTTACTGCTAACTAAACATATAGTATATATATTTACAATATAATTATGTTTATGTGAGGGGCGTCTTCAGCGGTAAGATAATAGGCAAAACAATTAGTGTCCCCTTTGTGACAAGTAGTTTAATATAGTTTACGTCTAACCCATTGACAGACATATCCCACTTAGGTATCCGACGACAAAACTGTCAACAAAAAATAATTTCAACTTAGGATATATGTCTATGGAGTAATTAGATGAAATCATGTCGATAATCTCTGATGACTTGTGCAGTTTTCTCTAAAGAGATGCACATTATTATATGACGATCTGTGATGGAAAAAAGTATCTGTCTTAGTTCAACACCAAAGTTCGTTTGCGCTTGGGCTGTTTTATTTGTTCTTATAATATACCAGCGCTTGGTCCGTTTTATTTGTTCTTATAATATCTTATAATATATAAGCACTTGGGCTGTTTTATTTCAAACTAATCTCTCGTTTGGAATGTTTAGTTTTACGTTGCCGAGGCTTTTATCTACTGTACATACTGTACATTCGTTTATAGTTTATTTTATTACTAGTTGTTATGTATGTATATAAGTTTTAATCTGTTTTAACTCTCGATCTGTTTTAACTCCCGATGCAGGTGCTTACTGTTAGTTGTTTCACTTTGACGGGATGTTGTTATTTACGCTGTTTGTTTGCTAGAAAAACCTTTAGGGAGTGCAAGGTTTGAGCACTCCACAAACCAGGTTTAAGCACCACAGTCGGCCCTTTTGCCGATTGACCTTTGTATTTGCCATTATGACTGGTAGTTAGTTTTGTCATATTACACAGACACAATTACAGTGTATGGTCATACTGACTAATAAATGGTAGATGAGGGTTTTATACTTATGTCTGGGTAGAACCACCGGCTAATGTTTTAAGCTCAAAACGTCTCTGTTAACATGGATATGTGTATGCTATGTACTTTTTAAATGTGTTTCATTCTAAGTAAAAGAAGTAAAATCCCCCTTTGTTAAGTTTAACAGTTTCCTCACAACGAATGCCGACTTGAGAATTTCGTTCATCATATCAGACAGAAACTGTAGCCATGGGAAATAATTAAGACTGAATTGATTTATGATTCTGTTGACATTAAATATTCATTTTCCTGAACAGTTTTATGACAAAAGCAGATCCTCATTAAATAATCACTCTGCTTTTCAGTGGATTGAATTTGATATGAACATACTCGCACGAATATTATAATTGACTGATTTTCAGTTAACTTTTTGGCTAATATATCTATTTCTATATGTCGTATAATAAATTGACGCAATAAATGTTTAAAATTAATGCTCAATAATTTCAACAGTGATTAAGGATATGCAGCCATCCATGGGTGTTTGAATTCTTAGACTTAAAGAAGATTTAAACGGTCCACATGTTATTATGTTCGTCAATAGGTCGTTTGGTTATGTTTTATCAAGATTAAGTCTCTAGCTAACTTATGAATGGTTCAAAAAATATTTTCAAAGTTGGCCTAATTATATATAATTGCTTTTCTCCTTTGTGCTTTTTATTACAAGGTACACAATTCCGTTTTTAGCATTGTCGTTATATTCGTATTGCAGTGGTTACTAGGACAACATTATACGAGTTTTAGCCAGACACTGGACCCTTTATTTATAGTTTCATTATTTTATTTTGAGAATTGACGCAAAAATAATTTACGTTGTAAATACATGCATACTTTTAAGTCTTGGACTTTGTCATATATTCTTATTTATGATCACAACAATGTTACTTGTGCAGTGTGGAGGTCGTAAAAAATCTCCCCGTGCATGTAATCTATGTTGTCATTTAATTCATGCTATAAGGATTGTTACGTGTTTCCCTTTGATGGACATTAGACTTTGGTTCTTTAATTCCATCTTCACATGAACAGGATGCTACAACCATTTGTTCGTCTCTGGTAATGTTTGTTCATGATTCAGAAAGTCAATTTTATTTTTATTCAACCATTTTTGTTTAATTTTCCAAATCGAAGTAATACCATTTTCTTTTCTAAACATTATGTAGACATTATTTTTTCAATGACGTCACTACTTTCGTCATGACTTATAGAAAATATCAGCGCTTGGACATTTTGTATTCAAATAGGTCGTTTTTCTTTTCATTGCTTGCATTTGAGAAACTCGTCAGGAATTGCAAGGTTAGAGCTCTGTAAAACCGGGTTAAGCACCCCTGTCGGACCATATTGCCGACTGACCGTTCCAAGGCCGTAACTGTCGGGTTAGCTCTTTTCGTTAAATGACTCGTCACAAATTTGTTCTTTTTTTTCGCTTGGCCTGCATGTGAAATACCTTTGTTCTGTGCCTTTCCGGAGTTTGGTATATGTTGCAATGCTCATAGGACTTTGTCATATATTCTTATTGGAAAACGACGAACAAAGAAGCATTGCTATTATTTGTTTATTTACCCATTATGGACAAAATAGTAATGTCCTTAAAATGTCAGTTAACATTATGGTATAGATTTTTTTTTTCAATAAATAAATGGAACATTAGCAAGATACAGATCATGTTTAAATTTGTAATATCTGTTATGGTTTGTGGTTTAGCAAATAGAAAACGTAACTGACATCCTTATCTACAAAAACAGTATAATTAGCATCTTTTCTTATATACATATAACGAGAAATTATTTGGTAAAAGAATGTGAATAAAATGATGAGTGTTTTCCTGAAGCTTCAGCTGCATAAATCTCAAAACTTATCAACAGCCAGGATGCAGGTATTCGAGTACGGAACATCATTAAACAAATTTTTAAGTATGGTACATAAATGTAAGATATATAAATATTCATATGAAGGTGGTAGATTGCCATCATTTTAGGATGTTTCGGGATGTGTTGCTGTTAGTAACAGATTTTACTTGTACTTGCATTTTAATATTAGGTAAATAAGAAAAGGTCCTATCAAAATTTCCACAGATATTTAAATTTTATCTACCAGTAGACAAAGGCAAACAAGGTAAATGTAAATGTGACAAAAACACAGAGACGAGACATAACACACATTAACAAAAATTAATTTATTAAAGTTTGTTATTGCTTGGGTTTTTGTCAAAATATTTATTCGTAATAATCGAGAAGAGAACTGGGAAATATTGCATGTTAATGGCTCATCAATGGCATGTTAATGGCCATTGAATTTCTATTATAAATTTATTAGTGAACTTCCTGCTGAGGGGAGGTTGTGTCTGCTTATATGTTATTGGCAATTAGAGCGTGATTTCTGTAAGTCGTCTATTTATAACACAGGATGAAATTTCTATATGTAAACGATTACAAAGTAAATAATAAATTCATATTCAAATTGTCTTAACTTTATTTACATAAAAATAATGTAAATATATTGCCTGATTATTTTAAATGTGACCAATATTTTTGTTTTATAACTGCTTAAACATATTTAGTTCAAGTACTATTGTATTAAATAATTTAAGATGTATTATGCTAACTGCCTAAATAAAATTTGTTTATTTCCATTTGCAACATTTGTTGATATCATATAAGACTAAATATTAGCATTGCAATATAACATTGTTAAAAACCATGTAGACTAAGTATGAAACTGTGTGCCAGCAATAATAATCACATGTAGCATGTGATTTCTTTTGTTGTTAAAACCGGTCTAAATACAGACAAAATATGCAGAACTATAAACAACTAGGATGGAAACAAAACTTCAAATTAAATATCAAGAAAAACGGAAACATAGTTTCTGATGACGTTAACGATATCACAAGGTGTTATCGGTCACGTGATCATGTTCACAGGTTTTAAATAGTGTCAAGACATATTCAAGATGCAAACTCATTTCAAATAAATGGTTGACATTATACATATAGACAGAAGAAAGGGCAAAATACGTCGGCATGCTGTCAAAGCTATGTATTGATTTTCAATTTATCTGGTACGTTCTTCTCATAAGATGAAACATTGCCAATCAATAGTACTAGACTCGTTTGTTTACAATTCCTTACCAGAATGTTATTAAAAGAATTAAATTTGGGAAATATCAACTTTAAAGGACGTATTATCAAACGAAATATATTTTAATCAATGAACGAATGGGAAAAAGAAAATTAGGTTACACAAATGGTGGGAACCTGTAACTTAAATTGTATCCTAAGCAATTATTAAGTTGTGTTTTCTTCACAAGCGTTCTTGCACGAATTAGTGCACGAACTTATGCTCATCATACATGAGTAACGAATTTTTATATAAATACTCAAGGTAAAACAACAATGTTTACTTAAATAAAATTTTGTCATTCCTTTTTTCTGCGACAAATTGCTTCATTATATCCGTATTAATTATCGATATTAATTATCGATCGAATAATAAACTAAGACTAGTGAGAATGTTAAACATTTGTTTAGTCGAACTTCACATGTGTCCTTTGAAGAAATTAATGCCTTATATTTTAATGCATTTATTTAAAAATAAAACAAATGTGAATTGGCATTAATGCTTTAACGTTCAAAAACTCCTATTACAATCACCCGTTTCATATATAGTAATATAAAGCAATTTATAAGAGTTTGTAGAATTTATTGGTTCCCGTGACGTTTATGTTTAATATAGATTACAATACAATATTAATATCATGTTAAAATGCAAAATGTAAGACAAATTTATAAAAGACCAAAAATACAAATAAGAAAATATTGGAAAAGCCGCCTCAAAAACACATGGTTTATGTGGGCTGTCTCAAATCATAACTGAAATTTATATAAAAACTTAGTTTCTCTCATGACCTTCAGCTTTATGAACCTATCAGGAAGAGCGAGGTTAGAGCTCTGTTAAACCGGTTTAAGCACCCCAGTCGGTTCATATTGCCGACTGACCGTTCTAAGGCGGTAACTGTCGGATTGGCTCTTATTTTTAAATGACTCATCACATATTTGTTCTCACTTTTACATTTGGCGTGCATGTGGATACCTTGGTCCTGTGTCTTTTCAAGTTTTGTTTATGTTGCAATGTTCATAGGACCTTGTTTGTTATATTCTTATTCTAAATTGACGGCCAACTAGTGATTAAAGTCAGCAATTTATAACTAAACTCATTCGTTCTAAAACTGGTAGGGCCGAGAAATGTTCAAGGGGTCTTCCAGCTGACCTGCAGTGCGCCGGTGCATCGATACTTGTTTGAGAACTTCCACAAAAAATTACTATCTGGAATTCGTCCAATAATTGTATCGATGGGAACTTTTATGGTGGTATCCAATCGTTTGGATCAAGGATTTCATTCTCTAATAACCAAACAAGTCATTATTACACGACAAAAAGGTCTTGTAAAATGTGTTTTTTTTTATAAATTCCCTTATCCGAGCCACGCTGCAGAGATAGCTATTTCTAAATGTAGAAATTCTCTGGACAACTCACTTTTGAGATCACGCTACATTGTTATTCGGGTAGTCCGCTCTGCCGTCGGATATTCTAGCGTGTTTTTGTTCGAATCAAAGAAATCATGCAAGAAAAGTCGGCATTTATTTATCAAAAAAAAACAACATCTAAATTCACTACCAAACATATTCATCATCGGGGCACAATGTTACAGCAATCGACAAAATTAGGTAACTCGAGGTCGTCCTTTTCACTCCTTATAATTCCGACAAGTGAATATCAACCTTCAAAATATAATTAGACGAGTTAAATTATTAATATTAAATTATTCCATTTCTTATGCAGTAATTTTGAAAGGGTCATGAAGAAATTCTGTTTACTGCTCACCATATAGTAATATTCTATTCCTGTATCCCATCTTTTCTAATAGGTTATTTTTCCATGAGAAGGCACATACTTACTGTTTTAAAACATATATTAATGTGATTCTAGCACTTGAGACCTGTTTAACAATAAGAAATATCAAACATGTATTTTCTAATATATAACTATATTATTGTGTAAATTCTTGACCGGAATTTACACAGATATAAAGTTAGTTAAAATGCATTTTATATTTACGATTACAAGCTCAAAATGGGCTCGAGGTTAATATGCATGGTTGCAAATTTCACCTTGAAATCTGTGACCAATATTGACAAAGAAATAGATCGATATGACTCGCAATAAATTCTGTTTTTCCACACGCTTTTATTACAAAAACAGTCCTTAAATAATTGAAAAATGCCCCTTTAGGATGAGGTGCACTATGAAGATTGCATTTTTCTCCAGTAAAATCCTTGCCCAATTGATGCATTAAATCATTCAGTTGAAACTAAGATGCACTATTGTTATTTTTAAAAATTTAAAAAATAAATGACATATGCCATGCAAATTTAACTAAGGTGAAGTGGACTATAGAAGAAATACAAACACACGTCGTATTTCAACTTGATAGTGCAGTACTTGTACAATAATTCTCACATTTGATACTGACGTTCAGTTTTCTCTACTTATCTGGTTTGACTTACATCTGTCCCATGGCATGTGAGGTAATAAACACATCATTTGATGGAAATGCTTAAAGGGTATAGTACATCAAGTCCAAATGTTGAAATACGGTAAATATCTAGAACATATTTTTACCAATCCTTTCTTGGTAAGACTTATAAAATGCGATAGAGTACACAAACGTCACAGTTACTTATGCCAAATTTAACGTGTTAACGTCCACCTGACATACAATGGAAATTGATTTCATCCGAATAAATAAATTCTCATCGAATAAGATGCCTTTCCCGTCTAAGTTGATCTGAATTTTAATTTAAATTCCGTGTTGATATTGTCTGAGAAAGATGTTCTCCTAGTTTAATCTTAAATTAATTTAGAATTTAGAAACGTTATCATATATGGATACTATAAGGGTATCATGGTTAACATAGAAACTAACAAGATGAATACACGAAGCGAAATATTACTCTCCGAAAACAATAATTTATTTATTTCTACATATACGATGTACTAAGTTTCGAAACAGATTAAAATTATTTATTTATATACAGAGATAAGCGACAGTTATCACAGAATCTCCCAATCCAGTGTTTTTCTTCTGCACAATTCATACACTACCCTGGACAGTTTAAATTATCTTGCGTTATTTGAAGAGAAACTATATGAGTAGCAACTAACTCATTTGTTTAAAATGAATATGCAAACTAGATTGACTACCTGTCTCATTAAATAACCGTCGTATTTTTAAGGTATCACAATATACGCCAACAATCAATATTGTGTAACTGTGGCCGTTTGTACAAATTTGCAATGTGGAGATGTCACAACATGCTAAATATTATTTTCAGTTAAATTATGATTCAATGCTGGTTAGTAAAGGAGAGACACAACATAACGCTTTATGTATTTAAAGCTAAAATACATAATAACCATTTACAACCTTTAGACTAATGCACACATCCAGTAATACAGTTCATTAAGAAGCATTTTGTTGAGGATAAAAGTAATGATAAATTAAATAAGTGCCTATTACACAGAGTATTGTTGATAGTGCTTCAATTATTTTAAAAATATCAACTTGCTTCCTGTGTCTTTTCAATTTTTTGTATATATTTCAATGCTCATAGGACTTTGTCTTATATATTCTTATTGCAAATTGCAACTAGGAAAATAAACTGTGTATTTTATAGACTAGAGCAAGCCTGTCCATGTTGTTTGAATACGTTAATACTAACTGACTTTAAAAAAAATATGTCTCGTAACAATTGCTTAAGCATTCGTGACTCTTTCTTGCATGGTTTGTGCGTGCTTTTGTTCCGTGTAGTTAAGGTTTTGGTCTATATTTTTATCTTCATACTGATCTAGTCTTGTTTCTTCACCACAAGCTCGTTTCCGAGTCATCTAAAGGCAATATGCTTCAAGGGTCGTACATCTCCTTAATTTCTTTACAGACAATTCCATGGCAGCAGAAAAATATTATCTAACAAATGAATGTGAAACGCATGCGTTTAAGAATAATAGAGCCTTACTTCTTTCCCTATAGCACTGTTAGGGTGACAAGCCTTCACACAGCTCATAACGTTTGGCTAACTGGGAGCAGAAATGTTTTTTATGTTTAATGTTTAATTTTCCTAGCCATAAAACGTCACCTTTTGTCTCAGAAATATTTTTATAAACAAACACGTCTTAGAAGACACTGATTCTTCCATATATGTCCCAATGTGTTAACATGGAAATATCTGTAATAGGTAAAGTTGTGAGATTTCTTGTCCGCTTCGATGATTTTAACATATCAAAGGGTATTTCCAAAGTGAGTTTTACACGAACTCTTTTATCATGAGCTGTTATCTAAACTCTAATAGATCATTACTGTAGATTTACTTAAAATAAAATGAAAACAGTAACTGTAAAAAAAAACACACACCATTTTTGAAGTAATCATATTTTCTTTCACTAAAGATTTAAATCATTACTGTAGAGTTACTTAAAATAAAATGAAAACAGTAACTGTAAAAAAAACACACACCATTTTTGAAGTAATCATATTTTCTTTCACTAAAGATTTAATACGTTCATCCTATATACTAGGTAAAGCCGAATCAAAGCGACACACTATATTCATTCCTTTAATACAATTCAATAATTTCTGCACAATAATGATCGCCAAATATTTAGAATTATCAGATCTAAAATACATGTTGGCATGAACAACAAAGACAACAGGTTTAATTGTTTGAATTATGTAACATTTTAATATTCTAGTATAAACCACTCCCCTTGTACTAATATGAAATAAATAACTAAAACACATTTATGAATATCGATTGTATTAACATATTAGAACATTTGCAGGAATAAAGAGTTTAAACATGGGAAAAGAAGAACATGGGGTCACTGTAAGGTCTTGAATTTTAATCTAAGGGCGATATTTTTAATTATCATCTTTAAAGTTTCATTGAGATTTTAATTTGGACAAGCTTCCTTGGACGTTCAATTTACATGATTGAAACTGTGGCCGTGGGAAAATAATCAAGTCGTTGATCTAATTAATGAACGTTTTGGGTTGCAATAAATTATTGATTTCACTCGCTTATTTCATGACAATAAACAGACGGTAATTAATTGATGAATGTTCATTTGACGAGATGAAATAATTGGACTGCATAAATGTTTCATCAAAAAACGAAATAAACATATTTGTATAGAAACGCAGTGCTTGAATCTTAACTGCCTGAAACCATGTTTTATGATTAGATGTGCAAGCTGAACAGATATATGTTTTCTGAAAATATCGACTTAGTTCGTAATATGATGTAATATGATATTTAGTTAGTTGAAACTAAACAATTACTTTAATCTGATATCCCTTCCTTCAGTTGTTTTAACGTTTTTCTCCTTAAAACTCTTTTTTCTTTATTAATATATAGGAAAGTTGTCACCTCGCTTCGGGAATGTAGCTGGGATAGCAAAGAAACCTTTGGCTGTAGGAATGGCCTAAATATTATTAGAAACTATGTGTATATGCGTACATGAGGTTAAACTAACGTCACGCTTACCCTCGAAAACTTTGTCTTAAAATGTGTGTATTAAAATGAGTATTTGAAAACCAAATTTGCAAAACAGATATGGATGTAAACGTGAATATTACTCATAAAAAAAAGTGAAATCAATACGTGCAGTAAGGATGTTTGTTTATTGTGAGTTTAGAACTTCTATCTTCTGGTATGGCATTCTATTACTCTAGAGTTACAAAGACTTTGTGCTTAATGCAGTAATATTACGCTTTTTGACTGTAACAATGTTGAAATGCAGCTTTTTTTCCATGTTAAATGATGGTGACTGGTTTCGACATGCGCTGAACAATGTGTTTGAAATATTTTCACAGCCCAAAAAGGTTTTGAAAGCTGAATGTATATCGTTGCTTAAGAAATATATCAATGCACTTGTTCAGACGGTTTAATTAATATCTTAAAAATGTTCTTTCCTGGAGCCACACAATTGTTAATTGGTGTTTTTTATTTTTATTTCTTCTTCTTGGAAATATTTTAGCAGATAGGACACATACATATGAAACGATGTCTTTTTGTGCGTGACTTTAAGAAGTACACTTTCAAATTGCATGCCGATGCCCTCTGGGAAAGGCATTCTTCGAGAAATATTTTAATTAAATTTACCGTCACGTGCAGCCGGGTCATATCTGTAGGGTTTATTTGGTTTCAAGCTGTTATAAATATAATTACAAACAAGTCTAACAAGGCACGTCTTATTTGCAGGGAAATTATTTCAAAGGAGCATATTTTGTTTGTGAGTAGAGACATAAGTTAAAATATCTTTCATATAGAGATATACACAACCTAGAAAATTGCCAATTTGATTTATACCTCTAGTAAGTTTAAGACTTGTAAAGAATATACATCATAGGAGCTTGTCTAAATAATAGTCTTAACATCGTGCATTTCAACATGAACATTATTAACACAGGTCTTATGTATTTGAATTAAACGCTGTTTAATAAATTGTATAATGGCAGTTTCTTGCGAGGTTACTAGGCAACCATCCGCAAACAACCGTCAAAGTTGTGTACTGCTGCATTAATCAACATATTAAACTGAAATCCGAAGGTCATTGAGTCTACTTTAAGCGTAAATACATTTATGATTATAAGCGAAACGTCTCAAATCTAAGTGGTAATATGCAAATTTATATATATATATATGGAAAAAAAAAACATCACAATTGTTTGATGTGGGGAAATACTGTAGTATATATTTCAGAAATTGTTTCAGAGATGTATGCTATCTTACAATACATTTAAATTATTTTAAACGCAAAATATTCAAGCTTCACACTTGGATGTTTGGGGAAAATTTAACCTGTACCCGTTTTGGTAAATTGGGGACAGAAACATATACGGAAATATGTTAGAAAGTTGCAAAACATACCAATAGATACCGAACAGAATAAATGTCAGTTAAATGTTATAATTCATTATCTCAAACAAATGTTTATTGTTGCTCATCTTTCTCTTGGAATAGATCCAACTTAAAGGGCTACTGGTCCTTTTTTGAGTATTGTATGCTGGAATTGTATTATTTCTAATTGCAATGTTTGTAGTTACTCAAATACACGTATCGTCACGTGTAGATGAACGTATGTTATATGTATATTTAAGGTTTATTTGTTCAACTACCTTACAGAATATGTAATGTTTTAATATCAAAATATAAGAAATTAATTTATTTTCAGAATTATGTAAAATAGAAATAAGACTATTTAAAACAGAATTACTCAAAATCATTTAATGTACAACAAACACAAGTGTATGTCCCAAATATAGTCAGCCAGAATATCCGTTCTCTATCAAAACGACAACTGAGAAGTAAATAACTTAATTAAACACCTAAATTGCAATTTTTAATTAAACCTGTATATATTAGATTTTATGTTATCAAATTAACCGTTACAAAATAAAATTTGTATAACATAAAAGTACGGGCTAATATTATTTTTCCATTTGAGAGGAAATGACGTCATTAAACGTCAGTTGTTATTCAATATGGCGTCTTCAAATAATTTTGACGGTGAGATAGTCAAATTGTATTATTCGTCTGGCTCACCTACCACAGTCATTCGAGAAATGGCAAAACGACATCCTGAAAAGAAAAGAAAAGATGAAAATAAATAGACTTTTAGACAGACTTGAAAAAAAAAAACAGACAGACGTCATTCAAATACTGGTCGACACAAGTCTGTGAGAAGCGCTGAAAACATTGCCAGCATTCAAGCTGTAATCTCAGAAACGACACAAAGATATGTTAGAAAGATTTTAGGACGGACAAAGTAAGTCGTTCGAGTGTTCACAGAATACAACGTTATGATCTGAATCTAAAACCATATACACTGTCAATTCTGCAGCCCCTTAAAGAAAATGACATTGAAAGTCAACTTCACTTTGCACACAGGGTGAAGACCAATCAAGACATTGTTGATTTACTTTGGTTGTGTGATGAATCTCACTTCTACCTAAATTCTGCCTTAAACAAGAAAAACTGTCACAATTGGGTAAGTGAGAAACCGGAATATCACCTGGAACAATCACTGACTACATTGCGAAAACGTGACAGTTTAGACGGCGTTAAGCAAAGACGGAATCATCGGGCCATTTTTCATCGAAGGACAGGGCCGTCATGCAGAAACAATAAACAGTGAGCGCTATCATTGTATCCTGAAAAAGAAATTTATTCCTGCATAATGTAGAAAGGGCTTTAATCTAGACCATATTTGGTTCCAACAACATGGCACAACACCGTATACCTCGGCAGCCGTACTATCCTGGGTGGATAGGACATATGAAGACCGGGTTGTTTCCCTGAAAACACAGTACGCGTGGCCTCCGCACCCACCTGGTTTGAGTCCGTAAGACTTTTACTTGTTGGGTTTCTTAAAGGCCTTACTATACAAGCCGTCTCCCACAACTTTCTGAAGAGAAATCAGAGGCATTAACAATGAAACTTGCAAAGCCGTGATTGACAATTTTCAAACACGTTGCGACGTCGTTATCGAGCAAAAGGGACGTCACATAGAACACGTTCTGTAAAAACGTACTTGCTTTTAAGCATTATATGCTTAATTTTGTTGTTATATGTACAGCATATTAAACTTGAATATGTCACCTGTTTTCATATATTTTCAAGGTAAATAAGTAATTAACAAATATAAGTAATATGGGTTTAAATTATATATATATATATATATATATATATATATATATATATATATATATATATATATATATATATATATATATATATATATATATATATATATATATATATGAACAACTATGAACCCTTAGTCAACGCATCGAAAGAAGTACTGAGACCTGCTTAAAAGAGCACTTCTTACAAAATAATACGACAACGTCACTGCGTGTACGATCTATAACTTATTGCGTTAATACAACATCTTTATGAGACTCAAGTCCTAAGAGTAATACAAAACAATTAGTGTCTCTATAGTGACAGACCGTTTATCTTCGTCCCGTCTTAGAACAGTACGAAAGTGTCGTGAATCGACATCCATGTTGTCTTTTTTATTTAAACTGTAAGTTTGTCTCATTTAATCAAAATGTACATTAAGCCTAAATAACTGTAACTGTTTATTAGTCAAAAGCGACGAGTTGTCAGACGAATTCTTACGCATTTATTTTCAAGATGGATCCTATTCATAAAAATTGAGAATCTTAGATTGTAAATAGCATGACGTGGCATTTCTTAGAGAACGTGCGTCTGTAGGGATTGTTGTTGTTCTGTTGTTGTTTCAATATCACAATAATGTAATGTGACATTCTAGAGTTCTACTTGTTCGATAATACAGTCTGACATCTATACATACAGTGAAAACCTGACCTACATCAATAGACTTAGTGGCATCATTCGAAATAACACATCGAGGAGAAACTTTGGGAATTGGCGCATGCATTGCTTTTAACTTCAGTTTCCTTCTGTTGTCAATCAATGCTGTTTTGCAAAAAGACTTAATAAATATATTTAACGTGGTTTATGTTAGCGATCTTCATTATTTTTAAGTAACGAAAGGAGTGCGCATATCTTGTGAAATAAGCAAACATGAGACCCATACATTACAAATGCTACATAACAGCTGAATAAAAATGAATATCAACGTTGTCATATGTAATGTTGCATGGACTTCAGTGAAATGACAACAACCCAATTCTTTATTGTTCTACGACCAATCTACTGATATAGAACACTATTTTCTTATAGACGGAAACACATCTTATGAAAATCCATACGTGTATTATGAAGGTATGCCCAACGTCTTTTTTAAATACATCACAACGACCAATTATGACCATTAAAGCGACGTCCAGCTATTTGGTGGAACCCCACACAAATAGCTGGTTTGAACCACCTGCGCACCGCAAGTCAGCTCGAAGACCTTCCCACATTAAGTCCTTAGCCCCAGCCGGGACTCGAACCCAAGCGGTGAGAGGCTAAGCAGTCAGAGGAGTTACAAATCGGCGACTCTACCACTACGCAACGGGCGCCCCTGTTTAACTATAAGATAGGTAAATAACCCGTTAACTAAGAAAGAAGTCCATCATCGTGTTTGGAAAATTCTACTCATATGGTCAATTATTTGTAGCAAGTCCTATCAAATCTAGTATATCTAGTATGCATTACAGCAGATGCTGTTTTTTTTCACTCAAGTTGTCAGAACTTTTAGGATGTCATCACTCTCTATAACTATTAAAGATCAATATCTTACTAAGAAGGAAGACGCAAATAATCCAGACCGTACCGCGATTTATACGAACATCCTAAATAATTATTTTGATAGTTTCAGTTCACGCCTAACTCAAGTGCCCACAAAGAGTTACACAAATATTTTTGCTTTGCGTAGACCAACGGTTTACCACTAACCTCACCGGTCTATTTGTACTCGACCGTATCCTAATGTTTTTTTCACACATATATTATGTATAAATATTCGTTCAATGGTTTCCCCTATAGAAAGATCTTTATAAAGATTGTTCAGAATGACTATGAATACAAGCTGGAGAACAAAGCGAGTAGTCCTGTTGGCTGATATTTAGATACATACAAATTGACATTCCCACTGGTAATATAACTAGTCACAGAAGGTGTAAAGAGTATTTTTATGCAAACGTAATGGCTGATATTTCTTGAATTAAAACAGAAGAATGACATACTATAAACACATGTAGGCGTCAGTGTTAGAAAACATATTCACCAATTAGTGTTGTCACGAAAGTTGTCAGAAATAAAACGTAATCAGAACAGAGAATAAGCCCTAAATGTTTGGAACTATTTAAATAATTTGGTATCAGCATATTCACAAATAGTTTGAAGAGCGTTTTAAGGATAGCACCAAGAAACACATACTCTCTATTTTTTATTATCTTCCTCATAGCCTCTTTCCAGAGTAGAATCAGGAATCAGGTTTAACCTACATGTAACAAGACGTAGTAAACAGTCATGCTGACTAAGTTTTCATATTAGGCCCGAGGTTTCAAAGCGGATCCTCCGATTCCTATTGTCTTGCTGTAAACATTGAACAGTTAGGAAAAAATGTCGTTAAATAACTGTTGATGTGTTTTGTTAATGGATAAGAATATATATGACAAAGTCCTGGGAGCATTGCAACAAATACAAAAATTCGAAAAGACACAGGACCAAGGTTTTCACAGGCACGCCAAATGTAAAAGTGAGAACAAATCTATGATAAGTGATTTAACTATTAGAGCAAACCCGACAGTTACCACCTTGGAACGGTCAGTCGGCAATATGGACCGACTCGTAGTTAAACTGGAATTCATTGCACTTTTTATATCGATGAATTGCTGAATGTTGTCTATAAGATTTCAAGTTTATTCTATAATTAAGAAAACCCTTCACAGGGTAAACGGATATCTGTATTGCCTTATTGTCTATTATAGAAGTTGTGTAGACATTATAACAATCAGGAAAATATCGTTTCATTTTGCTTAGCTTTGACCAGCTTGCACCACATTTACAATATCGTACCTGAAAAAATTGTAACCAAAAAAATGTGTAGTAGAATGTAAAGCTGTTTAAATGACAATCCTTAGCAAATCGGCGAGTAACAAAGTGTGATGTACATGTTATCCTTGAGCACCTTGCTTGTTTTTATCTTAGAGCATGATACATCGATATAAAAGTTGTGACCTGCTGAGTTAGGTGTTTTCATTTTTTAAAAACTCTAAAAGAAAGTAGTCCGGGAATATTTAAGTACCTGTTCGAGAGCTTGTTGTTGTAGAGTTATATGCAAATGTTTCATAATAAAAAGACCATTAATCTAATCCAGACCGAGCAGGAGACAAACAGAGAAAGAGACAGTGAAAAAGAAAGACAGTCAGACAGAAAGACATAGGCAGAGATATAACTCATGTGATATCTTATGGATCATTATGGTAGTTTAAACCAACTTGCTGTCAAACTAATTATTTTGAATTATTAAGGTATATACATATATTTAAAGTGGTATAGAAAATGCTCATTTGTCGTTTAAGTGAATTGAGGATCTATTTATTTATTTTTTTCAAATTTCTTCAAGTAGTTTATGGCTTTATCGGAACTTATTTCTTTTTTTATTTCAAAAAAAAAAAGGAAAATAAAATTTTCAAAAATATTAATACAAAATATCGATAATACAATAATTGGCAAAGGATTTAGCCTAATGTGCATTAAAATATATATGTAAAAATATATAAAACATGCACTGATATTGTATAACAATTATTTTCTTAACAAGGATTACAGAAATGGAGTGAGTTATTTAGACATGTATCATATGATGAGACCTTTATATAAAATATCTTGGAAAATAATATATATTCATTATCCATTATAAGTTATTATAGATATATATATATATATCATTGTCTCATATATTTCCTTAATTATAGATCCCTGAACATTGGCGTAATAGGGTTAACATATTCGAAAGGGGAGTTTATGACATAAATAAAGTTCCAAGACACATATATACACATTCATTCAATATTTGTGAATGGTAAGTTAGTAGTATTTTGCTGTATACCGATTTTACAGGGTTCTAACTACGTACTTCCTGAGAAGTTTCACAAATGCAAGCAATGACAAGAATACCAAATGGAATAAATAATCTCTAAGCGCAGAAGTTTTCTTAGACATGTTATGATGAAAGTATTGACGTCACTTCAAAATAATTTCCACATAGTATTTGAAAGAGAAGTATTATTTCTATTAGAAGAACTACACAAAATTGTAGATTGTAAGTGAAATAAACGTTTCAATTAAGAAAAGAAAATACTTAAAAAAGAGTAAATAAGTAGCGTCTTGTTCATGTGAAGATGGGATTGAGGAGCTACAGTCCAAAGTCCATTAAAGGAAAGACACGTAACAGTTTTACAGGATGAATTAAATGACAACATAGATTACATCCACAGGGAGATTTTTACGACCGCTTAACAGCACAGGTAACATTGTTGTTGTCATGGATAAAAATATATGACTGCAACATATGCCAACATTTGAAAAGTCACGTGACACAGGTATTCACGTGCAACCAAATATAAAAGCGAGAACAAATTTGTGATGAGCCATTTAAACAAAAAGAGCAAACACAACAGTTACAGAATTGGAACTGGAGGTGCATATGTGTTAAGAACAGTTAATAAAAAGGAGGAATTTATATTATTTAGGATTTAATAATAAAATAGAATTAAGATCAATGTTGTAGTAATCAATAAACAGAACGAAACATTAAAGTCTTTCCGACGATAAGACGATAAAGCAACAAATTCATTAAAGAAAAGTATATAAGTAAATATAATTTACTTAACAAAACTGATAATTGCATCTAACTGAACAAGACATAATCTTAGTTTAATCAATCAAACGGTATCATCTGCATAGTATGATTAACTTGTATAAGACAATGTTAAATTATAGTCATCATGTAAACAGTGTACTTGAACTTGTACCAAACCGTGTGCGTATGTATAATCAATCATACTAATATGGTAATATACTTTATATTTGTTATTTATTAAATTGATCACTTAAATTGATCACTGGGCTCCAATAATAATCACTTATTTCCTGTCTGAAATTTTCTCTGGCAATATATTGATCTATTCTGTATTGCGTTAGCAATTGTTTTTAACAGTTCAGTACTAGGTTTGACTGTTTATTTCATTTTAAAAATGTGGTATGTAGGTAGCAATATTATTGTAATTTAAAAACTTTCAAATGAAATATTTGGTTCTTGAATTATTTCTTGATATTAAAGGACAGCAAGTATTGATAAGTGTTTGTAACAAGTTATAAAATCTGTTTGCAACTCACAGTCACCAACAAGGTATATAATTGATGGATTTCGTTAAAGGCGCTGTGTACACAGGTTTTCATCTATGAATTTTATCATACATAGCAATCATTGGTTCCTAAAATTCTCTAATGTATTCTGCTTTGGAACCATTGTAATATTGTATCATTTTGGCGTTAATAATGTATTTGGAATAACTTCAAAATATATCCTCAATCCCCATTTTATCTCATAAGATCATTTATATTCAGAAGTTGGTTTGATATTATAATGAATTATTTTGTCAAACATATGTCTACTGCCTTACTTGGTTGTAAGAAATATCAATAATGAAAGTGGAAATAACGGTTTCTCTAGCCTTCTGCCCATTTCTTGAATTTAAATCTTTGTTTAATATGCTTTAACTGCTACTATATAGATTTGTGTTTCTAATCCATGAGGTTTTAACGGTATTGATAAAAGTTGTTTATTCTGATTGTTCTGACCACTCCAACAGATTAATCATTAAAAATAACATCTATTTTTTTTTATCTGGATTTCCGTCCATTATCAAATTGTAAAAGTATTTTGTAGATCTTTTATTATGTCGTTTCTGGTATTTCATAGAGATAATCGTTCACGGCTTTTATTAACTGTACTTTTGCTTATGGTGTACGATTTCCTTTTAAACATTCTTTTATTGACTCTTTGATTTACTTTTAAGTATAGCTCATTTTAGGCTATATTGTGAACGTCTGCAGAAACTGTAATTCCAAGTTATGTGAATTGTTTATTTAAAGATAGGCTTTGATTATCGTTATTTAAAGATATGCTTTGATTATTTAAATGACATTTACAAGAACATAACGACGCAACTTTGGGGTTGTTGTTGTTTTTTTCGTTGGTTGCAGAAATTGGCATGGAAATGTATGACTGATAGTAATGAGTTTTATGTACCATCAAAATTTGATATCTTGTATTCAAAGTTTCCCATTTTGATACCTTTTATATTTTTATTTTTACGTATAAGAGAAGCCAGTAGTTCTACACAAAGTATACATATATATGGTGCTATAAGTTCTCCTTGACTATTAGCATACAAGTTTTTATAATGTTGTCTGACCTTTCCAGCACTTAAACGAATTTTCACTTCCTCCGTTTTCTTTTGTCTTACCCTAAGTAATTAATTTTGTTTAAAATTTAAAGAATGTTTGTTTTGCATAAAGCTGCTTTTCCAAATATGATTTATCCCGAATATGTTGTTTCTCTCTTCCATCATCATTTTCATTAACCCTAGTGGCATAAGTTTTTGTTTCAACCCTAACAATAAATATAATTTGTTCTAAAAATAATTGGTAATCAATAGTAAACTTTGTGGTTAATTGTTTATATCACAAAGAGGTCGGATTCCTAGCATACTTTCTAGGACCTAAAATGTAAAGTAACATTCTGTTTTTCCTTAATGAGCTTTGCATATTTGTAAGTAATGAGTTATTCATCTTCAACTATGATTTTCCTTTTTATTTTGTATTCTCAAAAATTACATTTGAAGTTTTATTAAAGAATGGTCCATTCTATAGCCTGGTATAATATGACGTGCTTATACAGCTACTTATAAAGACATTGTAAATACACGTAAAAAGAAATCTATATTTTCATTTTATTCGAGTTCGTTTTAAACCACTGAAATTCAAGATTTTTTTCAATGAAAATTGCAACTCCCCTTAGGCTGCTACTGGCATTGTGAATTATACATTAAAGCCAGATCCATCGTATATCAAATATATTTATGATATTAAATGGCATCCTTATAAAGTGTGGATCCTGTATGAAGTAGATGTTTCTATTTTTAATCTTTAGATGATTGAAAACATCTTTTCGCTTAGTTTTGTCTCCAAGAAAAAGTAAGTTTAACTGTCACCCTTTTAAAATTATAATGTATTTGGCAGAGATACTGGCTGTACTATAAAATATGATAATACCAAAGTCTTGTTCATGTTCTAGATCAAACTTCTTCGAATTGATTACAAAGGCATTTACGACAGCATAATAATGTGTTTCCTGACCTACTTAGTGTCGGAATTTAAGATATAAAAAGAAACAGTAACAAATAATTGCACCTATTTTGGACTTTCTTCTATGTTCACATTCTTGGAATTATATTGTATGGTATTTCAATCAATTACCTATACCTCATTGCCTGTAAACTTATGAGAAGAGCAGCAGTATGTGTACATCTTTGGTATTTAAAATGTAGAAACAAAGATATACATGCAAATCACAACTGGACAAAGAAGACATAATGAGTAATAATAAACTTAAAGCCGACAACAGCAAATTTCCATATAGTACTGTATAATATTAAACCTCTTCTTAGAATAAAGATAGATGTCATTAGTCCATTGGTTTTGATATGTTGTGTGTCTTAATTAATCACCAAAGGATTATAATATTTTTTACAGATGCGCCTATAAAATAATTATTTCAAAGCAGAAGGTCCCATTATGCACAGAAACGTTATTTTATTTCACAATCCATATTTAATAAATTTTATCATTATTATCTATCCAATCTCCTGAAAAAGCGAAAGAAGAGTTAGGAATGGGTAGAAATCTTTAATGGCTTACTGAAAAACACCACCTTTTACAGTATGTAAATAGGAGGATACAATTTTTAGTAACTCGAAGTAAACAAAAGAATGAATAAAGCCTAAAGTCCTGAAATCTTAAATGTAAATGGGATAAAAGAAATTAAAAAATCCTCATAGAAGTCTGTATAGAATTTGAAAGATATTAGTTAAGGATTACTTTTTAACACGCTGGTTATTTCCATACTAACTGGTACATTCCTATCGTTCTCAAAACTTTAAAAAAATATAAAAAAATAACTTAGGGTAACATTTTAGATTAGACAGGCACAAGTATCTTTAGGACTTTTATCGAAGACAAGGTTTCAACGAATTTAGTATGCTTTGACTTAACTTCAAACTCAGTATATCTTAATTGGTAGCACTACTTGAATTTTGTATTCATTAACAAAAGTATTTGCTTCTATGTCTTTATGACACTGCATATTGATATGGCTCCTTTGCTGAGGGTATTTCACCATGGGTCATGGCATTTATCAAATTTATATATCTGTAAAAATACTTTCAACCGGTCTCGTAAAATTTAGAAATCAGTTTCCCTTTTGTTAAACGAGCACGGACGACGAAATACAATATGTTTAAATCTTAGGTGGTAGTGCATATCTGTTTAAAAATGGTAATTATCAATAAAAGTGTGCAACAGCGAAGTTCGTACTAAGCTGAGTTTGAGCAAATCATGGTAAAGGAGTATGTTAACATACACATACACGCACGCGCGCGCGCACACACACACACTCACACACGCGCGCACACACACGCGCGCGCATGAACACATTTAATATGTTGATTTTAGGATCTGTTGATAGTAAGAAGGTTGCACAATTTTAGGTTCTTGGTTTCAAGATGGATTGACTCATCGGTGTTTAGAACGTTGAACCAGTATGGCCCGGATGTTAATAATGCTCTAGCTTGTTTCACGCTTTCTAAAGTTACTACACTGCTGGATCCAAAATGAAATGAGTCCCACTACGTAGGGTTTTGTTTGGGCAGTACCGTTTGCGACATCCTAAAGAGTTAGAAAGCCAGATTTCAGAAGCTTTCATGATTGACTCGGCATGACCTTGACTACCCGCGGTCAGTTATTCATACCTGGGAAGAGTTTTTGTGTGTACAGAACAAATATTGATGTCTGAGGAGACTAGATGAGTCAAATATGGCCAGGCATGCATTATATGATAACACATTAGTACTGTTATATGATAAAACAGGAAGTTCATTATATTGTGCAATTCATATATACATGAAACGTGGATTGATTATTTTGACAAAACCGCGTACGAATATCACTCATTGACTGAGGAAAGAGTCGACATGCGGTGCGAACTGCTCTTAGAACGAATGTTCCACTGACTATGCATCCTCTACCAGGCCGAGATATTTGTGCTATACCGTGCGGGACCTCACTGCCTTCTGCGGCTCAAAAAAAAGTTGCGTAATAACATCCCAGCAACTCAGTCTAAAGCTACCGCCTGCGTTCGAAGAGCAAGGGCGCCCTCGAGAGTTTTAGATTTAGTCCACAAGGGTCTAAGAGGTAGTAATAAGTTGCAAACTCAGTTGTTGTTGTTTTGTTCGAATCCGGTGGCATGGCATAAATGAGCGTTTTCAGACCTTACTGAAGATAAAATACAAAATCATAAAGAAACTATTAAATGTGTTATAAAAAGGTTTCTGTTATCGGATGTAAGTGATTTTGAGGTTGCTTTTGTCCCTATGTATCATCTATACTATAGAAGATGTGTTTACAGCTGAAGACTTGTTTGCTTTTTATTTCCAATGCGTGGTGCATTTGATTTACTACGGAATAATTTTTTACCTTTGTTTGCACAAATCGCGAACAGTGCCAGCCTTCGCCGCGATTCTGAGCGCTGTAAGTAGATATCGCGAGAGTCCTATGTAAACAAGTTGCAGATACAGGTCAGGAGAAGAAAAGTACACGTTACAGAAGCTTATTCATGGAATGTCCAGGTTCATCTGTTGGCGCTTTTCGTTGTAGGTCAGCCAGGTCTGCAAGGTTATGTCACGTAAATTATTTTGTCGTAGTTTAGTAAGGTAAAAACATTTTCTTCACTTGACTTGCAGATTTTGCAGATTGCAACGTAGACGTAGCTTCAACTTGTTTGACACTTTTGCAAGTTAGGTTCTCAATTATCTTATGCTGGCGTCTTAAATTTTCTTTGTCTTTGCAACGAATTGAAAAAACATAGGGCGGTTTTCCTCGGTTGAGAGGTGTCAGCTGCTTAATAGGATTGCTGTAACAATATTTTTTCGTGCGACGTGTAACCTTGAGCCTGAGAGTACATTAAGGCATGTAAACTGTATGCAAATCAGAATTATGCAATAAAAGATTTAGTTTGGAAAATGAATGTTGTTAAGGTCAGATAGGGACAAAAGTTGTACATCAATGCCACTGGTTCAGACAGTATCATTTATATGTAGAATTTTACTTTTTCCCTCAACAATTGGCTTTTTTATCAAAATAGAAAATACATTTTAAACCTGGTGTCCTTCCTTGCCTTCCTTTGTTCGAGCAATATATCTTGCTCGAATGATGTCTGGGTTACGTGATTCGCAAAATTCAGTTTGTCAGTGTTCATCTAGATGCATTTTAAGTGTGGTTATCAGAAACTGCATTTCTAATAAGTCATTTACCTTTGAGAGTTGTTCTAAATCAGTCGATCCTTTTGCCAAAAAATATTGCTCGATGTTCAAACATTAAATCGAATTTTCGAATTACGTCGTTTATACATCAAAGTGTGTAGGTTAGAATCATTTTCAGTTTTCTTTTAATATTTCTTCAAATAAAGTTAATACAGATTCAATCGCATGTTTAAAGTGTTCATCCAAGAAAATTTTGGATAAGGCTGAAATAGTTTCCTGGGAATGACATCAGAGGAATTGTGCAGGCTTTTTATTTATTTGTAAAAATTTACTCCGAGATACCATTGTTATGTGTTTCATTAAAATAAACAGAGATACCACAACCGAGATGCCGTTTCTCCGTTAACTTTTTGTTTATTTTAAAATTGCATTGTCGTCTGTAGAAATGTTCTGTGGAAAAAAGAGGCTGAATTAAAAATACTGTAACCTGTGAAGTGGATATTTCCACGTGGTTTAAATAACATTAATTTTGTTAGAAAACCGTTTAAAATTATCTTAAATTAAAGAAAATAGATTTATATAAACATTTATACATACAAACAAATGGACACTTTCATTTTTTTATATTTTCTACAATATCAATCTACTTTGACCGTTTCCTTTTGCTTTGTTATTATCGAGATATCAACCAAATAATGAAACCTTACCTAACTAGACTTAACGAGAGATCCGGCATACTTGCATTGATTAAACAAACAAAAATTCAAATATGTAAATAGAAAGAATGTCTCAAATCCTAAGGGTAATACACAAAACAATTAGAGTCTCTATATTGACAGGCCGTTTATCTTTGTTTGTCGTGTAGGCGCCGTCCTGGCTCAGAAGGTTTTGAAAATACCATGAACGATAGACATGCTAATTTCAATCAGACGTCTGTATTGTAGTTTTGGAATATTTTGCCTCTTTTACTTTCCTTAAGATATGATTTTTCATGCCGAAAAGACTTTGTCAGCATTTTTCTACCAGACTGAGGAGTATCGTAATCTTTAAACTTAAATGAAATAAAATTACATTTTTAAAACCTGAGTTTGTGCTTTTCCATCAAATATATACAGTATATAAAATTAAAATAATATCTATAACACTCATTAAAATGCTGTACTTTTTAACTTATATTGTGGTATGTGTAGAATGTCGATGGTTCCTTTGTAATAACGTTTTTGGAGAAAATAAATATCAGTTAAAATAGACCAAAATTACTTTCAATTCTCCGAACATATATTTATTATTATCTCTTTTAGTGTGTCTTTTAGACAAACATTATTACATCCGAAAGATATCCACTATTCTATAACATTTCCATACCAACGAAACCGTCAGCACAGAATTCTAAAATCAGTCGCCATGCCCAAAGAGATAAAGACTTAAGCGACGACTGTGAAAGTTGATTTAATCTGATTGAGCATTCAAAAAACATAACCAGAAAAGTTGTTTTATATGCAAATATCGTAAAAACGAGTAATCAGCGGTATCACGAATCTGGTTAAAATAAAATGTTCATGTTTTAAAAAATATTCATTAAAAAGACGGAGCATGTGTAAGAAATCAAATTAAATGTAAATAAATTGACTAGTGAATTGAAATCTTGCTTCAATGCAATTCAAATTGTATAATATACTACATTTTATGTCAATTTCTGACATGGTGTAAGTCAATAACGGTGTATAAATAGAGTAAATAGAAGATATGGTAAAACGTGTCATTTAAGATATTATACAGTCCAAGTTTAAATACATTTCAACACCTAAACCCACCGTCTTTACTCCAAGGAAACGGTTTTCTTCTATTTCACGCTTTATGTCATAAACGGCTAACGTTAACACCGAAAATTGAAGCTGCTTTGTTCATGAATAATTGAGACATTTTTTTGAAAGTCAATATTCAAACAATATTTTGTTCTCAGAATAGCAATTTGTAATGTCCTGTAAAAGTACATTTCTATTTTTTCATTGTTTCATCTTTTTTTACTATTTTGATACTGGCAATGGCACACTGTTTCTCGGCAAACACGTCAACTATTTTATCGCTCAGGCTGATGCTGTTTATTTCGCACTAAACCTTTTGAAGATGTAAGAAAACGTTTTTGTATTTTGCGTTTAGTTCTTTAGATGCCAATTTTACATGTATATTAATCGGTGTTTTTACTTAAAATCCTAACATTCAGTTAGTTTTTATGTATTCATGCGTGAGAAAATACAGTTCACATTCCTTTTCATTGTCGCTGTACCTTCAACGCCACAAATGATTAAAAGCCACAAAGCAATGAATGGTCTATTAAGTTTGTGAACATAATCCATAACCCCTAATCGGTTCAATGCAAGTGAACAGAAATGTAAAATGGATAATTGTTAAAAATACTTTATGAAAACAAACATTAAAGTTTTAAACGATATACTTATTATTTTTGTTTATTGGGTTTATTGGATTTATCGTCCCATCAACAGTATTTAAGTTATATGGAGAAGGTGTCCACTTGAACAGATATAATACTGCTTTCACTGTGTATAGCATGCCCTGGCATAATACCGCACCCAGTCACATTGTCATGACACCGGGCCAACTAGTCGTAGAACTACCCTTATATTTGCTTGAGCGTTAGCAAGGCAGCTTTACCACTACACTTTTAACGACTTTGGTATGTTGCGGCCCGGGATCGAACCCGGGAACATCCTTTACTGGGATTGCTCAACCATGTCCGGTATACTGATTAGAAAAAAAACAACATTCAAAGATCAGAATAAGTAGTGTCAAATAAAAATGGAAAACGGTTCGTACAATGGGCCTAACTTGTCATTATCGGTCATTGTATTATATAAATGTTTGTTTCTATTCCAGGGGCTATATTTTCTGATGAACCCGACGAAAAACAAGCTATTTCCGTATTTCGAGCATCCCAGGCCGGCTACAATGGCATCGCTACCAACCCCTTTGCTGTGGTTTCTTTTATCGATACCATTGACGTCCAGGATAGCTTCACACTTGCCTCCAAAAGTATGTTTCTCTATTCATATTTTGTTTGATATTCTTTAACTTGCATTTTCTTATTTATATGTTGTTTTTGTTCTTGCAGTTGTACTTGAAGCCCGGCATGTGCATTTGTTTGTCTTATAATTATATGTTTAATAGTCGGATCTGTGGACACGTCGAAACACATTTTAATTATTACATAATTATCTAAATACGTAATTTCATATATAATTATTTAATCCAATTAGCATACAATTGCTATGTCTTCATTGATAATATCTGAAACAGATGCAACGATAAACTTCAATAATTAATATGCTAATCACAAGCTGGATTTCTCGTATATTATCTGACAAGTGAACCAATCTGATAATCCGCAAGGTTCCCCATATAATGTTGTACTATATTAACATATGCCAATCATAGCTTACCATATGTGCAATATCTTTTGTTAGGAGAAAAACTGGTCAAAGTTTATTGGGATGGGATTGGGATAAGTTTGCATTTTTGCCGATAGTGCGCAGTGACATTTCTATCATTATAGCACAGGGGCATTTACAAGGTGTCCCGGGACAGGACCCGGTCCATCCATTATAATGCACCGACGATTCAGGCGTAATGCTGCCCCGTTAGCCCCAAGCGTTAGGATGGAAGCCCTCACTACCAACTTCAAGGTCTTTGGTTTGACCCGACCGGGGTTTGAACCCACGACCTCCCGATCAGCAAGTCGACGCTCTACCACCTGAGCTATTGCGGCTGGTCTCAAAGTTTATTAGCTAATGCAAAACATTTGCTTAATGTGAACAAGGTATAGATAACAACAATTATTAACAAGGGATAGACAAAATAAATAGACTGTACCTAGTGGCTCAATCGGTAGAGAGTCGGTTCAAGGTATTGGAGGTCACGGGTTCGATCACGGTCGCAGCATGCCAAAGTCGTACACATGGTGACGGAATAGTTCAATAATAGCGCTTACGCAAATATATTGGTAGTTCCACGACAAGTTGGCCCGATGTCAGGATAATGTGACTAAATGTGGTTTCTTGCTAGGTGTCCATGGTATGTTATACACGGAGAAAACAGAACTATATCTGTTATAAGTGGACACTGCATCCAGATAACTGAATTACTGTCGTTGGAACATTAAATCCAATAAAAAAAAACAATATTACAATGCCGTTTTATCTAAATAGCATTAAGAAACGGTTGCATGATCTGTTCTTGTGAATGTGTATATGATTCATGTGAAGAAGGTCGTTCTCCTGCTGTGACTCCTGTTGCTGAAAATATAATAATGGTGCATATTAATAAATGTCTTTGACATTACAGTCTATGTTTTTATTGCGTTAACACGAATATTTGATGGTAATGATGTTGTATGCAGCGGGCAAGGTGGTACCAGCACGGACTAACCAAATTTAGTTTGCATATTTCTGAATTTGTTTGCTTTTTCACTCGCATTTTTGAAAAAAAACACACTAATAGCTGTTTTAGGATACAGTAACACGAAATTCGCTCACTGCAACCATCTTTTTTACTGTTGTCATGTTGAATACTGTTTTAATTTAAAAGATGAGTTGATATTCAGCTTGCCTAGAAAGCATGATTTATTACGAGTTTAATTATACGCATACATATATTCTTATTTACATTTAACACATTTTGATTATTGTGGAATATATTAACGCTATCTTCCAGTTGAAGTTTCAGGTGTTAAAACAATACTTATTTGACAAATCATTGTTTGCTATTAAACAAATATGTAGGTTAATATATGTTAACCATACTGGTGTTATGTAACAAACTTTAAAATATGGTTGTGTTATGTAATAATCAATAGCCATGGTGGAACCAGCATAAACTGAAATTCTTTGGGGGTGTTTTGCGTTTCTAATATAAGACGTATAGTCCCTCTCGACGCCCTGTGAACATTTAAGCAATACCACGCAAATATACAAGAAACAAGCGATTGGACATTAGTAAAGAAGCATTTATACATGTTTGATTATACATGTATGTTTGATGTTTCATAATTGTTGCATTTCTTAGATTAGTTAACTTTTAACTAAATTGTCATGAACTCATGCTAATTAATCGTGCTTACATTATCATAATACATAATCAAATTCCAACGTCTATTGTTTGTAAGTGTTCTTGTAACACCAACATGTGTATGCTTCCACAGCAAATATCTACCATTCGATTTGAATGTATAAGCGAACAATTTCCCTTTTTGCTAAAATAGAAAGTGACAAAGGGACTAGCTTGCAAGGTGTAAAGATTCGATTGTAAATTACTACAAAGCAATGGCTCGTGACAGATTTGTTCTTGCTTGTACATTTGGCATGCATGTGAATACATTTGTCCTTTGCCGTTTCAAAGTTTGGTATATGTCGCAATGCTCATATGACTTTGTCAGATATTCTTATAAGTGAAGCGAGTTTTACTTATAATTGATAGATAAATGAAAACAGAACAGTTAAAACCAACTAAAACTAACGATTTTCTTTTCCAATAAAATAGAAAAATGACATTGGGTTATGCTTATAAATAGTGAAGAGAGTAATTTCTTTTTGCCATTATTCTAATGCCACAGATTTAGTAGCTTTTTATTTGTACCAACTGTAAATATGGTGGTGGAACTTTGTAATGCCGCCACCCTCATATGTCGTTCTACAAATAAGGTCTTGACCAAATGATTTACCGAGACGATGAGGAATGAATCACAATCCTGTCTCGCTAGTGAGCTTTTGTAAAAATAAATGGGTTTGGGCGTGACATCTAATAAGATTCCCTAATTTATCTTGCAAATCACGATTCCATTTATCAAATAATACAAGCACCGTCCTCCTTTGCTGTTCACTGTTCGTTAATGAGCTTATGTATAAGAGTGGAAGCTAACATATGGACTGTGACGCCGCAAAATTGGTCGGGAGAGGGTTATTTGCATAGTATGTTGTCGTGTCTGGGTTCCCCTCTGCCTTATGCTTTTGTTAGTTGTTTGGATATAGAAGTAGAAAGAAAATAGCTGTTGCTGTATTATTTAATTGTGTAAAAGGTCAATGTTTTGCTTAATATATTTCGTGTTGGTTAAACCTCAGGCGCTACTTATTTCAATTACATGTCAGAGTACAAGTTGACTTGGGCAGGAAGGGGAGTGGGTACCGTTGCACTGAGTAGATGTGTACTAGCTAATGTAAATAGACATGGTCACTAGTATCGGTGGCAGTCATTTTAAGAAATATAGTAAGCAATCATTTAATATTAACGACCTCACGTTGAAGACATTAATGGACAACTGAATAGTGGACGAATAGACCTAACTGATAATGCAAACTATTCGAATGCTGTAATTTCGTTTTCTTTTCATTCCCAGTGTGTGACCGAATGGGGACTGGAGTGTTTCTGTTCTACGGGGTCAAGGACATGCGCTCCCAGGATATAGTCCAGTCTTTCACACGGACCTTCCATATGCCCTACCTCACACCAAGCACTTCCAAAGGTATTCGCATTGACCAACCGAGCTATGAAGTCCACATGAAACCTGACTTCAGTCTGGCCATCATCGATATGATCCTGTATTACAAATGGACCAATATACATTATGTATACGACTCGGACGAAGGTATGTATTTGCTAAAGCTGTTTATTTCTTACCTTGTGATAAGACAGTTTCATTCGAAACTTAGAACTCTCGTAATAGTTTTCAATTCTTACCATAATAAAAGAAACTAACAAAAAAGACACACACATGGAGACGATTGCGGTTTTCAGTAAATTATACAGATTACACGTGCTTTACGCGTCAAACAAAATGTCAGGACACTTTTTCAAATTGATCGGTTTTCTTTTCATTGCTTGCATTCGAGAAACCCATAAGGAAGTCCGATGTTAGAGCTCTGTAAATCCGGTTTAAGCACCCCAGTCGGTCCATATTGCCGACTGACCGTTCCAAGGCGGTAAATGTCGGGTTTGCTCTTATTGTTAAATGACTCAGTTTTGTTCTCACTTTTACATATGGCATGCATGTGAATACCTTGGTCCTGTGTCTTTTTAATTTTTGTATATGTCCCAATGCTCATATAACTTTTTCTTTTATATTCTTATTGCAGTCGCACTTATTGGATTAATTAAGAAAAGACGTATGCGATACATTATGTTGCATTCATTAACAACAAGTTTAAATTGAATTCAAATTTCTTCTAGCTTTCTCGCGAAAACTTTCAATTATTTATGAAAGCTAAATAGTTAAACAGCTTTATATAATCGTTTGTTTAGGCTAACTGATTATATTAAGGTTACGTAATTGTAAAAACTTAGGTTCACTTTGTAATTATTTTTATTGCAACACGTTTAATAATCACAACGTCAATGCATTACTAACTACAACTCAAAACTATACGGGCATTGGAGATTCTTAGAGGGGATATCTGTTCGTTCAATGTTCCATGCCTGTCTCTGTTTTGAATCAGCCATTCACATGGGACCATCTGCATTGTTAATTGCGTTATCAGCGACACTTGAAGAATTAGTTTGACAAACAGAACCCGCGTGGCCAGATTTATCAAGCCGTATTACTTGCAGTCTTAAGCAGGACCCTGTGTAAACATTCATACACGCCTAATTGAAGTTGCTGAGAGAAATGTGTTTTTATTATATTGTTCTGTTCCTTTATTGTTGGGTTGTTGTTGTTTGTTTGTTTGTTTTTGCAAGTAAATAAAAATGTCTATTTTAGATGCTCTAAAGCATAATGGTATGTCAGACAGGAAGTCTTTAAGACTAGTTCGAGAAAAAATGTTTAACCTTTATCTTAATGTCTTTATCTTAATCTTTTTTCCACCATTTGTTAACATCGGCTTAAAAATAAATCATATTATAGCAGCACACTTAATTACCATACAGATTACAAAAACCGAAGTAGTTTAATTGAGCATTGTGAACATCTTTCCGATAACCTTAACATTACTTACTTCATTTCGGTAAGATTAACAGTTGAAACATATTAACTATGTACAAATCCATACCATCAAAACTATGCATCATTTATACGAGCTTTTTAGTCATTCGATCTAGTACTGTAAACCTTAATAATATCAAACCCATATAGACCCATACTATACGGGATACTTGAAGAATATTACGCCCATTCTGCAGTCAACGTCCCCGCTGTCAATACCATCGCTTGTGTAGTCTGATTAATTTTGGACATTATGAAAACATACGCACTCGGTCAAAACAAAAGAGCATAATTGGCAATGACATAAGAAAATACGACTTCATTCGAACGTTATTTGAAGAAATTGCCGAAACTGAATTGTGAATCCTTTTGGTGGTACGAACTTTTGAATGCAAAAGTATGCAAAATATTTTAAATAACACTTTTTACAGTGACCATTGTTGGTGCCAATGATTTTACGTACACTTCTTTGTTATGAATCACCATCCTTATATTGAACATGTGTTTCTCTAATTGTGTTACAAGCGACACTTGCTGAATTAGTAGTCACAGATACAAGACACAAAGCCCGAGCTAAGTTATCAAGCGGCATACATGTTATACAGAAAACCAATCGTAACACTTCGGACACTAAACCAATATCTTTTTGTTCAAATAGCTGAAGCGTATCGATTGTTCCATAATCTTTTGAAGACATGCACACTCGCTCGACCAACAAGCAATCTTGAGATTCGCATTAATGAGCATCTTTGACATTGCGAAGGAAGGTGTGCTGTTTAACGAGAATAGAGTATTCTTAAATGTCTAAAACAGGTATTTGGGTTAAAAAAATTAGTGTTGTAATGTGTATCAATTATTCATAGAATACTTGTATTGTACATTTAGCTGGGTTTCTCACTGAAAGAAAAAATTGTCATTTGACCGGAAGTGTGCGCTTGTATCAGCAATTGTATCGCCGTACTGCTATCAAATATCGATGGGAATAAAACTTTACATATGTCTTTTCCTAATTTTTTATTCCTATTCACGTTTGAAAGTGTGCAGTGTTGTTATGGGACTTTTGGAATGATCCTGTGTTATCTTGGAAAAGGCTTGAGGCATATACATAATGTATAAGTTTTTATGCAAGGTTTTATTTTCGAGCTTGCAGTAGACCATTGAATTTTCGAACGCGCTGTTCTGAATAAGAATATATGACAAAGTCCTATGAGCATTGCAACATATACCAAACTCCGAAAAGGCACAGAACAAAGATATTTCACATGCAAGCTAAAAGTAAGAACAAATTTATGATGAGTCATTTAACGAATAAGTCCTTGATTTATCGCCAGAAGAAGTTCTAATTCGTTGTAAAAATAGTTATATTATTAGTGTAAGTTTGAACACCAAACTGTTGTTCAAATCGATTAAGAAAGCTGTTTTTGTATATAACCATATATAGATTTTGAAACTTAATCAGTTAATTCATTGTTATGTGTGTATACGTGGTATTGGTTTATAAATAAATTGAACCTGTAGAGTTGGAAACAGTGTTACCCATTTGTAGGAGATTATCAATTGTGATTATTACTTAATAAAGGTTTCGGACTGAAATTGCTACGTGCCTTCAATGATATTTTTCACAGAGAATATTTTCCCGGCTTATTATATAATCTCAAAATAGAAGCGTTCTCATATACAAAGGCGTCTAATAATTTTGGTTAATATCCTAAGAAATGTATTCGAAATTTACGAGACTGTTATAGACATCATAAAATAAATTCTAATTTATTTTAACAGGAATATCCCCACATCTTCAATAATGACTGTGCGCCGAATGATGCAGTAATCTTATTAGATTGTACTCTTCATTCGGGGAGGCATACAGGCTAGTACACAAGAGCATTCTACGACACATTGTTACCAAAAATAAATTAGTTGAACAATGAGATAACAGTGGGCGTACAAGGCGATTTCACGTATTCATACTTTTCTTTTTATAGAACAATAAATAAATGGGCCAATAAGTGCATATCATATCATGTTTACCTTAATAGTCCAAAATAGTGCTATATAGTTGTTTTAATATCTCATTGACATATTTGTGTCTGGTTTATAATGAATAGCATCCTAACATATATCATTTTATAACGCTTTAAACTCCACTTAATAGTGGGAAACCGAATGGGGTGTATTTTACTTGTTCTCCGGAAGTTTGACTTATGCCTTCATTTCTCGGGTTGACAATATCGACTCTCACCCTGACAAAAATATGTTGTTTTATGTTTTTTTTAATGTTTTTTTTATAGTTTTTGTTATGTTGCACTGAAATAACTATGGTTATATTGGCAGTAAAAAATATAATTTGTGGTGGAAGACCCCAGACCCCAGACAAATGTCAGCACTAGAATCTCTTCAGCCGAAAGATCTCACCCCAACAGGAACCTGAACCCACGTGGTTAGGGGCCGATGAGTTAGGTTTAAGCGATTCTAAATCTTTGGCCACAGGCCTCCCCGTTAATATAATAACACAGACTACAACCGTCTCTCTGTCTTGTTCAGTGAAAGATAGAACTTTGCCCTCGTATCCTAAACAGGAACTAATTGTACTAAAAGAAATTTTAGGCGCGGTATTGTTTGTAACACTACAGCTTCTTTCCTAAAGTGCAAAGCAAAACACGCTGTTATCCTGAAATGATGACTATTCGAAGAATAAATCTAAGTGATTGTAACATGAAAAAATATGTATGTTTTACGTTGCTGTTATAATAATTTGGATTTAAATGTATAATCAATATTATACACTTGTACAATCAAAAAACAATCAATGCAGAAAAGAAACCAGATTAAAACAGATATAATTAAAGAAATAAAACGTTCGCAATGTCAGCTTTATGTAGTCGCACAAACATGTTTGTTTTCTGAAAATGCTTTCCCTGGTGTTTGTTAGTGTAATACCTTGCTGAAAATGGCTTTTTCTAACAGACAACACTACTCACTATCCTTAGAATCTCTTATAAACTTTAAAGTCTGTGTGATAAAGCATATATATATATATATATATATATATATATATATATATATCTTACCTGTCTATTCTTAATGCATGAAAGTCGGGAACTTTATCTAAAAATAAACTAGACCTGCTATTATAAATGGTTGCCGATGCTCTCAAAGGAAAGAGTACGTCTAGACCTAAAGCTTGCTCGTCATCTGTAACACACGTCATGCGTGCGATCTTGAAGAAATTCAATATTACTCATAGAGCCAAGCTGGTGATTTATATTAAAAGTAGGTTATCGTATATTGATTCAGCTTATAATGGTGGTTTAGGGATAAAGAACATTGTGTATTTTGGATTAAGCCGATAGTAAACAAGTTACCTATTCGACAGATAAAGTAATATTCAATTTTGCATATACAAATATGAGTATCAGTATCCTTAATTATTTGCCATAAAAGCTTGCACGTATTTTAATAGGCATAAACATCTTATTAGTTTCTGCTCTAAAATTTTAAATCCAAATCGTGTTAATTGAGTATTTCTCTTTTTTTATTTCGATTTAAAACATATACAGTTAGGTAAACTTAAGAAAATATCAACAATCTTAGGCATACGAAAGATGAAGGCTTTTTTAAATTTTTAAATTACTTGGCATATTTTATGTGTTAGGTAATGTTTGCGAAACTGGAGTAAACAAAATTAAAATGTACATCCAGAAAGGAAAGTAACTACATTTGGGTCTTTTGTAATAAAACTGACCGCTAGACAACTGTGTATTTTGTATTTTCATTATTCATCAATAAGGAGAGCAACTCCACTGCTAGCTCTATCCACAATGGTAACAATTTTGTTAATTATTATCAAACTCAGTAATAATAAGTATATTCGTATATTTATTACAAAGGCAATGATTCTAATGGACATTTATTTGAGTCTACACCGTGTGTTAAGTAAGAAACTATAAATGTGCATGATGATGCCAAATTGTCCAGTTATTCAGCTGGTTTGTGTATGGTTATGGTCCATGTGAAATAGCAGCGAACAATGTAGGAGGGTTGTTTGAGTAAGTAAATGGTTCATGATGAATTACCTTGTCTATTTGAGGCAAACAACATCGTATTGGGGACAATAGAAAATGGCGCCATTGATATTGTTTTTGTGATCGATGAAGCAGGAGAAACTCTTGTCGCTTTGTCACTGTACTTTTTGGGGGCTAGTCTGATTTACGGATTAATTAAATGTTAATTGTTTGAGTGAAAAGGGTGAATACGTAATCGACAGAGTTTTTATACATGTCGAAATTAAATTGTATTCAGAACTTGAGTAAGAACTTGGTTTGCTTGCTTATATCGTCTGTATCAATGCTTGTTGTGGCAAACAGCTACTCAACCCCGTTTGCATATATTGTCGGGTTTATCGTCCCACCAACAGTATTTCAATTATCTGGAGACGGTATCTACTTGAAGCAGATATAGCGCTGTCTTCACTGTGTATAGCATGCAGTGAACACCTGGCATAATACCACACCCAGTCACAATATCCTGACACCGAACCCACCAGTCGTGGAGTACCCTTATATTTGCTTGAGCGTTAGCAAAAAAGCTATACCACTATCAATTAGAACGACGCTTTGTCGACCGCGCTACCAGGTCCGGTATTTTGCATATATTAATATATATTATTTGGGCTTTGTTGCGACAAAACTTATTACTAATTTCATGTTAAGCTTCATTACTGTAAACAAACGGCTTAATGGATACAATAGGCTGTTGGCCTTTAATTCACATTATTATTCCCCTTTTTACGACGGTTGTTGCATATCCTTCCAGACACACGAAAATGTATAAATTGCAGTTGTATAAGCTTTCTTTTGTACAATAAGCGCACGTTGAATCATTTACAATTATACTATGGAAACAAAAGTTTGCAATGCCAGATACCTACACGAGTAAATTTCCAACGAATAATGATGAAAACGATGCCTTTCTAGTAATGTAGTGAAAACATGTACTCAGTCTATGACAACAACCAGCCATTATCGTAAATGATTTCAGACACATTTGTTTATCTAGAATTATCAGAGGGAACATATAAAATCTGCAAGTTAACCTTGGTACATGTAACCAATATTATATGTTCATAATATACTGTTTGATTTTCTTTAACCTAGCTACACAAAATCACTTGTTTTTGGCTTTTTGTTAATATCAATATAGAAAAAATAGGTGCGGTTAGTATCAACCTATTCTTCGTTAATGAACGTTTGGGCAAGGGCCATTTATATTTACGATTCATCCATCTGTTTGGCATTACCACATAAAGATGCTGGAAATCAACAAGAATAACAGGACCATTTTGTCAGCGTGTGATTATTTAAGTCAGTGTTTATTGATTATGTGATGTGTGTCAATTTCCCATGTGGTTTTATAAAAGATAATTGTTGTCAAGGGAATAGCTGAAACAACCTTGCAATTTAATATAAGAAATGAAATGATTTTATGTCCATGATACGGATTTTTGGAATTGATATTCTACTTGATTATGATTCGATTTAGTATAAAAGTAGTGACCTATAATGAGACTTTGAACACAATATATTTAAACTTAATGTCAATCCACTATTTTGGCATTTCCTATTATACATGCATAAAATAAGCTAACATTTCTATCGGAAAATGAGAACAGCCCATTTACTGAACGGAAGGACAATTGTAACACTACTGCTTTCTGAAGTATTGTTTCATGTTGTAATGTCTTGACGCCATTGAGTAAAAGTGAACTTGACGTCATTTATACCAAGACAACTTAACTATCTTAATTTGTATTGAATAATTTATGAAACAGTCATTACGTTGTATTATCGAAATGGAGAAATTCATGTACTGGTGATGTTATGTATAAACACTCTGGTAAACGGTGTATATCCGGAAAAATATTTATGGCATTTCTTGTAGTGTTTGTCCATTTAAAAATAATATCTCAACCGTTTTTGTTACGATTCGGCAATTTTTGTTATGTTTTTGAATATGTCATAGTTTAATGTTCATAGTCGCTTCCAAAATAAGGTTCTGAATTTCTTTTTTGTTTCAACTTCTTTTGTGTTCTTTTTGTTATCTGGTTTTACAAAAAATAATAAATAAATATGTATAATGCACGTGTAACGCCTTATTATAAAGGAGCCGATGTTGAAATAGGAATGATGCTTTGTTTAAAATACTCTGACGTGGAAACAACAGTAAGGTATTCTTTGGAATATAAATGCTTTCTACATTATCTACACTGTAATATTGGAACTAGGAATGCAAAAGGGTCTAGAACTATACAAATAGGATGAGAACACGAACATACATGTAAACCTAGACACAAAATGTACAGCACAATTTTCTTGTCGAAGATAGCTTTAAATATGGTATTTATTAAAAATTATACCTCAAGTCGAACCGGGAATGTTTAATAAAATGATGTCGACAAGCGTACCAACTACTTAACGGTAGTTGCAAACCACGGTTGAGCGTTTGTATATAGATAGTTTGCCTCTAATTTATACATTTTACTTGTTTTTAACCGATTACTTGTGCATCGTTTTGGTGAAGTGTACGAACTTAACCGACTATTCACGAGTTTTATTTTAACGTTGATAATAAAGAAGAATATATGACAAAGTCCTATGAGTATTGCAACATATACCAAACTCCGAAAAGGCACAGAACAAAGGTATTTCACATGCAAGCCAAGCGAAAAGTAAGAACAAATTTGTGATGAGTCATTTAAGGAAAAGAGAAAACCCGACAGTTACCGCCTTGGAACGGTCAGTCGGCAATATGGACCGACTGGGGTGCTTAAACCGGTTTTACAGAGCTCTAACCTCGCACTTCCTGACGAGTTTCTCAAATGCAAGCAACGAAAAGAAAAACGATCTATTTGAAAACAAAATGTCCATGCGCTGATATTTTCTATACGTTATGACGAAAGTAGTGACGTCATCGAAAAATAATGTCCACATAGTGTTCAGAAAAGGAAAATGGTAGTATTTCGATTTGAAAAACAACACAAAAATGGTTGACCACAAATAAAATTAACTTTCTGAATCATGAACAAACATGACCAGAGACGAATAAATGGTTGTAGCATCCTGTACATGTGAAGATGGAATTGAAGAACCAAAGTTCAATGTCCATCAAAGGAAATACACGTAACAATCCTTATAGGGTGAATTAAATGACAACATAGATTACATGCACGGGGAGATTTTTTACGACCGCCACACTGCACAAGTAACATTGTTGTGATCATGAAAAAGAATATATGACAAAGTCCTATGAGTATTGCAACATATACCAAACTCCGAAAAGGCACAGAACAAAGGTATTTCACATGCAAGCCAAGCGAAAAGTAAGAACAAATTTGTGATGAGTCATTTAAGGAAAAGAGAAAACCCGACAGTTACCGCCTTGGAACGGTCAGTCGGCAATATGGACCGACTGGGGTGCTTAAACCGGTTTTACAGAGCTCTAACCTCGCACTTCCTGACGAGTTTCTCAAATGCAAGCAACGAAAAGAAAAACGATCTATTTGAAAACAAAATGTCCATGCGCTGATATTTTCTATACGTTATGACGAAAGTAGTGACGTCATCGAAAAATAATGTCCACATAGTGTTCAGAAAAGGAATATGGTAGTATTTCGATTTGAAAAACAACACAAAAATGGTTGACCACAAATAAAATTAACTTTCTGAATCATGAACAAACATGACCAGAGACGAATAAATGGTTGTAGCATCCTGTACATGTGAAGATGGAATTGAAGAACCAAAGTTCAATGTCCATCAAAGGAAATACACGTAACAATCCTTATAGGGTGAATTAAATGACAACATAGATTACATGCACGGGGAGATTTTTTACGACCGCCACACTGCACAAGTAACATTGTTGTGATCATGAAAAAGAATATATGACAAAGTCCTATGAGTATTGCAACATATACCAAACTCCGAAAAGGCACAGAACAAAGGTATTTCACATGCAAGCCAAGCGAAAAGTAAGAACAAATTTGTGATGAGTCATTTAAGGAAAAGAGAAAACCCGACAGTTACCGCCTTGGAACGTACTTTATATTTGCGCGTTCCCTGCCCCTGCAGTTCATTTATGTCACAAAAATTAAGGGGGTTGTAAGAAAAGACCAACAATCGTGTAGAGATTGATACTGTCTGGCACCGATATTGGTGCCAGACGAATTTATTTAAATTTATCGTTATTTGAAAGAAAAACATGGAAAACGGTGTGACATAAAGTTAGACAATAAAAGGTCCACAAAGTTAACATCATAACAGGTTTAAAAGTTCATAAGTAAGGAACACATATCGCAAGGTAATATTTACAACAACTAGAAGTTTAAATTGCACAGATAGAAACAAAAATATATAAAGGGTGGTGGAGGGGTAGAAGGCGGATAAACAAAAATGGAGTGAACTTCTCTGATTTCCTTTGTGTCCTTGCGCTTTCAGAACGAGGCTGACAAATGCGTTGTACAGAAGGATACACTGCACTAAATATATAAAGGTAGCGCTCCACCAAGACTATCCGTCCAATAAGTAATAAGTAATGGGCGCAAACATAAATTACTTTATATTATCATATAAAGTATTGTTTTATATTTGCGCGTTCCCTGCCCCTGCAGTTCATTTATGTCACAAAAATTAAGGGGGTTGTTAGGAAAGACCAACAATCGTGTAGTGATTGAAACTGTCTGGCACCGATATTGGTGCCAGACGAATTTATTTAAATTTATCGTTATTTGAAAAAAAAAAACATGAAAAACGGTGTGACATAAAGTTGGACAATAAAAGGTCATATTCACGAGTTTCATTTCAACGCTGATAATGAAACGTACTTTCTAGGTATTCTTTTCACGTTGTAGTTTCTCTGTGTATCGAAGTAAACGATAAAATTGTATGGCAATCCCTGAGGACTTTAAAAAGCTACACTCAAGTACAGTTTATATTATTTTGTTCCAGACAAACCGTAACCCGTTGATTGCCTTTTATTTATCGAAAAGGGCGTATTTGTGTCTTGCAAAGTCACCTAGATAAAACGACCAATGGGTGCAATGGTATTGACTTTGGACCTCTACGTCGTATGAACTCGAAACTGCGATATATTCTTAGTTAAATAACGCAAACCTTAAATATATTAAGCTTGGTTTTAAATATGTTAATATTATACAGGCTGATGCCAATATATATTTTATGAATCATTAAATTTGCTTATTTAGCTATCGATTTGGTATATTTTAATAAATCCTAAAATGCCTAAGAAATATAGTACATGCTTTTGGGCTTTACCCGTTTATGCAGTAACATAAAAATGTAAGGTAAATGTTTGTTATTTGTTTACTGTTGTTTTCTAAAAAATCTTTAAATTCACTTGTTGCAATGGGTTTTTAATAACACAGCTTAGTTTTGGCTATGTGGCATGCATTTAGTATCATGCTGTTGTTTGTGTGTTTTTTGTATTAGAAACAAATTCTAACTGGTAGTTTGCTAGTACTATAGTGAGCTTATCTAAATTAATAATCTTTGTATTTTCATGGGTATTGGGTATTTCAGTTAATTGTTCACAGATAATTCTTAACAGACAGCTAAGTAGTATGAATACATACATTGTTTATATTGTACCATGTGGGTATACTAATCTGCATGTTGCTTTTTATTAGAACTTAATTGTAAAGTTCTGTGTACATCTGATGTATCGCCTTCAATTCTAACAAATGTAACTTAGCACAGATAAAGCCTATATTACTATATACATCCGTTTATATCTATTTATATTGGCTTCATTTAACCCTGCTCCGCATTTGTAAGCAGAACTTCATAAAAACACTTGTTTATGTCTTTCGTAGGCATCAAGATAAATAAACAAAAGATCGAGGGTATGTATTAAACTATTGTGCTATAATGAAAATTCAGACAATGGCTATTTATCCTGACTGTCCATCCATCTGTTTGGCATTTCCAATTATAGATGCCGCAAATCAACAAAACCAACAGGGATTACAGGACCCACATGGCAACTTGTATTTATTTAGGCAGATCTTTATTGATTATATGGTGTTTGTCAATCTCCTATTATGAATTCATTGATGATTAGTCTGACTGATTATTCAAGTGAAAATTGAAACACTTGATTATCGGTGTAATCGTTTCAGGTAAAATTGATATCATAAAATGTTCCGGGTTTTCTTAACTGAATACTATTTTAACATCTTGGAAGTTAATTTCATTAGTATCTAAATTCGTTTATCCAATAATCTCATTACCTATTACCTATTTACCCCTCGCAATATTTCTTTTTGTTTTATTGTTGTTGTTTGATATTTGTTTGTTTGTTGATGTTTTTTGTGTTGTTGTTTGTTTGTTTTTTCGATAATTCGATGGTATATTTCATATTTTGACACATCTGAAATATGACGTCATGGCATTTTGGTCTTATTAAATTGTTAATATTATACGACATCGCTTTAGGAAGTGCGAGGTTGGAGCGCTCCACAAACCAGGTTTAAGCACCCCAGTCAGTCCTTTTGCTGACTGTCCGTTCCAAGGCGGTAACTGCTGAATTTTCTTTTTGTGTGTTATATCTAGTCTTTTTTGTTTTTGTCACATTTACATTTACATTGCTCGCCTTTGTCTAGAGGTTGTTCAGATTTAAATATATGTGGTAATTCTTATGGGACCCTTTCTACTTTCCTATGCCTATGTTTGGATGCAAAAATATATGTTATGACAAGCTTTACATTGCCCTGCCATACTCTGTGTTATGTCATATTATATTATATTATGCTTGATACAATATGCTCTGCTATACTTTGAAGCAATGATGTTATTTATTATCGTTTTGGTTTATTTTAGGACTCAATCACATCCAGTTTGTCCTTCACGAGTTGAGAGAGGAAAGCGAGAGACGACCAGATCGACTTACCGTTAACGTCATTGCGCGGAGGATATACAACGTTACTCACGCTCATGACGAGTTGCGACAGCTGGATCGGATGGAATCAGACCCTAATGTTGTGAAAGTTATTGTCTTTGACCTCTATACGGAGTCTGCATATCGACATATATTACGACAGGTAGGAAGTTCTATTAAAATGACTTACAGCATTCTAATGTAAAATATATACGTAAACATCAGACCTAATACCAAAGAAAGTTGTGTTATTCTGACAACGAGCACACGAGTCGTAAATTCTACAAAAACATTTCCTTAGGCGGCAGCAATGGGATTTCACAATAACCATTTTTTTGCGAATTTCGTATGTCGCGACCCGATTTCAAATCTAGGTATCAAGTACTTAGATTTGACGCTCCACCGTATTTGCTTTAAGAGCAGCGTCGTCAAGATTCCGATATAAATTTGTAGTTAAACTGTATTCGTCAAGCGACGTCTTTCTTTAGTGAATGCATGTTTGTAATGGAAAATAGAAAACTCATATGCACTCTCTATTTTTGTGATTTTTACATCTTACATCTGTTACTTTCTAAGTTTTGTATTAACTTATTGATATAAAATAGTGTTAAACGGTCATGTATATGCTATGTGTGCGACAGAAGGCATTAGAAAACTCAAGGCAAATACAGTGTATCACAATGAATAATTATTAGCTCATGTCTTGTCTGCCTCTTCACCTACTCTCTAATGTGTTTCTACTGCATCTACATAACTCCGGGGAGCTGCTTTAAGCTGTAGATCTACACATACAAATCCTGGCTGTCAAATAGTCCAGGCGTAGGAATAAATCACACCGAAGAGTGATTAGTCCTGTCAAGACGAAAACTGCGATTCACATAAACCCTTGTTAACAATGTTTAACAAATCCGATTGGAAAATATATCACGACATAAGTCATGCATTACAACTAAAGATTAGTGTCAATATACGTGAGTCTGGTTTATTTTAAAATTCTTCAAAACTTAAAGAGTTTCAGTTGCAGTCATATTTCTTTATTTCCGCCAAGGCAAAGTGCCCTGAAATAAACTACAAGATATCGCGTTCGTGTTCCCGAAAACAAACGGCCTGTGTACGTTTTGTATGTATCTTTGTTCTGTCTGATCAACACATTTTGTTTGTTATAAAGAGTTAATACAGATAAGTGTCTTGCTTAGGTAGACATTGAGCACCTTACAGGTGTCCATTCAGTCATGTCTCCGATAAGATACCGATCAGTCGTGGATCCTTCCGAACGCAAGCACGGCAAATAATTACCATTACTTTTAATTAATTTTATATATGGCGTATTGCGATGAAAATGGCTGTTACATAACACAAAACTACACTTTATCACAAAACACGACTGAAGTGCGTTTTCAATTCCATCTTCACCTGAACAGAATTCTTCAACCAATTATTCTTCTGGGTCATATTTGTTGTTGATTCAAAAAGTTAATTTCAGTTACAATCAACCATTTATGTGTATGTTTTTTCTAATAAAATTATACCCCTTTCTTCACTAAACACTTTGTGGACATTAGTTTTTAATGACGTCACTACTTTCGTCATAACATATCAAAGAAAACATGAGCGCTTGGACATTTTGTATTCAAAAGGATCGGTTTTCTTTTCTTTGCTTGCATTTGAGAAACCCATCAGGAAGTGCGAGGTTAGAGCAATGTAAAACCAATTTAAGCACCCCGGTCGACCCATATTGCCAACTGACCGTTCCAAGGCGGTAACTGTCGGGTTTGCTCTTTTCGTTAAATGACTCATCAACAATTTGTTCTTACTTTTTACTTGGCTTGCATGTGAAATACCTTTGGCCTGTACCTTTTCGGAGTTTGGTATATGTTGCAATGCTCATAGGACTTTGTCATGTATTCTTATTTAAAAAGATATGAATGCATTTAGAAAATGTTTAAGAAAGTCATTGTAAAAATTCATTGTACTTTATTATTTGTTCAATTACACAAAGTGCCTTTTTGCTGGTATTAAACTGCCTGTTGTAAACGAGTCACCAGCTAGCTTGTTATTATGGAAATCTATTAGCAATCAATGGTCATTACAGTGATGTTCAAAGTCAGCGCCTTCAAATCGATAAAAATGCTTATATAATTTCCAGGATGTGGCGATATATAGTTAATAATACTGCTTAAAATTTTTTTACCGGACAATTTAAGTGAAAAATTAATTATTCTCAACTCTTATAAATACAATCACTGCAACCAGTCTTCTTTAACTGATTCGTAAAGTTTTTGAAGGAAAACAAATATTTAAAGTAGGCAACCGTATTAACTTGCATACAGCGAATATATATGTTCGACTGTTAAAGGAGGTAAAAATTTTCAACTACATGTTGCTGTGTTGTGTTTTATGTGTGTGTTGTGTTTTGTTTGTGTGTTTGTTGTTGTTGTTGTTGTTGTTTTGTTTTGTCTTGTGTGTGTGTGGGGAGGGGGTATGTTTTGCTATTTTGTTTTGTTTTTATTTGTTTTTTGTTGTTTGTTTTTTGTTTTTTTGTTTTTGTGTGTGTGTTTTTTTTTTGTTGTTGTTGTTTATTTATTACAGAACTGGTGTAGTCTGACATAGCCCTGCTAATTAACGTAGAAGAAACATATTCTTCATAACATATTAAGCACTTTTATCTACAGAAAATGCAACAACGCTTGCTAGCGAACCCGTATAACTGCTCTATGTTTTAATTTGTCTGTGATGTTGTGTCCTAAACTTGATTTTCCTGTATGCATGATCATTCCTAACCGTACCCCTTAAACTTTTCTGTGACTTTAGGATATCAGTAAGCGTCATAAAATAAGTCGATGACCAGTTATGTCGCCTTATGTGTATTCTGCTTTTTTTCAATTTTGAAACTGCTGGTGTGTTGAAAAAAAAATCGTTATACTAGAAGTGACATTGAGGGATTGTAATAATCGGCAACCGAATGTCACAATCGATTATATATTTGAAAATGGGGATGTCGAGCTAAACGGGCTGTTAATTCAATGTTAAAATCAAGACGTAACTTTAAAGGTTTAAGAACCACCTACATTGAATTGCAAAGACATTCACAAAACAAATACTATGTCAGGGACAGATTAAACCCGACCTAATGTCACTATTGCGAGGTTGGAGCGCTCCACTAACCAGGTTTAAGCACCCCAGTCGGCCGTTTTGCCGATTGACCGTTCCAAGACGATAACTGATGTTTTTTTTTATGTGTGTTATATCTAGTCTTTTTTGTTTTTGTCACATTTACATTTACCATGTTTGCCTTTTGTCTACTGGTGGATAAAATACAAATGTCTGTGGAAATTTTGATAGGACCATTTGTTATTTACCTATTGATCATTCAATTACATTACGGGGCCGTAATATTATGTTAAATACAACATTAGATAGCATTGCAATCATGTGAAATGAGATGTTGACCTGATTTTTGTTGGTCAGATTTTAACAAAGATATATGTTATCTAAGAATATACCGCAGTCTTTGAAACGTTCAATACTATTTTAAAAAGCGAATGAATTCTTACCACATATATCACTGGCTTGCCATATGACTGGAAATAAGACTGAATGGTTAAGATAAATTTACCATAAAGAGTCTATTCAAAGTTCTACTTTTACTCAAGTCTGAGTATATGCTCCGAGGTATGCCCTAACGTATCGTATACATCAGCTCCATAAAATATTTTATGGACAAGTTATACTTATATGAGTACATGCCTAAATGAATTCTTCTCAACGAAAGTAAATGAAAATATGGTTTTCATGTGCGTACTTTCAATGATTATCTTTATATCAGAAGCCAGGTTGCCATTTTAGCTGCGTTAACTACTTAGGCTGCTTTTTAAAAAAAACTTCAAATTAAATCGCATGCTAGTAATGAGTAGTTTGCATATAGTGTCGTAAGTTCACTGCCCTTGTCAAAAAGCTAGTCGCTGACCAAAACAGACAATCGCAGACGATTTCTTCGTTCATAATGTCAATAAAGTGTATTGAATTTAAAAGAAACAGGACAATTGAATAGTGTTACACCGACAGATGTTGGCGATACAAAGATACAATCAAACCGGTTATCTTTACTTTTCCCATACACTGCCATGATCTGTTTCTTCGTGATTAGACTTTATTAGCAATTATAGTTTATAAACAAAGTTTGTTGTTTAAATGTTATTACATTTTATGCACAAATCATTTAAAGCCGGGATCTATAGCAACGAAGTATTTGTTTGCCTAATGTAGCTGTTTGCTGTGTGTAATTTATTATATTCTTTGTGGAATATGTGTCCTGCTGCAGAAATGAAATGGATTAAAAATACAATATGTTGATCATTGATAACAATGAGCATTAGAATTACATTAATTAGAGATATTCCATACATCTGTCTGTGATATGGTATAGTTTTCGACATAAATGAGAATAAATTCCATCTCATCTTCAAAACGTTCTGGCTCCAATTAGACGTTGGTACGTTGATGGTTATTGTCAGCATCTGCAGCATGGTCATTTCATCGAGGAAAATGACATTTTATAGTTACAGAATCATAGGAGTGCCACTGTTTTGAGAAGACCATTAGAGAAATGAGTTGAAAGCTCCTTGATGTGATAATCAGTTGATGTTATCGTCACAGTTGACAGATGGAATGTTGTTGCGAAGTTAATATAAAAATGTTGAACAATATTAGTGTGTGACAAAATAAAATCTGCCCGATTCAGAAGCCTAAACATCCTGTCACCAAATGAGAACAGCCGCCTGTTTAATTTGGTACAATACTCGTGGCATCATTCTCTTGCTTTATAAATCTTCCGCGACACTTTGGCTGACCCTTAGGGATTGATTGCTTTACTAGTTGTACTTAAACAGACCTGTCTGGGGAATCAAATAATCCTTCATAAAACTCATTATTTCTGCCTATTGCTGTCTATATCAGTTTCCGACATATTTATAAGCTGCTTTAGAAGTTCAGTTATGGTACGTTGAATGAATTTGATACAAACGTGTTTCTACACTAGCTATATTTTTGCCAGTTAAAATCAAAGATGTTCAGTTGTTGCTTTTAAACAGAGTACTGTTATATTAATGGTATATAGGCAAGAAATATCGTTAAAAAGTTGGCAAAACTGCTGTATTTTTTAAGAAAATCTATACATTATTCCGACATATGTATATTGTTTATTTGTTGTTGTTGTTGTTGTCTTTGTTGTTGTTGTTGTTCTTTTGTTTTCTGTTTTATCTTTGGTAAACCGTAGAAAGGAACAGTTAGGCGGAAATTCTCATTACCATCGGCTTTACAATTTCTCGATTACTACTATGGAAGAAAAAAGTCATGCACAATTATCACAACACATACAATGTATTTATGTATTTTGTGTGCCGCTTCGTTATTGTGTTGTTTTCTGCATATGTTTTATGTATAAATTCAATAACATGTAATTGAGACATTCAAAACTTTAATTAGATTTCCTTACTTTGTTTTTATTCAGTTTTATTTAGACGTACTGAGTGATATTTGTTGGTGGGTACGGCGTGTGCTAGAACGTTGTTGTTTGTTTATTTCAAAACCATATTAAAAACTTTATCAAAGAAATCTCTTAACTATTTGTCCAAACCTGAAAGGGTCCTATAAAATATTATAATTTACTTTTTTTTAATCTAAGCTATTTATAGACAAAGGCAGAATAGTATATGTAAAAGTGGCAAAAACACAGATATGAGACATAACACACAAAAGGAAAAAAACAACATTTACCACCTTGGAACGATCAGTCGGCAAAATGACCAAAGGATGTGCCTAATACTGGTTTGTGGAGCATTTTTCTAAGTTCTTTTCACAAACAACAGTGTACATAAAATTGTCCCATCAAAGTGAAATATTAAATAGCAAGCAAATCGGGAGTTAATAAGGATTAAAGTATATGCTATACAAACAATAAAACTCTTGTTGTCATCTATCAACACATGTACAAGATGATCAGGAGATAGGCTTCAGAAAGTTCAAAAAGAGAATGGTAGTTTGAAATAAAAACAGTCCTACCAATGATTATAACAATAACAATATAATGACGACATGCAATAAAAATGCACTGACGCCATTATGCCAGGGTTAAAATGTGAAATTAAAAAATAGTGACGGAAACCTTCCAATTTAACTAACAACCTCAACAAACGAAGAAAAGGCACACACAACATGATGTAGTATCGTGAACAGGAAATATTCAATTAAATCCAAATGTTTTGTTATTATAGGTCGAGGATGTATCCGCAGTTGGCATACTATATATTAAAGGCAATAAAAATCCCGAATGTTTATCTATACTTTATGACCTTGCTGCATAAATGTTATATACTGATATTATATTTTTAGTAATAAAATCATTGGTAAAGGAGTTTTGAGCATTCCTTAATTTGTAAACCTTAATTTGTGAAATCGAAAGCCATGCTATAACAACGTTGAAGTGATAACATCTTCTACTGTAGTAAAAACTCGTGCAAGAGAAGGTAGCACAAGGTTAATCACCTACAAGATAAGGATGAATCAAAATACTGATGTCGAAATCGGCTCTCAAAGATTTTAATAGAGACGTTGTTATTGGAAATAGTTATCTCAGTGTCTCGAAAATGCTACATTAAAATGTCATGTAGTTGTTTTATTGAAGGTAGGTTCTGCATGGTAAATCAACTGAATCATTTGAGCAATGTGAAAGGATTATCTAGTGAGAATACTCTCAATATAGCGTGACGTTGAATTGAAATCTTCTACAATATGTCTTTGGTTGGAAGATGATAAAGTTACAATACAATAACATTCTAAGCAGTATCAAAACACATCAGCACCTTTGATTTTTATAGGAATACGAATTACTTCTCTAAATAAAGCGTCACCGCAGTTTATGTAAATAGTGTTTACTATGAAACATAGTGATTACAAACATTCATACAAGCTTAAGTAGTAAAAATATCTCAGATATGTTTGTTCCTGAGGTCAAGAAGTGTACATCGTAGAGAAATCATAAATATAAAGTGCAAAGAGAATATATTTCGGAAATTTGTCTTAGACATTGGAAGAATTTTTCATAGTTCAAATTATGTTAAAACATGAATAAACATACACTTTTTCACAATATTTCACAACGTGTTACATTTGTAATAAACTGCATTAAGACAATAAGTAAATGGTTAATTATCTATGAATCTTGTGGCTAGTGGTGTTTTGTGAAGCTGAGCAATCCAGTACTATGTATGATAGCTATGGATTTTGTGACTTGTATGGTGTTTTGAGTAGCTGAGAAATCCAGTACTTTAAAGAAGGTAATTTCAATGCAAATAGTACACATTACCTTTTGTCTTATTTATTTTATCTGGACATATTCGATGCATGACAAATCTTGAACCTTATTCATTGGTTGCATTTTGGGGCGATGGATAAGTTTAGTACGAGTATACTGTAGTTTAGCTTTCTCGCGTATTTCCTTTAATGCTATACGTGTCATCATAATGTGCATATAAAAAGACTTGTAATTTGAATGAAAATCGGGTCGCTTAGCAGTGATAAGGTCCTGCCCATAATAAGGAATTTTTCTGTTATATGTCTATATATGGAATTATAACCGTATTTTTATGATGTATCAAGTTTCGAGGTTTGTCTTTCTAGGGACATAAAGTTATTTGTCACCGGCATGATGATGATTAGCGTCTTGAACTTTTGATTTAGTTTTCGAAATATAAGAGCCAACCCGACTGGATTAGAATTGTATTTTAAGTATAAAATATTTCTGTTGACATCTTAAGAATGCACACATCAGTATTACGTATTATAGTCGCCACTCGGCTTCTACTATAAATTCAAACAGGAAAGGTATCAATTTCAGTACTAAAATTTACATGAAAAAATGACCGCAGCTGGGCCTTTTCGCCTTTATGATTGAATTTGAGATCGTGTTTAGTCATACACTTATAATGTGTCAAGGAGAATCTAGCTGGGAAGGCTCGTGAATTTGCATTAATTTGTTTTCGTACTGAAACAATCACGCTTGTTATCGTTTAAATTCGTACAATAGTGAAAAGGCACAGGACAAAGGTGTTTACATGCAAACCACATTTAAAAGACACAACAATCTGTGATGAGTAATTAAAAAAGAGAGCCAAACAGTTTGGAACGGTCAGTCGGCATAAGAAATCTTCTTGTGTTCTTAAACAGGTGTTACTTAGCAACTGTGTGGTTAATTTAACGCAATAAAAATGGCATAATTCTTTAATTGGATTCAAGTTTAAGAATAATGACTATTATAGGTAATGTGTTGCGCAAACGCGTGTTTGATTTTGTTTTATCGCATTGACAAAATATGTTAGTCATGTTAACGACTTCCAGCTAATGAGTTTTGGAACATCAACCATGATAATCTTGCACAGAATAACTGGAAGACCTCCCTAAATGAAGGTTTCGACAGCCTATTTACATAATTGCCTCTGTCTTACTGGTGTCTATATCTGCTTCCAGTATATAAGGCGTGCTTAATAAGTTATGATACATTTGATGAGCTTGGTACTAATTGTATATTTGTCAAGCAAAGGACTTTTGAAGGATGAAAAAAATGTTATTTCCAACAGTGTAGAAATTAACGGTATGTCGCGGCCCGAGATTAAAATCAGAGGCGCCCTTACCTCAATCGACGATCTATCGATGTTGCTACAACCCTTAATCTACAATATATAGTTATTTTTTAACATTAAATAATTCAAGGTAATTATTCATACTTTTTCTTTCTTGTGTGAGGCGGAAATAGCATATATTTACTCCTAGTTACTGTCATGTTAAATTGTCATTTATTACCGTATAAATATTTGAATGTCTTTTTGGTATATCGTTATAACATGGCATTCCATATAAGGTATAATTTAGGCCAAGTAGGTGAGTTCACTATATCATAGTGAATAATTATAAGCTCATATCTTGTCTTTCTCTTCGCCTGTGCTTAAATGTGTTTCTTTTGCATCTACCTACCTTCTCGGAACTGTCCGTAGTTTATAATGTGTTTATATATATAAACCCTAGCTGTCAAATTGTTCGGGTATAGGAATAAATCACACCAATGAGTGATTCTTCCTGTCAATGCAAAAACAGTGAGTACCATAAAGCTTTTCTAACACTGTTTAAAAATCCTATTGGCGAAAGGATCACGACATAAGTCATGAACAACAACTTGACAATTTACATTGGTCTGGTTTATGTTATCATTTATCACAACTTTAAAGACATTATGTCTCATTCAAATTGCTTTTTGTCTAACAAGGCACAATATCCTAAAATGAACAACGAGACGTCGTTTGTGTTCTTTTGTGATAAAATAGTGTATTAATACGCTGTAAAGTTCCGCATGCATATATATATATATATATATATATATATATATGCATGCGGAACTTTACAGCGTATTAATACGCTATTTTAATCCAGCAACTGGACTGAGAACAATCTGCCCTTGTCTGTGTGTATGTTCGGTTTATCTGATCATACAAATATTCTTTGTAACTGAAATTTAGCTATCTTGAACCAGACAAATGTCTTGCCTTAAACTCCTTAGACTCGTTCCACTCAGGCTCTTGTATTTTGATGCCGATCAGTGAAGAGAACTACTTTACTGAATGTACCACGACAATTAATTTTAATGACTTTTAGATACAGTGCAATCACAACCTTCATATGGAATGTTATTTGAAAGGGATAAGCTTACAACGCGTTATTTAAATACAATGTAAACAACAAACTATAACTAGTATGTTTAATTGTCAGTCTGACATAATACGTCTTTACAATGTGTGTACATGTACATGTATGAATGTGAAATATACGCACAAAACATAGCCATACATTACATCATATATCACTACTAAAATGTTTTAAAACCCGAATCAGTATTATGTGGTGAATGTTAAAAACATGTACAGTAAACGTATCTTACCTTTTTTCAAGCAAATAATGCTCTTTTCAGCTGATGTTCATCGGTCTTCTTAAATTTGCATTCGCTAGCGAGTTACAATTGAAGTCATGAAATCGGTTATTTTTTATACGAATTAACGTTTTATTTATGAGACGTGATCACAGCTATCGTTTACTCTAATACTAATTAAAATACGAACCTTCAAAAAATGAAACGTTTTATTTCCTGACAACTGAAATGAACTGGTGAAGGAAATTAAATTTTTTTAGTAAGTATATTCCTATTTGAGATTGAACGATTTTTCTGATTACGACGGAAGAAAAATATATTCTTCATAAAACAATATGCATGTGTGTAAAAGAAAAATACAGTTCGCTATCGAACGTGTATATATGTCCCGTAATTTCTTTCTTTCTGCAAGATTGTAAACGTCAGGTAGACAGCGTTGTGTCCCAAGTGTTTTGATTTTTTCGGGAATCTTAGAGATTCATGAGAGTCGATTTTCAACTCTTCTGTCACTTTAGGTATCGCTAAGCACTACGTAATAAGCCAATATCCAAGTTATGTTGCCTTATGTGTAGTCAGTTTTTATTGCCAAGTTTCGAACAACTGGTATGTTGTCATTCTTTGCACTAGAGGTAACATTTTCGGACGTTTGTTTACGGACAAACTAAATGCCGTATTCGGTTATATATTACGAACGTCGATGTCCTTCTAAGCAGAGTTTTAATTCAAAGTTAAGTTAAGGAACCAACCTCTATATTATAGGATCTTCTCTATAAACTCACAAAAGCCATTTTCGGAAACAAAATACTGTCTTTGGGACTGATTCGACCCGACCTAAGATCATAAACTTATTAACGAGCAGTCAGTTATATTTCGGGATACGTGTTAATATGTTACATACGACGTTAGTTGGTATTACAGTTTTGTGACTTTAAATGTTGGTTTGATCTTTGTTGGTCTGTATAACATAATTGTAATGTCTGAACGAAAATTTTCCTAAGAGGAATGTTTCAAGCTTTAACACAATGTTATACATATATGCTCCAACACATGCCCCAAGGAATTTTATGCATAAGTTTAATTCAAGATTTCTGTGGTCAGTCTTAACTTGTATGCGTACATGTCTTAATGACTTCTTCTCGATAATAAATCCAAGATATGATTTTCGGGTGACTACTTGCAATGATAATCTCTAGAATGATAATCTCTAGTACATAAGACATAATGTCATGATAGATGCTTTGAACGTTGAGGGTTCTCTTCATAAAAAAATAAAAATGCTATTTGTTTGAATTGGGCAGTTTGAAAAGTGTGTTGTAAATGCACTCTCCACGTCAAAAGTCTAGTCCTAATCCGATGCTCTTGAAGGAACTACTGGCTGAAAACAGACTTTTGGAGAATAATTTCACCGATTAAAAATCTGCCCTTTTTCCGGTTTGTACAACAGTAACTATTACGATCTGTTTCGTCGGAATAAGCCATTATCGTAGCTCATAGACAAAGTTGGTGATTAACCACACAGTATTTACTACACCTGTATAACCGCCATTTTAAGCAATATGCAGTGTATGGTTGCCTAATTTGTATAATGGTGTTGTTTTTTCTGTGCATATTTTCACTGCAAGAGAAATAAAATTGATTACAGAATTTAATATTTGGATCTGTGATAACAATGGGTATTAGTTTTATACAATTAACAGCTTTTAGACACATCTGTCTGTGATCCCGGTATAGTTTTCGACATAAATTTGAATGAATTCCATCTAATAATCAAAAACGTTCTGCCTCCATTTAGACGTACCGTAAGTGCATGGCTATTATCAGCTTGCATTTACATAATGATCATTTTATCGAGTATCAAGACATGTTCGACTACCAGAACCATAAGTGTGTAACTGATTTAGAAAACAATCAAGTTTAATGATCCCTGCTTAGATAGCCAGATTGATGTCATCGTTACAGCTGATTGATATTGCTAGGAAATTAATCTAAAAACTATTTACAATATCAGCATGTGCCAAAATAAAATCTGCCTGTATAAGAAACTGAAACATCGTGTAGCCCAAAAGCAACAACTGTCCGTTCAGCCTGATGCAATTCTCGTGCCATCATTTTGTTGCTTTATGAATCGTCTACGATATTAGGACTGACCAGTTGAGATCTAATGATTTACAAGCTGTAGGAAAACAGATCTATCTCGGGAGTCTGTTGATCCTTTATAAAACTTAATTATTTCTGCCCAATGGGCTGTCTATATTTGTTTCCAAAATATTTATATGCCGCTTTAATTTATTTTCTATATGTTTGGATATAGTGCCTCGGACCAGTTTGATACAAACTTATTTGGACCACTAATGTTCTATCAGTCTAAGCGAATGATTCGTCTTGCCAATGAAAAACGATGTCATATTATTTCTAACAAATGTGGTAGCTATATTTTTATTACATTATATAATACATAATATAGCCGTGAAAATTTATGATCCGCAAGTTACTTATAAAGAAAACAATATTATTTTAACATTATTAAAGTCTTAAAAGTTGTATTTATTAATAATATCTAAAACTTTTCAAACGTATGTATTCGAGAGTAAATTATATACCTTTTGTTTTGGTTGACTATACAAAGTGACAGTTTCTTGGATATTCTCATTAATATCTTTTTTATTTTTATACTCAAATAAAATATCGTTCACGGACTTTGAAAAGAATAATGCCCTTAACAATAATAACAGCGTTAAAGTTGATTTTTTAGATGATTCGTTGACTTTTTTTGCAACTTTTTATCTCCTTTTAGTTATATATTAACAATCGTTACAATGGCAGTGTAAACGCATGTTTTAAGTTTTGTTTCTTTTCAAACAAAAGTATTAATTATTATATATACTTAGTTGTTTGCTGTTGTATCAATAGACGATTGTCTCTTATACCTTGGCATAGTAATGCATCAGGTCTTGTCTTGCTAATCGGCATAAACTTATATGGCATCGGCATCATGGTTTTTAGTGTCTTGAACGTTTATTAATCGTCTAAAAATTCAAAATTTTGACAAGATTAGAGATTCTATTATAAGTATAAACGTATGCTTCTTTGTTTCCTCAGAATGTTCTCATAACCAATAACGTCTCTAAATGTCACCGTTATAATCACCATTCGGCTTCTTCTGTACATTGAGGCAGGAGACTAATCAATAACAGTTTGAAGATCAACATGAAAAACCGTATCCGTTCCTCAAACCGCATTTGTCATACATTTGTATTCTTAAACATAGTGGTAGTTCTTTTGGCTTTAATCAATTGGCCAGCGGTTCGAGTGTCAGCAGCGCTGGTCAATTTCTTGTGTTTATGTGTCATTCGTTATTCGTGTTTGTAAACGTACAACATACAAACATATCACAGATTATGTTCGATTATTTCAGTTGGAATTAGCAAACAATTCGTATAAATCTTTAATCAAGAATGAAGTGGCATGTAAACGTATTAGTGTTACACTAGACAATAAAAGAGAGGCGTGATTTATCATTGTTTGTTGACATCCATAGACTACAAGTCAACTTATATTTTGCGCTTGCATAGCCTAGAGACCCTACAAAAGGGAGTGTGCATATAGCATGACCAGGAATTAAAGCATGAGGACATATTTCGTCAGTCGACTCAAACGAATTCACCATCGGCGCAATTCGAATAGGAGAATAAGGGACTGTTGTATTAGAACTACCACATGTGTACATTATAATTTAAGCTACGTCTAGACAATAGGCATGCAGAGTTATTGCTTAAGTTACACAAAAAAGAGTTGTTACATAACATACAAGCAGAAAACCAACAGCTTTTCCTTTGGACCGGTCAGTCGGCAATAGGACCGAATGGAGTGCCTAAACTTGGTTTGCATACAGCTCCAACCTCGCACTTTCTGAATTTCATTCTCATAAAAAGTGTAAATAAAATATCTTATTAAAGTCAGACAGCTAATAGCAAGTACATACATGGCGGGTTAAAACCGATAAAGAATATTATTTACAAACAAAATAACTCTTATTTTGTAATAAACGACCAATATATAATATAATACGGTTTATATGATAAATAATGTGCCTTGATAAAATTATAATATAATAAAACAACTTATTATTATTTTAGTGTATAACCGGTTGTTAATATTATTGTCATATTATTGATAATGGCAAATGCTTCAATTAGATCAAGTGAGAGAATAATTTATTATCAACAAACGGGCGTTCTGTTTAGGTTGTATACCAAGTATACTAAGTTGATCTTTGGTTTACATCAGTGGAGTCTTAAACAGTATAATTTGTATTTATAATACGATTTAATGTCTACTTAGTAGATGTATGGCAGATTCTAAAACATGAGAGATTTAGATTCAACCTGTTGGACATAGCCCTTAGACGGATCCATGATCTTATGCAAATGAACTTCGTTATAGTTGTATGTCTATGAGTATCGGTCTGGTCTAGAGATTTGTTACTACTCTGTCCAGTTCATTAGGCCAATACCTGATCTATGACCTAGGGTCTCTTCTAGGCTATTACTGAATGCACTGTCCGGAACAGATACGTCCGCAGAGACTGACATTTCCGTATATAATGACATCAACCATAGTTTAGTTACATTGTAAAACAGCAATATTAAGTTACATAAGACATACGTTTAATATCAAAATCCGTCTTATGATTCTCTTCTGTATTTGTTGGCATGTATTAAGTAAATAAAATGTCTGATACGCAACAGTTTTGTTTTGGTATGACTTGAGGAAGATATTGCTATAAGGGATGATGTTACAAAATCCGCTTCCAAAGAAACAAAAAAAACATTTAATCATTACTTTGTCTAAAGTCTTATCGAAACATTCTGTCCATCAATTTGAGTTTTTTTCTGTTAATGATGTGTCAAGGACGTTCTGGGTCCGCGGGAAAGCCCATAATTTACAACTTTACGAAAATAAACTACACTGTATTTAGCTGTTTAAATTCGCACCAAGGCTGTACGTAAACATGATTGTTTATTTAAATGTTTAGAACACAAGAAGCTTTTTAACAGTCTTAGATAGATCAGTAAGATCAAGTTGTCAAAGATTACCATCGAGCTGGTCCCAGGTTCTTCCAGTATCCTGTATTACATTAATTTTTAATAGCAGTCGATTAAGCTTTTGAAGGCACTGTAAACACAATAAACATGTCATAAGTATTGGATTCACATTTTAAGCAAATACCAGGGGTCATAATATGTTTGTCAAATATTTGTTTGTTTTTGCTTTTATCTCGTTGACAAAATTGTAGTCATACTGACTACTTCTAGGTGATAATTTATAGGGGACACTCCCGAAAAAACAGGGCCCGCCCTCATACGGCATGTCAACTATAAGATCGCAACACATAAAAGTTATGATAGCCTATTTAACTAATTTCGTATGCCTTACATGAGATCTATGTCGGTTTTCAGTTTAAAAAGCGCGTTGATTCCTCAGTTTGATGCTGACTGAACATTCTTCGAGCGAAAAGTGTGTTTCACAGAATTGTTGTACCTTTTACATTGACTGACAGGAGAATACCTATGCTGTACCTTTCAAATTTTAGTATATGTTACAAAACCAATCTACCTTTGTCATATTGTTTGTGAAGATTTGAAATAGTAACTTAAACAAAATTACAATCTTAGTGAATATCCACGGTGTGCAGATATAGCAACTAAAACAATTTAACAAATAAACCTTTAGCCGTGTCTTCCGTAACTGGATCCGACGTACAACAGATGTTGCTACGAGTCATGCCTCATCAATATATATATATATATGTGTGTGATAAGTCCTGTTAAGACGAAAACTTCAAATCCCAGAAACCTTTTGCAACAGTATTTATCAAATGCGATTGGAAAAATGATCACTACATAACAACTTGAGATTAGTGTAAATATACATTGTTCTGCCTTTTCTTTAACATCTGTCTAAACTTAAGGACGTTCTGTCTGACAAAGCACAATGCCATGAACTGAACAACGGAACATTACTCGTTTACTTTTGTGACAAGTTTCAATGTATTGTTCTATAAAATACAATGAATATCTTGAGAGATTATTTATTTACTATCTAAAATCGGTCAACCGAACTGAAAACTGTCGATATTTTCTTGTTTGTTTGTATGTTTGGTTTATCCTCAACATTTCCAGTGTTGAAGGCAATCAATTTGTTATTCTAAAGCAGACAAATGTGTGACATTGAACACCTTACAAGTTTCGAACAAACGCCGGGCCAAAAAGTAGTTGATCCTTCTTTACTGAACACAAGCACGGCAATTAAATACCTTTATCTTCAAGGAATTTTATATACAGCGGTCTCCATTTACAACTTCGATAAAAAGTGTTATTTGAAATGATTTTAATCAAACTTAAATTAGACGCCTTTATAGTTTGTATATGGGAAATATAATTTGAGTATAAAAGACAGACATTACTTAAAGCTACTATTCATCATAAAATCTCTACTAAGTTGCGTGTCATTAGAAAATAAGTTCGTATGCTTGTAGTAAATGGATTTTTTCTTTTGTGTGTGTTTTTTTAATAATTACAGTAAATGTATTTTAAATATTTGCTCAGTCAGACAAAGGTCCTTTCTGTTGATGTTGTTGTTCATGGGTCACCAGCAAGTATGTTGATAGTTTATTATATTATCCAGTTATTGTGTCTGTATATATGTTGGAGTGCTCAACAAACCTCGCTGAAATCCCTCAGGTGGTCTTTTTACCGACAGACTGTTCCAAGGCGGTAACCGCTGGTTTTTCTTTTTGTGTGTTATATCTCGTCTCTGTGTTTTGTTACATTTACCCTGTTTGCATTTGTCAAGAAGTAGTTCTGATATATCTGTGGTGATTCTTATAGGACCGTTTCTTTTTTTATTTAATACGAAGCAGTTACTATCTAACAATTTATATATGCATATCGCTCGTAAGAACAGATTAAAGTTTTGTTTACTCTTAAAAAGTGAGACAGTTGGCAATCAATGTTCAACAGAATGGTTTTCAAAGTATTAGCCTTTAAAAGGGTTAAAACTGCTAATATAATTCACTTTTCAATGTTAATTAAATAATTCTGCTCACAACTTATTTTGTTTTCCTGTCACTGGAATACATAATTAATGATTTTCAACACTTGTCACAATACAATTGTTAGAAGCAGTCTTCTTTTACTGTTCAAAACGCATTCAAGCCAAACGGATATTCAAAGTCGGCAACCGTGTTAGATTTCACACAACTTGTATGTCAATGTTCGACTGATGGAGGAAATATGTTGTTTCTAGTACATTTCTATATAACTTTCTAAAGAAGAAGAAGCATATTCTTCATAAAATAATCCGCATTTGTGTAAAATGAAAATACAGCAAATTTGTCTAGCGAACCAATATGTCTGTACTGTGTATTATTTTTCCTTATTTGCGACGTGTTGTTTTCTGAGTTGTTTTAACGTGAAGTAGACAGGCATTATGTCCCAAACAGTGTCTTAACACACTTTTCTTAGAAACATCGATATTCATAAACGAAGGCCCTTCGACATTTCTGTGACTTTAGATGTCATTAAGTATTACAGAGTAAGTCAATGTCCAAGTTATGTAGACTTATGTGTAGGAGGTTTTTGTATTGCCAGTTTTGGAACATATGGTATGATGTAAAATTCATTGCACTAGAGGTGACATTAGGCGATTGTAACAAGCGTCAGCCTAAATGCCACAATCGATTATATATTTGAGAATGTAGATGTCGTGCTTAGCGGACTATTAATTCAATGTTAAGTTAAACACGAACTTTGGTAGGTTTAAGAGCCGCCTCTTAAGACTAGCAAAAGGCATTGGCAAAACAAATACTTTTTTCCGGAACCGATTTGACCCGACCTAATGCCATTAACGACCATTCAATTACGTTGCGGGACCGTAATATTATGTTACATAGGACATAAGCTGGCATGGCAATCATGCGAATTGAAATGTTGACTTGATTTTTGTTGATCCGTATAACGTAATTGTAATGTCTGAAACGACAACATTGTTAAGAGGAATGTAACGCAACTGTGTATCCAATATTCAAGTCATATTCTATGTGTCTTCTCCAATGATCCCTTAACCTATCACTTCACTGGCATATGAACTAATATAGTGTTATTATTGAACGATATGTCAGGAGGACTCGTGTACATACCACAGAAACCTAGGGTATTTAACATAAATTACAAAATAATAAAGAAACCTTAGAATATACCGATATTGCACAGTGTTTGGAACTTTATATATTGTACAAGGAAATTATTTGTTAGCACATATAATTGGATTTATCTATCTATCTTTTTAATTATCTCTCTCTCTCGCTCTCTCTCCCTCTCTCTCTCTCTCTCTCTCTCTGTCTCTGTATATATATATATAAAGAGAGAGAGAGACAGAGAGAGAGAGGGGGGGAAAGAGGAGATAGATAGATAGATAGATAGATAGATAGATAGATAGATAGATAGATAGATAGATAGATGGATGGATGGATGGATGGATGGATGGATGGATGGATGGATGGATGGATGGATGGATGGATGGATGGATGGATGGATGGATGGGTGGGTGGGTGGATGGATGGATGGATGGATGGATGGATGGATGGATGGATGAATAGATAGATAGATAGATAGATAGATAGATAGATAGATAGATAGATAGATAGATAGATATATAGATAGATAGATAGATAGATAGATAGATAGATAGATAGATAGATAGATAGATAGATAGATAGATAGATAGATAGATAGATAGATAGATAGATAGATAGATAGATAGATAGAAATATATATAAATTCTTCTCTCTCTCTCTCTCTCTCTCTCTATATATATATATATATATATATATATATAGAGAGAGAGAGAGAGAGAGAGAGAGAGAGAGAGAGAGAGAGAGAGAGAGAGAGAGAGAGAGATAGAGAGGGGGGACACAAGAGAGAGAGAGAGAGAGAGAGAGAGGAGAGAGAGAGAGAGAGAGAGAGAGATGGTTACGATAATTCCATACAATCGGAAAACATTTAAAATACTTAAACAATTTAGGAATTTCACATTTTATTATACGTCTATTCAATTTATTGCGGGTACGTAATTAGAACTATATGATACAAAATAAGATCTTAAACAAGGTCTCATATTTATCTACATTCAATGTTATATGGACATATAAATTAACATCGCAAGAATATTGCATCAGTCAACTCTAAAATGGTTACAACGGTCCATTTATCAAGCCATCATTCTGTTGCTTTTTAAATCATACGGAGGCGTCATTGTATTTCTTACAATAATAAGAACATATGACAATGTCCTATGAGCATTGCTCCATATACAAAACCATGACAATGCACATGGCAAACGTATTCACATCCCAAGCCAAGTGCATAAGTAAGAAAAAGTCTGTAAAGAGTCATTTAACGAAAAGAGATAAATGTCTGCATTCAGACAGACAAAAACAATAACAATTTCAAAGTGTTTTCTAGTATTGATTACATGTATAAACGAAATAATATGATAGTTAACATAGACTATTTGCAAGATACATCATTTACAAGTCTATTAAAATATTTCGAAATAAATAATCAAAAAATAAAATATATACCTTATGATGTGTACAGTAGAAAGTGTCAGTTACTCGGACACTTGTATGAAGATATTTTTTATATTCTGTGAGATTTAAATATCATACAACCATTTTCCAAGGAATAAAGTCAATGACAATAATTACAACGTTATAATTGCCTTCCTGAATTAGTGTTGACAACAATTTTATCGCCTGTGAATTCAGTTACATATTAATAAAACATTTATTAAGTCAACATAAACCTAAAATTACATTTTGTTTATTTTGATTAATACAAAAGACCTACGTTATATATAAGTTAGGTTGTTTACTTTCCGCTTGGCTTGCATGTGAAATACCTTTGTTCTGTGCCTATTCGGAGTAAGGTATATTTTGCAATGCTCATAGGACTTTGTCATATATTCTTATTTGAAGCTGTGTTTTAAAGATTTTGACGACAGTGACATCCATGTTAACTTTAATAAAATAAGTTGTTGTTTTTTTTTTAATTTGTCCAAACCTGAAAAAGATTTCATTTATACTTTATCAGTAACTATAAATATGAAATTTATAACACACATCGCCTTTGGTATTATTTATTGCATTAGTACACTTACGCGAAATCCAGAACATAAGCCATCGAAATTATTGTATTTTGGAGAGCTAGGTTAGTTTAGATCGTTTAATTTGAGGTTTAGCTGCCTCTTTCATTTCATAAAATATTTCATATCTTTCATCGTTATGTATGTAATTACATATTTTATATCGTCAGTGGTCATTGCCTGCCCATTACCACTAATCCTCCTCCTATATGTTTTCATGTGGAAATATTATCTTATTTATCATTGTAAATCAAGACTCACTTGCCACATATAGTCAGTAAAGTTGTAATTTACCAGGTCTCGTCTTTCTAATAGGCATAAACTTATGTGTCATCGACATGACGATGATTATTGTCCTTGAATATTAAATAGTTTTCTGAATAGCGAATTGTGACAAAATTAAATATTCCGTATGTACAAAAATATACTTTCTTCCTCAAAATGGTTTTAAAATCAATTACAACTCCTAACTTCGCTATTATAGTCGACATTTGGCTTTCACTATAAATTGAAACATAAGACTTATCAATAACAGTTCGAAATTTGTCCGAGGCGAAATACTTTCTTTGTAAAAACAAGAGACCCGTTAATAGTGGGTGTTTATTTCTTGTGATCAGGACATAAATCATCAGTCGATTCAAATGACCTCATCATCGGCGCAATTCGAATAAAAAATAAGAAAGGGCCCTATCAAAATTACTACATATATTAAAATTTGAACTACCTCCAGACGAAGCAATACAAATATTAAGGGACTGTGTTAATTAAATCTAGATTGTAAAGCGGTTCAATGTCGCACTTTCTGAATGTCCTTCGCACAAACACGGTAAATGAAATATCCCATGAAAGTGAGACAGCTAACAGTAAGCACCTGCATCGGGTGTAAAAGCTGATAAAAGAATATTGAATAAAACAATTATAATTATTAACTATAAACCGAAAATTTAATACGGTATGTTATGATATGTCATAATATAATTATAGTATAATGAAACAAACTTACCACTACTTTGGTCCATTTGATTGTTCAAATATACTTTTGTCATGTGATTTTAATGGGAAATGTTCAGATTGACTCACGTGATAGGTTCATAATTGTCAAAATTATCAACCAATTGGTGTTCTGTTTAGGTATTTGAGTCATTTAGGTAATAACATTTTTTTGTTTATTTACTTCCAGATATACTATTATTATTTGAGTTTTAGATAATACCATTAGTGTTTTAACATAATTTGATGTTTTATGGAAGTTTTAAGATATATTTATGTATTAAAATGTATTTGAAAACTATTAAAGATAATAATGTAAAATATATAATAATATCTTCTTAGTATGGCATACTCTAAAACATGAATCATTTTATTCATTTACTTAAAAGGAGCCCTTAGACTGATCTTTGATCATAAAAAAATTCAGAGCTTCTTGTCTTTTGTATATGAGCATCGGTATTGTCTAGAGATTCATAACAACGCAGTCCAGTTCAATAAGTCTGGCCTGACTCTATGACCAATGGCGTCTTCTGTGCTATTACTGTATGCACTGTCCGGAACAGATACGTCCTTAGAGACTGACATTCCCGTATATAATGGCATCAACCGTAGTTCAATTATGTTAAAGAACAGTAATATTAAGTTACATACGACATACGTTGGCTTCAACATCAAACCACATAAAATGTTCGTTTCCCTATTTGTTGGCGTGTGTAAGATAAATATATTGTCTGGGACAGAACACATACGGATTTGCTTCGGTTTGACGTTGGTTAGTGATTGTTATGAATTTAAAGTTTTCTTCAAATTGCAGTCACATAATTAAACCATGAACCTTGTACAAAATTTCATTGAATCCATTTTTCTCTCGGTCTTGTTGCAAAATAAACTTCCAGGGAACATTAAAGAGTGTGTCAGGGATGTTCTGGCTAACGTGGGAAAGTTCGTGAATTTGCATAATTTGTAGGGCCATTCCGGACATGCACTATTACGCTCAGAAAATAATGAAGTTCCAGTGGAACGTTTAATAAGAGGTCAGGATAGATTTGGCGTTTTGTTTATGCACAAAATTTTCCATCTAAAATTATTATTTTATTACAAAATTCTGAATTGTAAACAAACGTCATCACTGTTAAGAGATTAATACGATAGGAAATCAATATACATGTATATAGTAACTTATATATTCGTGCTACGAATAAATTGTAAGAACACTGACACCAGCTAACTATTGACTTAAGGTGTTGTTTTTGTATGTTGTTGTTGTTGTTTTCTTTTGTTGTTGTTATTGATGCTTCATTGCTTTGCTGATTTTTTATATTCTGGTTTCATATTGGGGTTATCTTATCTCTATGTTCCACCTGGTTAAACAAGGTCAATATTTATCCTAGACAAGGAAGTAATTATGCAAGGAATAAGGAGTACTAAACACTAGTCTCTGTCAGGTTGAAACCTTTCGTGTGAAAAGGTATTCGAACTTACTGGTAGTAAGGCAGTGGTTCTACCCAGACTTAAATCTGTGTTTTTCCCCGCCAACAATTCTACGTCGCCATTAGGATCATAATTGTGCTGGTGCTATGTTACAAAAACAAAACAAGTTTTATGTTATTGTCTGTAAAAGTTGAGGCTGCCTACTTGGGGTATTCTTTCGTAATCGTTGTACGAGGTCTGGTAACTTTTCGGCAACGTTCGTGGATAAATAAAAGCTGCATATGGTTTAAACCAATTCAATATATCAGGAGAGATGGCCGACCAGTACAGTGGCTGCATACTGTGCTCATTCAACATTGATATTAAATATAACCTTATATATTTTTGTTGTGTTTATTTTATATTTTTTCCTTTCACTCTTTCATTGTTTTATTTTTTATTTTGGTATTTACCATTTTAAAAACAATTATGAATGTTGTGTATTATTAAAATACCAAAATAAACATATATTCTCTGGAAACACGAGCAAACAGCGTATAGTCTGTCAATAAATACAAATATGCAGTTAAGAATGTGGGGTGTTATCTATAATGTAAGTAATTCGTGTCTAACGTCTGAAACTTTTATTGTTTATGTGTATACCTAACATAATACTTTCTTTTTTCTAAGACTGCACACCATATGGAAATGGATATAACATATTATACGATATATGTTGCAAACGGGGGTCTAATCGACGAATTTGTTGTGTTTTTTCTGATTTGTACTGCATGTCTTTTTTACGTGCACATTGGCCAACTGCAACACTGCAAATGCTTAAGTAATTCGATCATTACATCAACAGTTTCGTTTGTTGTCGCAAATTGCAAAATTGTCGTTGTTTATTTTTGTTAAAGCTTTAATCACTATTGCACAGAACAATTTGCTATTGAACATTATCTCATTCAACGGTCTTTAATTAAAAGTTACTCTTCATACAGTCTGAAACATTGGACTTCAATGGTCGAAAAAGTTAAATGATTTCAGTATGTTCAAGTACATATATAATAGAAAAATAGACATGCAAAACCGAATCGCTTCCTCGGATTTGTATTTCTATGTAATTCTATAATTAAGGTCGGGAAATACTTTTAAATGTACATTGGGTGAGAATGGAAACAATTGAGTGGTTTGTTTGATTCATTTTGATGAAATGAAAAAGAATTTACAATGACGAACTTAAATTTTGTTTGTATGTCTTCACTTTGTTAACTCAATCAGTCTCATTGGTATAGATCGGTTGGTTTTGTTTTACATATAAATGTTTTTACGGCACATTTCCTTTTTCAAACCAAGAAAACACCGTTGTGTCTCAGACAAGTAATTCGACTTTGCACCAACACACTTGAAAACTTAAGATATTTCCAAATTACGAAATAAGACTTGATGTCCTGAAAAGAGTTCATTTTAGATGCGTCGACAACATTAATGTACACATAGTGTGTGGTTAGAGCTCTGTAAAACGGTTAAAGCACCCCCTTCGGTTCATATTGCCGACTGACCGATCCAAGGTGGTAACTGTCAGGTTTCCTCTTTTTGTTAAATGTCTCACTACAGATTTGGTTAAACATTTACAATTGGCTTGCATGTGGATACCTTTGTCCTGTGCCTTTTCAAATTTTTGTAGATGTTGCAATGCTCATAGGACTTTGTCATATATATTTTTAAATGCTTACTTACTTATAAAATGTATTTGGTTCTTTTGGTTCTGGAACAGAACAGCGAAAGGAATATTTCTGCAAAGGCAAACGATATCATACATCCAACGTGAGTTATTTCGAGAATGCCGCACGAAATCTTTGTTTATGAAAGGAATTGCTTTATTCTGTGTCAGGAATTAAATATGAAGTTACGTCATATTTCACACACACAAACTTTCAATGTGTTGGTTCCTGGAGATGGTGAAGATAAAACTGCTTTAGTGATTTCTTAAAGGACACATTGAGCCTAAATATTAATAAGTTTTTTGCATCGATTCGAGACCCATGCTCATTTCTACTGTTTATTTTAGAACCGCATGTAGTGTATCGGTTTAACGTAAACATAAGGCCGAATGTTATCCCAATTACTTTAAGTACATTTCAGATTTCTTATGTGAACACACCATTTTCACACGGTCTTGTACACCTAAGGGCATTATTCAAGCCGATGTGTCCTGAACAGCTATGACAAATTGTCTTTGTTCACCTAGACTGAGGTTAAATGTTGCATTTCTATTTTGTGTGTTTACTATTTAATTTGTATGTGTTCGCATGATGACATGTCTTGAAAACGCTGTGACATTTTAATTTCAAGAAGCATGTCACTAATTTTTTATCAGAACCTTCTATTTAAAATTACAACAAACACTGGCCGAGACGGACAATTCCTCAGGCATCAGTTTTTTTTATTCTATTACGTTACACGAGAGTTATGTTATGTTGTAATAGGCCAATAGCAAATACATTATTCCATTTTAAAAGTGAGCTTATTAAATGTAAATTGTTTAACATTGTTTCAACATTAAGGAATGTCTAATACACACAACAAGCGTGTTTAGTAATTGGATAGTTTTAAGTTCACGTGTAGCATGGGAACATTAATTGTAAAATAAATCTTATAAGGCTAGTATGAAGCAATTTTAATTATTTCTAAAAGATGCACGGAATATTCGTTTTTACTTTTAATAACATAAACTGTTTACTCATGGTAATATTTTCCTTTTAATTAAAATGCTATTACGATGAATTATTTAAAAATACAGCATACATGAGCTAACCTTAAATACATACACTGAATGCATACAGTGAATTGTAAATTAAAATAAAAGGTTATGACTGCTATTGCCATACAAATAATTAAGTACATATTGTCTTTCTTGTTGTCAGGTTGTGTGGATATGAACACATGCATAGAGGCTGTAATCCTTTTATAGCTTTGTATTTTAATGCGTTATATATTTAAATATTTAATAAATGACGGTTTTAGCACATTATAAGACTGACTAAATTAGTGTTGGTGGAATTATTTTAACGGATTTTTGACCATATCACTTTCTTGATATTTGTATAAATGCATGGGATAAGATATCTGAGACCTAAGTTCGACTTCCGCTTAGTACTTGACGTCCAATACTCATGCCTCTTACAAATCTTAAGAATTGGTCCAGAGCTGACCATTGGTCTTGGGTTTCTATTGATTTACTGGCTGTAAGGAGGCAGAGCCGTCTAGGGAGTCTACAGACCATCCATAAATGTTAAATATTTCTGCCATTCTTGGCGGCTCTATCTGCTTTCTATATAAAAATCCACATTAATTTCCTCAACGTTGCACTTAATCGTCTTCAACACAGACTCAAAACTGACTTTGTTTTTACTTTCTCTGTCCGAACTGTTATCGCCGATCGTAAGACTTGCAGTTTGGTATCACAACGACGTTTCCGTTGTTTCGCATGTATTGTTCCAGAACCGCCGAAAGTATTATTAAATGGAATCATTTGCTAACGAAAAACAAGATTCTGCTATTTCTTTTCTTGTCATTATTGTGGATATTTACAAAATCAAAACACACACCGGACCTGGTAGCGCAATCGGTAGAGCGTCGGTTCCAGGTACGGGAGGCCCCGGGTTCGATCCTGGGCCGCGACATACCAAAGTCGTTAAAAATGGTAGTGGTATAGCTCCCTTGCTAACGCTCAAGAAAATATAAGGGTAGTTCCACGACTGGTTGGCCCGGTGTCAGGATAATGTGACTGGGTGTGGTATCATGCCAGGTGTTCACGGCATGCTATACACAGTGAAGGCAGCAATATATCTGCTTCAAGTGGACACCGTCTCCAGATAACTGAAATACTGTTGGTTGGACAATAAACCCAATAAACAAACAAACAAACAAAACACAAAAGGAAACCGTGCAAGCCGTTTTAAATCTTAACTTTATATTAAAAAGTGATCTTCACAAAAATAATTTCATGCTTAATGTAATAAGTCAACAGCGACCCGGTTTTTCGGCATAACTGGCATTATATTTGCAGTTAAATGATTTGGAATTATACTGTAAGAGATATGCATAACTTATATGTTTTAAAATACCGTAATGATTTTTACCAAAATATTTAATTTACAAATATTTTATTGACTGTTTATACATCATTATAAAATAAGCTTCTCTTCCTACATTACTTCCTTTGTCTCTTATCTCTCTATGTCTTTGTCTGTCTTGTCCTCTTTATCGTGCACTCTCTCTTCTCTCTCTCTCTCTCTCTCTCTCTCTCTCTCTCTCTCTCTCTCTCTCTCTCTCTCTCTCTCTTCCTCTCTGTTGTCTCTTCTCTCCTTTCGTTTTTCTCTCACCCCTGCCTCTTTTTCTCTTTTTGCATCTTTGTCTTTCAATTCGTAAATGATACATTCATTTATAAAAATAAACCTAAATAGTCTAATCAGAAATACGTCTGTTCTGATCGCACATAAAAATGGATTATTGTGTATTCTTCTGCAGAACTGATGTGATATTTTGTATAGATTTCCTAATCTCAAATTGCTTTTCTTGTCCCGTGATTCACGAAATAGTATGTCTGAAATCCCACTTGCAGACCTTTAACAGTAATTGCCTGCATTTTAGACTGCACTGTTTTGCCTTACGGAAATGACATAATGTATGATAACTGCTTGTTCTAGACATTGGTCTAATCAAGTATTTGGCATTGAAGTATTCGACCTTTATCCGGTAGCAATTTCTTTTTCTTTTTTTGTATTTTATTCCTTTTGTAATGAGACGAATGTCTCTGATATTGACGCGCCGATCCATTACTTCAGACCTGCTTATATTCTTCCTATAAGTACAACTTTACTTTACTTGGTAACCTGTTTTAATTTACACCGAGCTGGCATTCTATCGATCTTTACATATTCTTGACAAAATTGTAGAAGTCTTGAAAAGAAACAATCTGTGACAAATATATTCCTTTGTTCCGGGTGTTGGTAAAGCCTGTAAAATAAACAGGAATCAAAATTAAGCTTGTGTTGACGTTTACTTTTGCTGCAAACTAATACACATGTTTGTTGACTGTTCGGTTCATATAGTTGCGTGTTTTTCTCTGTTAAACGATAATAACAAAGAAAACTTGTTAACTATTGACCTGTCCTTGTCTTAGTTAAAACAAGTCTTTTATTTAAAATTCATATCAAGACAATTATTTATTATTTAAGGCCCTCGGAGTATCAGCATAATTCGAGGCTGTCCTCTTTCCTTGCAATCGGCTGAAATTAAGCAATGTTACTGTATTTACATAATTAGATAACAGTAAGTTAGTAAGCACTACTGGTATGAGTTATATGGTATAGCGTTATTTTTATTAACTTTATTTATAAATTGTTTCAATTTGTAAACTATTGTTATCCAATAGAATATTTAATAAAAAAAATATTTCACAAATATTTAAAGGAAAAGGACATAAATTTATAGTGGCACTGACACTATCGAATTCGCAAAAATCAGCCTTAAGTGATGTGTGATCTATTGTTACTTATAGATAGCAACAAAAATACACTTTCGTGTGACTTTCGAATATAAAATATAGCATGTTGTAACTGGAATAAGAAGATATGGACTGGAACGAGTAGTGAATAGGAGTTCCATGTAGAGACTATTGTTTCTCTATCTCTCCTCCTACAATGCAAATGAGTTCTGTTAGACAATTTAATTTAAGAATATAGGACAAAGTCCTATGAGCATTGCAACGTATACCAAACTCCGAAAAGGCACAGAACAAAGGTATTTTACCTGCAAGCCAAGCGAAAAATAAGAACAAATTTGGGATGAGTCATTTAACGAAAATAGCAAACCCGACAGTTACCGCATTGGAACGGTCAGTCGGCCATATGGACCGACTGGGGTGCTTAAACCGGTTTTACAGAGCTCTTACCTCGCACTTCCTGACGAGTTTCTCAAATGCAAGCAATGAAAAGAAAAACGATCTGCTTGAGTACAAAATGTCCATGCGCTGATATTTTCTATACGTTCATCCAATGTCATATTTTCTACATTGTGTTAGTAACATATAGTACAGATACTGATTTGCTTTTAATTGGATCTAATGTTTGTTGACTTTCTAATAATAATAATAATAATAATAATAATAATAATAATGAAATTAAATTTCATTTTAAATTAATAAACTGATTCGTTTCACAGAAATAATTATGGTAATTATTACTAGGAATTAGTCCCCAATAGCATAGTTTCTTGAAAGAAAACTTCACATGTCTATAATTTCTTCCTATTGAAAGTTAACATATCTTTACTAGAACTTACCATTAACGAGCTGAGTTAGTTAAAATCAGGAAGATGTCCAGAATAAATGCAATTTAAACGACGATGAAGAGCGTGCCAGTTATGGAAAGAACATTATTTTCTGCTTATAAGTTTATGTTTGCGTAAACCAGCAGGGTTAGAGAGTAAATCACATTTGCTTTCTGCTAAATGTTAAATGTTGAAAATGTATTATATAAACGTTTATTTGAGTGTTGATGCATTGTCCTTAAAGGTTGACGCAATGTTAATCGATGTAATGGTTCGATATGAACCTGCTTGTGGTTATGTGTCAAACGCGTTTACTTTAATCTGTATGTCAATCTGTTTCAGATACCTGAGGTGGGGATGAACAAGGAAGGATACCACTATCTAGTAGCAACTTTGGTAAGTTATACAATACATATATATACAATCGCCTGAACGACAATATTCTGAAGAGTATCATTTTAATCATAATCTTGTGTTGTTGTTTTGTGTTGTTGTTTTCTGGTTGTTTTTTAAAACGGCCTTGTTCTTTAGATTAAGTCTGGCAGAATGTTTTTCATTTTAGTTGTTATATCTTCTGTGTTTTTATTTGTGACGTAAACTTTTCATTAACACTCCGTTTTGTTCATTTTGTGAAGTAAAGTTTCGATAACCCATCGACATTCAACACAAGACATCTTCTCTAAAACTGACAGGGTAATAATATAGATAAGCAGGCGATTATGAGTGCGCGATGTCAGCTTTTAATGTGTGTCTATCTTTTCTAATGCATTTTCCTGCCAATCATGTGCCAAACGGTGCTCCTATCTGTAGACGAGAGAACAGTGTCTGCGATAATATCTGGGTTGTGCATTCGCAGCGGAGCGTTAGAAGTACTTTTATTTTTCGGCAGCATTTCCTGATTAATACATGTAACATGTATACTAGACATGGAAAGAGATGGGTATTTTAATGAAGATTTATATAAATAATGTTTTTGTTAAACGCGCAAGCACTCAAAAGGCAACCACATAAGAAGCTTTGGATATTTTATTTAATTAAATTGTTAATAGTATTTGTTATTCGAGAAAGATTCTCTAAAACAATACATATATGTACTTATACTACAATCACGATGTGTTATAGTAATGAAAATACTACCGTTAAATAACTTGTCTTATCCTTATTTTATTACTCGCTGTTGGCATTTTTTCGAAAAGCAACTCCTGCTGTCTTCATTCAGTATAAATAATAAATAAGTAGTTATTTTTCGTTGTAGCAACCAAATAAGTATATTAAATTATAATATTTTATTGCTTGCCGGACTGTAATCGGCTCAAGAACACAGCCCATCATAATTTCGCATTGAATTTATGAAAGATATAATATAGCTTTATTTATATGTATTTTTTATCTTTCGATATCACGCAAACATCCTGTATATTTACATTTTTCCTAGAGGTAGATTGCCAAATAATGGAAATATATAATATTTGATCAGATATTCAATATTACCCATAGAAACAGGATTTGGTCGACCAGTCTTCTTATATTGTAAAGTTGTCCATTACTGTGTTTAAACACAGCATGTATATATATATATAAATAGTTTACAATAAACAAAGAGTATGACAACAGTATAAATGTAAACTATTAAGGAAAAAATATTGGAATTTAGTTCATGTTACATTAACCAGTTTTTACATTTTCGTGAAAACAATATGAGCTGACATCGTACATTGTAATTACAATTTTAAATAGCGTTTATTGATTTAATATGCCGTAATTGATCCACTTTTTTAATTTCGTAAATAAATTCTTTTCGAAATAATGTCGTCGATAAAATTTTCAATTCATAGATTTCATCACATATGAACGGTTATCATTTTACATACAAAAGCTTTAAAACGTTTGTATGATGCATCAAAATCAAATGCCGAATGTATTTTATTTGTTTTACTTGTGCCAATAACAATTGTGTACGCGACATGTGCATATTATAACATTTTAGAATAATTAAAATAGAAACTATAGAGATGCCATCTCGTTATTAACCATACCGCATATAAAGGAATAGCGTTGCATTGTGCTATATTCGATATTGTGAAATAATGACCAGAAATCATAAGATTGCATCTTATCTGCAATTGTTACTTACAATTATATTGCATGCAGATATACAATATTTTTTCTGAGAATTCCCAGGAGAGAGGTTAATTGCACAGAATAATGTCTATAATAGTTGCTAAGCATCATATTTCTTATTAAAGAACAGGTCTCATACAATTTGTCATAAGCTTATGATACTTATTTCCGAGAGAAATGTTAGCAATGATAATACCCTTTGGAAAAGAGTATATGTGTACAGTCTAACGTTATAAATGTAATTCAATACATGACTATAAGTAGATGTGTGTAAGGATTTGCATAAATGTGCATAAAATGTTATAGACATCAATGCCTGTTTAAGATGAACATGTATGACATAAAGTGAATGAGATTGCGCAAAAGCGTTTTAATGAAGAAATACAAATGCTGATCACAGTAACTAAAATATTTACACTCTAAGACCCCGAATGATAACGTCGTTTAACACAACACGAAAAGATTAAAATATTGTGTTCGTTAAATTCCTGGTATATGTTTTGCATGAGAAAATGCACTGAAAAGATATTTAAGCGAAATAAAAAAAAAATATATTTTTTTTAAATACACAACTGTTCACAATGTTCCAGACCCACGCCCGTCCAATTATGTATAACACTGAAACAACTTAAAAGCTTTCACAAAATGACAGCTTTTACTTAAAATGTGTATAAAAAGTCACACAAGTTTTCTAGTATGTTTTTAATCAAGCAATAACGAAAATGCCTGCGATTTTACTTAAAAATAAACATTGCTAGATCTTATGCTACAACTTACAGAGTAATGCATAATATTTCAGTACCAAATTAGCAACACATTTCCAATTATTGAGATGATGTCACAGTAAGATATTGCCTAAATGTTTTGGTATTAATTAATAAATGTTGACAGTATGAAACAGAGCGGAAAACATCAAGTTTTCCTATGATGATGAACAAACCTAGTATTATCTATTTTATTCCTTTGTTCATAAGAAATACTATCTTAAATATTGAAAAATGAAAGCAGTCTTTGTAAATATTTGATTCCTACAGATGACATTTGATTTATGGAGTATGAGGTGACTTAAGACCTTAGTTTTATGCACAAATAATATAATCGAAAATACTACCAAATGATTCACCGCATTATTTAAAACAATGTATTTTCGTGTTTATTTTATCGTTTCAAACAGACAATGCGTCTCAAACCAGCACATTATTCCGCAGAAACCATTGAACTACATTAATATTATTCTAGAATTCACATACTCAACTACCAATGTTTGATATCTGTAAAATTGCTAAGTAGTAAGCCTTACAATGTTTCCCTTTCTTTTAGTTTTATGTCATTAGATTGCAATACAGATAAAAGTAAGTCGAAAGATAGGTCGATTTAAGTCATAAGTAACAACAGTAACCCGTGACAGAATTTTTACAGACCATTTGGTGAATTAAATGAATAAGCAGATTTTATAAACAATTCAATCTTGGGATTTGCCTTTGTTTAAGACACACTTATCATCATAATTTGCTTTTTATGACTAGCATGCGCATGCATTTTATTAAATGGTGTTTTGTTTTTAACTATCTTATCTGTAAAAGATGCAAATATGTTCAGCATATAATTTTAACAAGGTTAAATGTAAACGTTTTTGTTAATTGACCTTTACTATAATAAGTGTTTAAAATCATGATTTAAGTTAAACTTACCTTCTCATATTTCATCTGTTCGCTGAAATAGCACATATAATTCACGTATTATATATAATCGGTGAGCTAAGAAGTGATAAAGTTGTCAAAAAGCGTTCTACTATATACAGACGAGGCTCGTGTTTCGCTGTATAATTGTCCATACAGAACATTCCGTGATAGTTAAATGTGCCTATGAAAGGCGTGTCTTAATTAATAAGGAATGTTTGCACGAAAAGAAGAAGATTAAACAGCTTGTTAAAGGGGAACATTCTTGGCATGAGAGTTTGCATCATTATAAAAATACTTAGTATAAAATTATTTGACGAATATATTCAATCAATAACCCTCAGTCATCAAACACTGACCACACAAACAGGGACTACACAATGATAACTTTAATGCAAAATTTTTGTCTACATTAGCCTACCCGCGTTCTTAACGGATATATGTCTTACCTCATTGTAGTTTATGTTTCAATAACGTATCAATATTTAATATATAAAATGGCTTTCCTAAGCACGAGACATTGAACCAAAATAAATCTTAAACCGTCTTTACTAATTCAACAAAACAGACGACTGGCGTGATTAAATGGGTACATTTCTGAGTGGTAGGCATGAGCCTTAAATCAATGCGCATTATAAACATAGATATTTCGAAAGTTACGTATTGACACACTTATTGATAAGAATGCGTTTCTGAAGCATGTTTGTATCTCCAAGATTGTATCGGTAGACAGTCACAAACTTTATATGAGTATATTGAATAACGGTGACCAGCCATGAAGATAGTTCGTAGTCGCATACTGTCTTTGCTTGATTTTCATGTAAAGTGCTATTGTTTGGTCTGTTTAGCTGCTCCCAAAATATAGTGCATAAATATTTATTATTCATGCCTTCATGCCATATTTTGTCAATAAAAACATTTAAATTATAGTTTTTTAAGATTAGTATGTGTCTCCAGAAAAAAAAGTATACCTTTTCACCGTTTACAAACATTAATAGTATTCAGTTATGTGTATCACCAATTTTATCAACAATGAACATATAGCGTAATGATTTTAATGCAAAAGCATATTGATGATCACAATTTACAAGTAATTTTAGTAATTTCATATTTTCAATGAGTATGTAAATAAAAAAATTGTCTTTCTTATAGACTTTCACCTCAACTTAAATGTCGACTCCCTCTATAGACTGTGCATGTAATAATAGGATGCTGAAAACACATGCATCTTTTGTGGTTCGCCATCCCCTGAGAGCAAACAGACAGGCAACATAGAAAACATAATGTTTCTATAAAGACAACGTCTGCTGAAGAATACTTGCCGACTTTAAGTTGTTTCAGTATATGAACATCTGCAGTCGGCCGTCTTTTTTAAACCAGCTTCTGCACTTTTCACAGAGCTCTTCCAATCTACTGTATTATTAACTGTATTTATCATTTTGTTCCACTCTTTTGTTTGTTTGTTTTGAATTATTAAATAATGTTGTATAAAATTATATTTAATGAATAATTAGAAAACAATAATATAATATTACAGTTAGTAATAATAATAATAATAATAATAATAATAATAATACAATGAATAGGTATAATATTTCTACTATTTATATTGATTATAATTGGTAATGATCAAATATTACTACTACTACTACTACTACTACTACTACTACTACTACTACTACTACTACTACTACTACTACTACTACTACTACTACTACCACTGCTACTACTTTCACTGTTACTACTACTACTACCACTATTTATACTATCACTTATATTTATACCACTACTACAACAACTACTACTCTTAATTACATAACGGTTACCTTGGTGTTTGAAAGTAAAACGAAAAAAGCATAAATAGAAAGATGTAACTATTTAAAACTGTGAAATGTAAAATTGTTCCGCAATTGTTAAAGCTAAATATGTCAATCTGTTTTAATAAATCATATAATATTGTTTTTAACGGTCTTTATCACACAATTCACTGCAGAGACATTTAGTTAGTTGCAACCAATATACAAATATATCAACATCAAGATATTGGATATGCTGAGAGTTAGTCAAACGCTAAATAAAAATGTTTAAATTCAATTTAAAACGCTTGCTTTAATTCATCGTAAATGAACTATGGTGTAATGACTGTTGTATTGCTTTAAAAAAGTATAGTTTCTGAAGCATCTAAGCAGGCAAAAATGTATTTTATATATGACTTTGTCATATATTCTTATTATTAATGCCAGTATTTACACAATGATAATGCCAAGGTGGAAAATTGTTTATGGTATTGTAGGAACATCCATATCACCAGGAATAAATTCAATGATTTTACATGATGCTTTTATGTTGTTTAGTTCCTTTCTGGAGAGCAATTTAATAACGTTCGGAAGCACTTTTCTGCATTTTAAAAAGATTCGCAGAATATTTTGAAGTTGCATTCTGATAGTTTTTATGATTGATTCATTTGCAAATGTATTATTATGTTCATCATTTGTCTGAGCGGTACACTCCTGGTGCTCTTGCTTTTTATTATGCAACATATAGTTCCTGTGAACACACTGCATGTACCTGTTGCCCACTAACACGGACCAGCTAATAGATCCCAAGTGTAAGTCTTTTACAGTCAAGATCTTGAATTACTTTTAAATTACACGATGACTGGACAGATCGTTGAGATTATATGAAAACAGTGACGTAAAGCCATAATTGGACAGTCACTATTGGATTTCTTGTCTTTTCATCACTCTAGTCGTGCCCTACATAAGTGAGACAACATGAGCAGTCTCCATGCCATTTACGTGTGATTGCTCAGTAGGTATAACATCAGGAAATTGTATGCCTTTATTATATAATATGCCAACTCCTGATACATCTTTTATGATGTGTTATTTTAAAACGTATTCCAAGGCGATAACCGATGTTTGTTTTGTTTTTTCTTTTTTTGTGTGTCATGTCTTGTCTGTGTGTTTTTGCCACATTTACATTTACCCTATTTGCCTTTGTCTAGAGGTAGATTAGATTTAAATATCTGTGGAAATTTTGATAGATTCTGTTCTAATTTTCCTATTCTATACCATTTGGAAATCAATAACGTGTGCATGCTGCCAACCCGAGTCCTCGTGTTTATACTAATTCAGTATGTTCTCAAAGCAATGTTAGGCACTTTAAGACTTTGAAGATGCATGTGAACATTGTAACTCACATCAAAATTATTGTTAAAAATGTTTGCTGTCCAAGGTCATGACAAACATTTTATTCCTTTTATTATGTATTAACCTCGTGATAAATCACCATAGATCAGATCCCTTAATAATAATCGATCAATGTTTATGTTCGTATTTAATGTCTGCGTGATGTAGAAATAAATTTCGATTGATTTACTCAAAGTATTTATTGAATATGAGAGCCCTTCCGAAACTTAACAGCGATTTTGGTAAGTTAAACGAGTTGTCCCCAACAAAAATCATATTGAAATGCATCCTTATACTACTGACAAATTATGTGAACAACCTCGTACACCCTTTTGAAACAATTCAAAACATTCCGTGGTACTTACAAAAGTTTTCTTCGATTGTCTAAAGTGCGCAGATATGCGATACTTCAGAGTTAAATTGCCAAACAAGAATATGACTATAATAATTGATATTAATTAATTTTCAAAATACATAAACTTAAAGAGAAACCATAGGTTTAAATTCTTATATAATTTTCCTGTTTTTCTTGCGGTATTTAAAAAAAATCTGATAATTTCATTTTGTTTGTTTATTTATTTATTTATTTATTTATTTATTTATTATTTTCTTATTAATGTATTGTTTGTTTGTTTGTGGTTTGCTTGTTTGCTTGTTCGTTAAATTCATTAGTTAAACCGATAATTAACGCATCTTGTATTACAATGATTATCCGAATTAATTTACAGACAAGACTACGTGTTTGATGAAAATGCTACTACAAAAACAGTGTTGATACTATAGTACTTCATAGATATGCTTAATCAGGCTTCTTAATCAACCGACACACCAGCGTCGTTAAAATGGGGTGGATTTCTTTCTTAAAGCTCAAGCAAATGTAATCTAATATAGATATAGATATATAGATATATAGTTCCACATCTGGTTGACCCTTTTTCCGGATAATATAACTGAATGTGGTACCTTGCTTGGTGTTCACGGCATGTTATACACAGTGAAGCACGCACTATATTTACTTTGAGTCTCCAGTTAACTGATGAGATGATAACCCTATATACAAACACATTTTTAATAATGTCTATAAAATTAATATAATGTAAAACAATATATTGATAGATTAACAAAGGAAACGATTGTGATACTTTTGTTTTACGAAACACTATCTCTATTTTATTTGATATAAGAGTATGTTATAGCTACCGGGACAGGAGAATATATAAATTGCGGTATGTTATTCCTCATCAAAAGTTATGGAATACAAATACCATGATAACGTAAATAATATATATTCTATGCCATTGTAATAAATAAGCCTGTGAAACGAAAGTAAAAATCCATTACGCTGAATATTGCCTTGTGTTTAAATAACAATAAAATGACTCCTAATATATATTTAATAGGTAGCAATTGTGTTCTGCTAGCAAAAGTTAGATTGTGAGATAATTTAGCTTAGATTCTGAGGCTGCAGTTCGGAGAGAAGGTTTGCAAAAATACCAGCAATTTTCAAAACAAAAAATTCTGACAAGCCCATTTATTGTGTTTTAAACGTGTCTTCTATGTAATCCATGCTTTATACGGAATTGTAAACCTATCTTGGACACTAAAATAAGTAAATCAACTAAATAAAAGTACATTTGTAGCCTGGATAAACGACAGGTTGTTGATGTGACGTGTGACCCAAATACAACATTATATCAATAATTCTCTTATCTATCTGCAATTAAAGCACCTTAATTGATTGTTGGTGTTTATGTTTCTGTCTGCGATGTACACCTCACTCATACTATTTTATTTATATATGTTCTCCGGTTACTATGTGTTGAAGCTGTCACAATAAAAGGCATATCATTAATCAATGAACGAAAAGATATACCTTTCTTGTCGTAGAGACGGTCTTAACGTTTTAATTATTTCATTTAACATTATTTTTGCTAACTGCTGCTATCATAAAAGTGGTAGTATACAATAAATGAAATCGTAGTGGATTAACACACAACTAATTGATTTGGCGGTTTAACAATATGTTATGCAAACACGTTTTCGCTTTCGTTTAAAATTTTAATATCAGGTAAATGAATGCTGTGTATCCTTGATTTTCTAACACGGTTAATTAACCAGAATTAGATGCATATCACTGTATGGCTTTACCTTACACCTTTCGTTGTTTGACGATGATTTTGAGCCAAGTGTAAGAAAACAACGTCCCTGCGACTTCCGTTGTGTAATAAAATAACACATAGACAATGTTGTTTAATATAACAAATATACAAATCTTTGTCAATATTAAAATTCATCATTTTACTTAAAGTTTTATATGCATCATGAATGATATGCATGTCCATATCATTCATGTTTAATGAATGTTTGTTTTAAAGAAACCCCTCAGGAAGTGCGAGGTTAGAGCTCTGTAAAACCGGTTTAAGCACCCCAGTCGGTCCCTTTTGCCGACTGAGCGTTCCATGGCAAAAACTGTTCGGTTTGCTCTCTTTGTTTAAAGGCATCTCAAGAGCCTTATATAAGTGACCCCCCCCCCATTTATTGCCCCACCCAGCATGTGAGGGCATCTGTTTTCTGATAAGCCAGGCTGCCACAGTCTGTAACGATGTGTCTGTCACACAGGTATTGTTCAAGATCCAAGTGTATGTATGCTATATCTGGGGGTTGAACATAGTCATTCACAAGTTTGTAAAGGAAACAGTTGTGAATATACCAATTACGCAATCCAATATATATATATATATATATATATATATATATATATATATATATATATATATATATATATATATATATATATATATATATATATATATATAAATCTTTATTTGTTTTCTTTCTTACTTTGTTGGTTGATTTTGTTATTTCTTATACATTTTGTTATTTCTTTCATTCTTTTAGTTCTCATATATATTTAAAGTTATATTTTATTTTGATTTGTAAAATGTAACGAAACGTTTCTAACAAAAGCAATTTAAAAAGTCATTCATTGTCAGAATAATGTCCTTCAGAGTCATTTTGAATACTAAAACTTGTATCTCTCATGTATTTTCAAAATTAAATATTTAGCTATGAAATAAATACATAATCTTGCAGTTACAAAATTGACACCTAGTAATAGATGCAATAAAGAATTTGTAAGGGATCATATAGTAAACAACCCACATTATCACTAACAATAATGTTTGTGGCTTTGTGTAAAACTAGCCTACTGTCTCACATCCATACTAGCAGGTACTTTAGTTTTGCATTAACCCATCAGAGGTATTACTGTGACAGATTAGTACTATGTTGGCTAAAGACTCCCTGCAGTGATGACCAGCAATTAGCAGGTCTGGTCATAGCATGTGGGGGCCTGGCTCAGTGGGATACCACATTCCTTTCGAGATGCCTTTAAGGACTCATCACAGATTTTAATTTTACATTCGGCTTTCATGTGGACACATAAATTATGTGCCTTTTCAGATTTTGGTATATGTTGCAATCACATAGGACTTTTTCATATTTCCTTATTGGAAAGTAAATTTATTGTGGGGAATAAAGAAGCATTTTACCATGTAAACATACACGTATGCGATTTGGTATGCCCCTGAAGGAACCTTTCTACCACAAACAAACTTCTTTCATTAACTTTCGGTTTAAGGATGTACCACTATTAGAAGTGAAATCATAACGTTAATATCATTTTTAATTAATATTCTCTGTGGAACTTGCTGTGGAAGGCAAATAATTCTTTCAAAGGGTCTTTAAAAGATTGTTCACACAAATAATAGGAAGATAAAATGATTGTAAAATGGTAGAATACTAGATATTATTTAATGATGAACTATGATATACAACAGTCCAACTTTAAAGATAACTGATATGAAAATGTTTTGTGACTAAAGCATCCATATGTATCGTAAGAAAAAAGCAATTACCTAATGTGTCCATGCATGATTATTTAACATTATTTCGCAGAATACTAACTTGAATTACATCAATGACAAGAACGGCCATGTATATATCTTTCCACAAAATAGCGAACATATGTTACAGTAAGACTAAAGTATTTTATATGTTATAGTAACCCAAAACGGAAAAGCGTTTTGCCAGATAAAAATATTAGCTTGCATACGCTCATACCAGTTATTTTCGTTAATCTAACAGCATATCAAACATTAAATTGTTAATCTATATGCCGCTTAATTGATAGAACTTGTTTAGTATTGAACTAGCATATTATATCATTTTTAGTAAAACATTTTTGAACGATTTCTGGTCCATTTAAATAATAATTGAAACACGTATCATTTTTAAATTAAATAATCATATAAACAAAAGAAACGCAGGACAGCGCAAGTGAACAGATGCAAACAGCTGAAAGAGGACTTGCTATTGAAGCATTTAATGACACTTCGTGGCCATAAAAGCGTCAGTCTGTGGTATTTTCCATGTCAAATATGGCTCCCATGAGTTCCATGCCATGATTTTTGTTATGGCATGATCCGCAGATAACGGAAAATTAAAACCGGCCGCAATAGCTCAAGTGGTAGAGCGTAAGCTTGCGAATCGGGAGGTCGCGGGTTCAAACCTCGGTCGGGTCTAACTAAAGACTTAGAAGTTGGTAGTAGTGGCTTCCCTCCTAACACTCGAGGCTGACTGGACAGCATTACGCTAACTCGTCGGTATCAGTATAATGGACCGGCCAGGTTCAGTCCCTGGGCACCTCATAAGTGCCCCTGTGCTATAATGACAGAAATGTCGCTGCACAGTATCGGTAGAAATGCTGGCAAATCCCATCCCTAAATTGGGCAAATGGATAACACTGATAGGCCGTAGCACTGTTTGTGATAATATTCTGTAATCAGCATGGCTTTCTATTTCAGGATTCAGACGACTTGCTAAAATAATAGTCATTGATTGGACTCCACTTTCAAAGCAAAAGACATGTTAAACGCCGGTTAAAGCCTGTGAAAAAAGATAAAATGAGTTATTTTCAAATCTACAATTTAAAAACATTTTCCCATCGCATTATAAGCTAAATCGTATACAATAATCATTACCTAGACTCAGTGGTGTATATCATTGAGCACTGGACTTATACATATATTATATATATATATATATATATATATATATATATATATATATATATATATATATATATATATATATATATATATATATATATATATATATATATATATATATAAAATAAATTTAATCCAGAGACAATATAAAACTGGTAGCTTGCAGTAGTATCGCTTGTTGTGTATACTAACTGTTGGATTAATGGCTAACTGCTGTATCACTTTAGAGTCGGCTAGTATTGATTAGGACTTTTGCAAGTTGTTTTGGGGTTTTTTCAAACACATGTACTTTTTCCTTTATTGTGGGCAGCTATCATTTAGAAGCTGTGGACCACAGTGAAAATATCATAATTAAATCGGTCATTTTATTTCGACCATTAAAACTATTAAGAAGATAAGGACTAGATGTGAGTAGAATCTCTCTTCCAAATATTTCAAAATGTTTAATGTCATTTACAAATGCATCATTCTTCTATCTTTTGTCTCTGTTGCACACTTCTGTTGACTCATTTTATAAGGTAGGCTATAGTTTCTGCGATCACAGACTTGATATGAACTGATGAACAGCAGCATTTCCAAACAGAATAATTAGAAAAGGAGTCCCTTGTGTGCTTGATTCAGGATATGGATAGATAAGTATTCATGTCGCATCAGAACAAATGTCATTTTCAATCAACAAAAACCTTTCAAATCAAAGTAGGAAAGTTTATCGTAAAATACGATAACTTTTAAGTACCCTTTTTCAACGAGATAAGTAAAATACACACATATTTTTTGTATTGAATGTTCATATTACGTCTAAAAAACTCCAAACGATTTATTCTTTGTTAGTCACATGTTGAAACTTAATTGCTAATTGCATTATACAAAGGCAACTACATTGCAGCTAGGTTAGAAATGATCAAATGCGAACTTGGGAAGGTTTAAAAATAGAGTTATTATTCCGTTTCGTCACAACCTGCACATGAGGCCAGCGCAGACATCTGAGAAAATATAGAACAGATTCATTCGGAGTTTTGAGAATCCATGTGTGCCTTTTCGGAGTTTGGTATATGTTGCAATGCTCATAGGACTTTGTCATATATTCTTATTCTTTATGAAGATGGACCTATACCTAACCCTACACAACGTGTTACAGACAACTACCATGAAGCAGTTTTAACATGAACCGTTTATTGTGAGATTTTAATTAATCTCTAATATGCAGTTATTCTAGTCAAATTTTAATTTCCTGTCATTTTCCAGTAGGTCAATAGTCAATTTAAAATATATTCTATTTAATTCAGACTTGCTTAAGTCTATTAGGATATAAGGGTTTCTTTATACTTTTATTACCCCTATTTCATGCAACACCCTATATTAAACCATTATTCAGGTAGAAACTTCCAGAGGCATTGTGAAATAAATATCCTTGCCCACGGCTTATTATTTGATAAGAGTTAAAGAGATTTCATTCGAATCAAAGAAATTATCTTGTTAGATTGTTGTATTAAATTCAGGGAAACATTGGTGTTGTTTTCAATGCATGTATTCAATGACAGGAACACCGGGCAAGAACTTTTTACACCTAGTGTCTTTCTCCCCTAATACTTATTCAATACTTTGGTTCCTTATTTGTATATTGTGTGTATTGTTCCACTAACAATATTCTAGTTACTTTGTATAACATGCCGTGAAAACCTGACATGATTCTACAACCAGTTACATTATCCTGACACCGAGTAAACCAGCTGTGGAAGTACCCTATTAATTGCTTGAGCGTAAGTAAGAGACCTATACCATTTTAAACACCTTAACTTGTTTGTTGCTGCCCAGAATAGAGCCCGGGACCTCCCGTGAAGCTCTACCGATTGGGCTACCAGGTCCGGTCAATATTTTGGTATATACCGTTAACAGGGCATATTTCATAGAGACAGAGAGAGAGAGAGAGAGAGAGAGAGAGAGAGAGAGAGAGAGAGAGAGAGAGAGAGAGAGAGAGAGTGACGGAGAGAGAGAGACAGACAAAAAGAGACAGAGAGAGACGACAGAGACAGAATGAGACAGGGAGAGACGGAGAGACTGAAGAGACAGACAGAGACAGACAGACAGAGAGATAGAGAGACAGGCAGAGTAGACAGACAGAGATAGATAGATAGATAGATAGATAGATAGATAGATAGATAGATAGAAGATAGATAGATAGATAGATAGATAGATAGATAGATAGATAGATAGATAGATAGATAGATAGATAGATAGATAGATAGATAGATAGATAGATAGATAGATAGATAGATAGATAGATAGATAGATAGATAGATAGATAGATAGATAGATAGATAGATAGATAGATAGATAGATAGATGGATGGATGGATGGATGGATGGATGGATGGATGGATGGATGGATGGATGGATGGATGGATGAATGGATTGGTATCTTCTTCGCTGTTTAAGAAGTACCTATTTCGTTTAACGATATCAAAATTATACGGATACAATATTATTTATATTACTATAACATGAACAAATACAAGTTAGCATGTAGTATCTATCATCATAAATGTTATTATATCAAATATCGAAATTAATGAGGCTATACCCGAAGAATATTTATCCTTTTATCCAATAAACCTCTCAAGGAAAATTGCCAAACAAAATGATCCTATTTAACATGGTATGCAAAAGATATTCTCCTAACAAATGTCTGATTTGATGGTACTTTATTATTGTTATATGAAATTGTAATGTGAAATCTTTGCTAGCAGCATCGACAATATTTCAGAAATAACCTCTTCACATGCTATAGCTTTATCCAACTAGAGTGTCTAGATATGCGGCTGGGATCGGACTTAATAGCGAACGTACAAAGTACAACGCAATATTACACTTAATTTTTTTTGCAGGCGGCAGGAATTGGATAATAATAGTTTTAGTTTTTTATTGATTTAACAATGTTTAATTCTCTACTGAACAAATAGCATCCTAGAAAACTTAGATTAAACACATACGGGAAAGCAGTAATATGTCAGATTAAAATCATTGTCAACAATATTTCTTATCATAAATTCTGCATTTAAAGTATAAAATAAAACATGCAGAAGTAGGTACAGGTCATGTAACTGAAGTAAGTGGTAATGTAGTCAATGGTTTCTTTGTTAAATTGGTTGGTAGCAATAAAGCTTCCTACTACAGATAACTCTACAGCAATTTGAGCTTATAGACCCTTACAGTTTGTAACGGAAGACGGATCTGCCTTTCAGATTGTATTTACCCTCGTTATTGTACATATTGAGCTTTAACATGCAGATAATTTGATTTGCAGAATAGTAAAAAACTCACTCTGGTTGCTGAACTCAAAGAAAATCAAATGTAGATTCCGATAAAGAACCGCCCGACTAAACCAAAGTAAGCGTATTGTGGCAGAAGCCTTCACAATTGGTTATCAGATCTACAAAGACATTGTCCAATTTTAATTATTAATAATTGTTAAGTATGTACAAATAACTTATTTTTATCGTACCATTTTGAGGTTTGTCATAATTATATTTGCAAGATGGACTACCCTGTGTGGTATGCAAATTTAGTTTAAAATTATATTGACATTACTAACAATGCAAAAACGGTTGATGTGTATGTGCTTTGAAAATATATGCAAAATACGTCAATCAATCTGTAAATATAAAAAACCAAGCCATTACTTAGTAAACAATGTTATGAGATGTGGGGTTTTCTATTTATCAGCCTTTCAGCCATTATTGTTCTGTTTCTTTTAAAGGGTCTTCGAGTACGCCGCTTGTCACAAAAATGACATAACATAGGTAAATAAGAAAACTTGCGCCAATTTAAAGATAATCTATTGTACGATTATGTAAGGCAACATGTTGTCAATACAATCGTGACTAAGTAAAACATAGTTTGGTATAACTGTTTAAAAAAAATCAAATTACATTTTTTTTTACATGTTTATTCAAAAGTTCAATATATATGATGTATATGTTTACTGTCTGTTGGCGTTGTTGAAGATAAAGTTTCCAAAATAGCATAACATTCAAGTGTTCTAAGGCTTATGTGGAGACCCTTTGATATAACTGGTGGAATATGAATGCACACTGACAGGCCTATAGTTTTCAATCATTGTAACATTTGCAAATGAATTATTTTGCCAATCATTTGTCTGTGTTGCACAATTGCAAGTCATACTCACTCGATAAATATCCTACTAACTTTTATATTGCACTTCGCCATCCAGAAACATTAAAAAGTTAACAACTCAATAATATTTCCGAAGTGAAAAGATGTGAACATCTAATTCAGAATTAATCAAAACAAATGTTTGAGTCAAGTTAATCTTAAAATGGCACCTGCACAATTTAATTGAATTTATTATTAATATTATTTACCAGCGTAGTTCATAAATAGCTAAGCATAATACAATTTGTTTAATCTGAACTTTGGTATTTAATGTTTCTTGATGACATTAATAAACTTACCTTTTTTGGCTCACTATAATTGCTGAAGATCATTTAGATAGAAATTAGAAATAATTTCTATTCACATTACAATCTTACCGCTGAATAATATATAGAAAGCGCGATATGAGTACAACTAGCTTCGTCCTTTTATAACCAATCAAGATATTGTAATACAAGACTACAATAAGGATTTTCTCTTTAGGTTTGTGCACGCAAATCATCAAATTGTATTTACATTTCTCTAGAGGCCAATTGCTAAACAAAAGAAGCTCGTTATATTTGATGAGTCTATTTATTTATAACTCCAAGAAACAGACGTAAAGAGAAACCATTTTTTAACATGCAGGATGTGCTGATGTACCGGTTTTGTGATGGTATTTACGCAATTTAAACGTACATGTTTCTAAAGAGGAAATAATGCGCTTACCAATAATTTATTCAGATCCAATTGAAGTATGTATTATACTAAGATAACATACATTATTGAAAGGTATTTTTGTTGTGATTTTTTCAAAAGGATTCAAAATTAAACTTGACACTTCAACGGTATTTAAAGGAAATGATCTTATAATTAAGTATCATGTTCAACTCTATGTTCATTATGTAAGATGACAGTTTACAAAAAGATATTGGTTATTAGCGATTTTATAGCATAATAAATTGAGATCAAGAAAATAGTTTACATGTTTTAGGAGATATTTGTTTAATGCCAATTTATAAAAAGTTTAAAAACACATTAGACTAAGTACTACTTTACATAAAATAGACGGATTCTAAAGGGCTAAATTGTTGTGCGAGATATTATTCATCATTAAACTGAATATTTGATTTCTTCAATTAGTAATCTGAAATTATATACTTTTTTTTAATATTATAGTTAATTAACTTAAAATGTTATAATTTAAAGATATAATATAGCTTTCATGACGGAACGATATAGAATTCGTTGTGTCATATTTATCGTAATGAATTATAGACTACCAAATCGGTGAAAACAAAATGAAAATAGTATATGCTTTTTGCCATTGTTATAAATTAGTCTATGAAACTGAAGTATAGATCCATTTTGATGAAAATTCCCTGGAGGTAAAATGCCAATAAACTGGTCCTTAATATAGCATGATTAGTAGCAAATTGTGTTTAGCTAGCGAACGAGCTAGGGGTAATAAATCATAATTTATAATGCTGCAATTCTAAGAAAAGTTTAGTGATAATACTAGCGACCTGCATGGACACAGTTTTTAAAAACGTATCTTTTATTATATTATTTTAGTATAGACCCATATCTACAACATATACCGGTTTCTTAATGGTTTATTTATATTTTTTAATTTCTCTTTCTGCATGTTCATCACACATCGTACTGTAATATATTTTCGTAATCATTTCAATTTCAGCTCATGCAATAAAAATATCCATAATCATAAGTAAAAAAGATATCTTCCTTATTATAGCTAAACGATTTCCTTTTCCGTTTTTTCTTACTTTTGCATAAGGCTAATATCATTGTAGTATTGGCATATACATGTATACATAAGCAAAAATTAGCTTTACAGTTAAGCAATATCTTATCTAAACACGGTTCCGTTTTTTGTTTAAAATGTATATACTTCATGTCTGAGAGTAGTTTCCATTTAATTTAATTAAAAACATATGATAAACCATTATGATTAAGTTAAAAATGCATGAATCGCTCAAACTCTAGCCATTTTTAAAATACTGGTTAATATTAAGAAGGTAATGTTTTTAACATCGTCTTCATGTCTCTTTCTTTGGTTGGGACAGTTCGTTTAAAACTTAGAAATATTCATTGAGAATCATACTTAAATGCCCTACCTTGATATTATTCCGAAATACATTACCGTAATGAGACCCTGCTCCTTCTAAAACAACAAAAGCAGTCTATGGTAAACACGACTATAGGCCATGTGAGAATTAGATATCTATAAAATCCCATTTCATGACATAAATACAACATTGATAGTGGTAACAAATGTATCATGCAAACTTCTTTCTGCCTCTGAGTGTTAAACATTCTGAAATATCATTGTTATTATTATTCATGTTTATGCTCATAATGAATAGGTGACATGCCATTTTATAAAACAGTGTTTTGCGTTTAAATATCAATTCAATCGTAGAAAAGTATTTAGACACTCATTATACACATAAGCGATTAGATAAACAATATCGAATTACTTTCTACTATAGGCATTTTTAACTTCACTGTTTTGGTCCATTTATTGTTAAAATAATATTGTATGTTTCGTGACAAAAGCATCAACGTATCTTGAAGAAAAGTGCCATAAATGTATATGTCCTTGCAACAGAGTAAGGCATAAGTTTGCACAAGGTCGACGTTAATTTAACTTTACAATCCTGCCGCACAGACAGTTAACATATTGCCGATGTCTGTCTATAGTACTTTATTGGCTTATTTTCCAAATAAGTAAAAGCCTTTTGTCTGAAAAAAAATATTAGCCTACACACGTGCATGCATATTAGGGTATTGGGAAAGTAGTCATATTGTCGTAAAAATAAAGACATATTGTAAGAAAAACGCATCTCTACAAATATTTAAAACAAGTCATGTTTTGTACTTACAAAGTTTACCATGTAAAGTAAAACCTATATTTCTCAATTTCGGATATTTTTCAATAATGCTTGTATCACCTTTTAAATTGGAAACGATAAATCAAGTGAAGAGTATATGTTTGTAGAGGAAGGAAAGCAACATGATCAACGGCAGTGAACATTGACACAAAAACTGATAAGAAACAATGTTGTTGAAGCGTGTTTGGTATGATGACACTTTATGGCTATAAATGCGTCGGTCTGTGGTTCATCTCCTGTAAAACTGCTCCCAAGAGTCTCTTGCCAAGAATTTTATGATGGCATGATCCGCAGATATACACGCACCAAAGATGAGTAATTATTATGATGTAACTTAGCAATGTCTCGAGTTCTCATCCTGTATAACGTCTAACTTTCTGTGTCAAATTCTGCTGTTCTGCCTCTTTCTTTTAATAATAAGAAAACTAAAAGTTAACTAGCCATTAAATCTACAGAAAAATAACGATTTGGTTGTGCAAAACAAAGCAGACAAATGAGTATATGGCGCAATAGATTGACTAATATACAAGCCACTGACCCATTATTGTGCTTTACTTTAAGTCATAGAGCCTGATTGAAGCCTGACGAAATCATTGGACAGTTTTGTTGACATTCGAATGTAACCATTGCTTTGAGCTTCCGTCTGGATTTTGTTTTACTTAAACTAATACAACAGACATTATCAAGACTCACTGGCGAAATCAGTCTAGCAAAGGACTGACATGCAAGATTGAATTTACAAAAAAAGCATTTGTCTTGTGGGTTTTATAACATTTTTGTGTTGTTTTTTCCTTGGTCATTTTAGTTATTTAGCTTTATCAGCCTGTTAGAATTTTGCATAAATTTTAAAACAAAGACAATCTAAATCTGTTTTCGTTAACCGAAAAATAATTCCTGTCAGCAGTAATATTGCTTTTATGTATATTCACTGTTGGACTGATGGACAAATGTTGTTTGGTGACTACCGGCACATTTCCAAAGTTTTTAATTCAATAACATTAAATCAATGCGTATATGAAACGTTAATGGTAATATATTCATCGATCGAGCAAACAATCAAGTTGTGTTTACATTCTCCAATTCTTTCTGGTAAGTCAATTTCCAAACGGAAATCCATTGCATTAATTTGATACTAATTTACAATCGATTTGGAGATAAATTATTGAAGTAACATGGATCTTAGTGTACTGTCAACTTCTTGTCTCTAAGTAAGAATATACAAGACAAAGTCCTATTAGTTTTGCAACATATACAAAAAAAGAAAAGGCAGAAGACAATGGTATTGACAAGCAAGTCAAATGTAAAAGTAAGAACAAAACTGAGAAGTGTCATTTAACAAAAAGTGCAAACCCGACAGTTACCGCATTGGAACGGCCCGACCGGGGTGCTTAAACACTCATGTAGTAAACAGATTATACAAATAGTCTTGCTATGGATTATGCTTATGTGGTTATGATTCTTACCAAAGGAAAACCGAAGTACAACGTCTTAGCCATTAGACATCGCCAACTTAAGTAGCTATAAGACAAAGAATTGAATTGCTTGTCGTTTTCTTTCGTTTTGTGGTATTTAATTATCAACTCCATGTACCCAATAGCTTTTTTATTATTTTAGATATGACATGAACAGAAAATTAAGCGACATTGTTTAAACTAGGTGTATGTTCTCTCGTTAGTTAAGTTGAATATATATTCGTATATACAGAATACATAAAACCTTTAGATGCATAGACATGCTACATGAGATTTGTAATATTTGTAACCGAACACTAGACAACAAGATAAAGAGGGAAATGTTGTCTTTGCGTGATAGCTTCTCTTTACTGGCTTTGGTATAATGGCATTTGGTCAGTACCAATTTTTCGGTTTAAATAAATACTTATTTCGTTTATCATAGTAACTACTAACAAAATAGTATTTACAGCTTTCTAACATGTAACTCTATACGATTGCATGACTATCCATCATAAATTGTTATGATACCCAATATCGGTATGGATAAAACTATTGCACTCGAAAATATGCCCCTTTTATAGAATCTCCTAATGGAAAACTGCCTAACATAGTTATTCGTCGGAACCGGTTAAGCAAAAACATATTCCGTTAGCAAACGACTGTTTAGGGGGGACGTTATCATTGTTTTATGATAACTACATTACCATGAGGAGTATGTGGTAACAAAACTGACCCTACTCCCAAAATAATCTCTGTACACGCAAGTTGTGTTAAATGCGCCAGGGAAAGTATATCAAAGTTCTGTGCAATATTACTGTGAATGTTCACAAACATGCGCTATTTTACGCAAAATCAACTTGACACGAGCAATGAATATCAAACTGTGATCGACAAAACTTTCTTTATAATGTAAATGATACATAAAGAAGCTAAATAAATACAAAACAAACAAGAGATGCGATACGTCAATGTTGGATCCTCATCTATCATAAATACGTTTATACAACATAGGTGGCAATAAAGATTAAATCTTTAGGAATAAGGTGGTACCAATGTGGTCATTAGGAAGAATATCTTTTTTCTTACGTGGGTTGTAATCAATAAGGTTTATCACAGTTTGTAAAATCATGTACGTCGTCACGGTTTCTAGCTGACGACCGTAAAACAAAGTAAACATCAAGAAAATGATGTGTAGTAAATGTCGTCTGAACCTCAATTTGACACGATGCTCAATAATGTACACGTCAGGTGAACAGCAAAGATAAAAGTCCTAATAAATAACCACAATGCTAAACCAAATGACGTACACAGTTGCGACATTCAACCTACGGTTGAAATTTTGAGCACGAGGTTCGACTGTATTTCGGGTTTGTGTCAGCAATTAAAAGGTTATATTATTTTGTGTATTACAGTTATATAATGTATCTGAGGTTCGACTGTATAATTCAGGCTATGTCTTAATAATGTTTATTATATTTATCTGATAGAATGAAAAAGTGTAAGGAATATTTTGAATTATTCACAATACGTACAAAACATGTGTTTACAAAACAAATGCACTTCCACATATTTACAAAATGCAAAAGTTTGCGTGTTTGTATCAAGTCGGACCATTCTTTTGTGATCTTGTACCGCGATATGTATATTTTGTTATTTTTTCAATGTTTATCCTTTTGTCTATTTTAGGTTGTAGGCACGTCCTTAGTAATAAAAACGATATTATTTTAAGTTGCGCTTGCTATGCAAATACACTTTGGAAGTGTTCGTTTGTAAATTAGTAATTAATTTAATGATTAATAATTAATCTTGTTCAAGGTAGCGCTCGTATGCTCACATTCAACGGTGCCTAACTTTTATATGAAGTTCAAACTTCAATTGTAGAAAAATGTATAAAAAATCAATATCTGTATCTCATTTTAAACAGTTTCTTGATGTTGAAATTAACGTTTAAAAAATGACATCATTCAACAACAAATCGCTCCTCTGAGGCTGTGAGGTCGATCCATTATGATAACTAGACGATGTTGGGTGCACACTGACAGGGTGATATCAGTGTTAGTAACATTTGCAAATAAATTGTTCTGCCAATCACCCGTCTGTGTTGCACATGAATTAGTCACAATCTCCTAGCAACATATCATATAGACTTTAATATGACGATTGGATAACGCATCGAATCTAATGGCATTATATCTATTTTGTAATGAATCAAAACATATGTCATTCTGTCGTCTCAAAACTTAACAATTGACTTAAAAGTTTCACCTGAACGCATTTGTTATCAAATTATATTTAAATCACCATGCGTGAATAATATTCGTTGCTAACGACGACCGTAATATACTTCCTTCAGTTTTCGTGAATGTACTTTGTGTTCACGTGATGACAAAAAGAAATGTCTGGTGATTTACTTATATGTTTATTAAATATAAGTCTCCATCTAAAACAGATAAACTATTAGTAATATGGTATACTACACGATTTAGCAATTTATATGATATTGCATTATTATCTACCAAACAGTAAGAAAAAAACATGTTTATCCTATATTATCCTAATAAAGTATATTATTTTGCAATTCATTTAAAAGAGCATTAAAAGGCTACCTACGTTCGTCTTTAGCAGACAAATATTCTAGATATGTTTGCACTTTCCACAGAGGCAAATTGATAAACAAATGAAGCAAGGAATATTTAATAAGCAGGTTTCTTAAACAAAAAGAGAAAAACTGCAATTTGACCAATATTTGCTTAAATTATTAATATGGTACCTTGTACTGCTTTGTAGCTGTTTTCCTGATTAGCATATACAGCTTACGGGTCTCCAAGTCGGACCATATTGCCAACTGACCGTTCCAAGGCGGTAAATGTCGGGTTTACTCTTTTTTGTTAAATGACTCATCACATATTTCTTCTTCCTTTTACATTTGGCTTTCATGTGAATACCTTTGCCCTGTGCCTTTTCAAATGTTGGTATATGTTGCAATGCTTATACTACTTTGTCGTTTATTCTCATCCAAAGTTAAAATAATATGTACAGTCGATTATTTTAGCTACAATCTCAATATAAAAGAAAACAGACGATATTGAATATTTGATGAACAGAATTCTATTTCTATACCATGTTACTCTATAAATGCGATGCGAAATGATGGTTTATGCATACTTCTAGATATACAGCAAAAATAACACAATCATGTCATTAAAATACTTTAAAATTCTTTGGGAAATCAACAATATTTAAAATGCTTTAAACACATAAAAAAGGGTTGTCGCTTCGCATAAAAAAGTTAAGCCTTAGTTAAGTTATTTAGATCGGTTCTGTTTTGCAATGAAGTGCATGTTTAAGTTCTTCAATGTTAATATGCTTCTATAATAATTATACAATATTTCTATATTATAGAATTGTTGGTCAAAATGTTGTAATGTAATGATGATATAGCCAACATGACAGCAGAATATATTAATCATGTTGTCTTATTTCATCCTGAAGTCAAGACTACAAATACGATAAATTCACAAATAGCTTATGCCATCTGCTATCGTTACAAATAAGTCTATGGCACGGAAGTATGTATAGATCCACTGGTGAATATTTCCTTGAGGCAAAATACCAAAGTTGGTCTGTATTATATTTGATAAGCAACAAATTGTCTTCAGCTAGCAAATGTCTGGTTTTGGGGATAATTTAACTAAGTTTAGATACTGCAATTTTGAGAGAAAGTCTGCAATAATACCAGTAATTTTCCACAAATGATCCCTTAGCATGAACACATTTCTTATTTACTATATTCTCTTTATTGTTTTAGCTTGGTATAGAATTGCAAATATATATCTAGTAAAAGTGATAGAAGTAGACCTGACACAGAGCGTCAGCCGTTTTGATAAAGGTCAGTGTGTCGATGGAACTTTAAACACAAAGTCACTGTATATCATAAATAAACTTACCTACTTCATTTACCGTTTACTTAATTGGTCACATATGTTCAATTGACCAGCTATGTCGTGTTGTTTATTTTGCTGTTTTTTGTTTTTAAATTTCATTCGACATGCAACATTTACACTGGCTTTTGATCATTAACTAAACAATAAACAAACGTTCATGCATCCTTTAGAAATGCAATGAGATGGCCTTCTTAATAGGACTACATTTCCCACATGATAACACCATGCTCTGAGATCACGATGGTAAGGGACATTAACCACATGGACTGTATTCAGGGGTTACGACATCAAAATGTAAATAACGTATCATTTCTATCAGTTTTACGTTTGGTAATGATTGAGCTAAGATATTTATAATGTATATTGTAATATGTGTTTTAACTTTTAGCAGCTATTTATTAATTATAATAAACAGTGAAACATATACATGCATTATTTATAATAAATCTAAAAATCCGGGTGAACGTATCCTCTGTATTTTTTTATTGTTAAGGACAGAAAGAAATATGGAAGACGCCAGTGGATATTAACCCAAATCCTGATCAGAAACATATTTATTGTAGCATATTTATTTTAATACCACTTTATGACCATAAAAGCGTCGGTCTGTGGAATACCCTCGTAAAAGACAGCTCCCATGAGTATCTTGCAAAGATATGATGGCATGATCGGAAGATAATCACATACTAGAGATGAGTACATGTGACGGTGAGTTACATAGGCACTGCACTTAGTTGCATACTGCTTTTAGTGTCATATTACATTGTAGTTTTTACTGATGTCTCTTTTGGTAAGTTGATTAAACAGCACAGTGTGAAAAAATATTAAATTACTATATATTGATGCTGCCAATTTAGGCTGAGTGCAGCAGCATAACAGATAAATGTCGCATATGTATGTGCGTGTACGTGCGTTCGAACGAACGTTTGTCCGTGTGTTTGTGTGAGATCGGTCAAGGGTGTATATGTGTGGGTGTTGGTGTGGTATATCTAGTTTTTAGCAATGGAAATAATTTCAAGTTAGTTTTTATTCTAGTTAGGTTTGCACAGTCATTAAAGATCAGTCAAACACAGCTTAACGCAATTACACTTGTCATCGTCTAACGTAAACATAATTGATAATTAAGCCTAAATTTAATTTGTAAGTTATTTTTGTTGTAGATCGTTTTTTCAAACGTTATTCAATATGGTCAAAAATATACTCACAAGTATAAAAGATATTAGAATATCTAGATTTAAATGGCCTCTGATTTTGCATCATCTGTAGACGCAAGTGTTGATATGCGATATATCCATATAGTATACACATTTTGTTCATTTTGTCCATCAATCTTGTGGTTTCTCTGGACCACAAAAAAATTTAATCGCTTTTTCTTCGCCAAATTCAGGGCCAGAAATCGATTGTAACGACAAGGAAAAGTTTGTGAATGGAATCTCTCAATCAGATAGCGTTAGATTTCATTTGTCAATACATTACACTGCCTCTCACGCATCTCTGTTGCAGAATTTCGGTGCTTTAACTTTTATTTAATGGCTGAACGTTTCTGCGATAACAACCGTGATGTGCACTGATGGACAACAAGATATACAAACTGCACAGATATCAGCAGAACCTCGTGTGAACGAATAGGTAAATAAGAAAAGGTCCTATTAAAATTTCCACAGATATTTTAATTTTATCTACCAGTAGACAAAGGCAAACAAGGTAAATGTAAATGTGACTAAACACAGAGACAAGACATAACACACATAAAGAAACTTTGACTGTTCTGCAATGAGAAACATGAGGATTTGTGTCAAAAGTATTGGAAACTGATGTCCTGTTCAGTCATTTATTCAATGTCTTAATATAAGTATTGTTATGTTATATCAGTCATTCTGTGCGACTTATCCACCCATTCATGTAATAATGTTTGCTCGTGTACAAAATTATATGTAAAAGATGCGTAACTGAAAGGCTATAGATGAGACGAATAATAACTACAACTTACAGTTAATGGTATGGATGTGCTTTTATCGATTTATTACTATGATTGTTACTACAAATGAAGAACCAAAACAATTTGTTAAAGTCAACCATAATATTTGTTTTTAATATGGTGACGTAATATTGATGGGTCTTTTGAACGCAAATATTCAATTCATCTTGAACATGTTATTTGAGGTTTAATCAAATTCTTCAAATTGTCTACATGTGTCGAAAAAACTTAGTATTGCCCTAGTACTTACATCTTGCTTTGCTTTGAGGTTCAAATCCGGGACCATTTAGTCCGAAATGTGAAGACTTAATCACTAGATAATAAACGGTGAAAAACCATTTTATTGTCTAATCGTTTTCATAACGCACCAATTTGTTAAGGGAAACAGCATCTGTTTTCGACCATTGTGTATGCTCATTATCTTTCCATCAAGCATTAGGGTGGTGTTTAGGTGACTGCGTTTCCTATTTAAATGGTTTCTTTACGAAGTTCGGCTGTTGTGACTTTTTCTATTTTTTGTCTTTTGCACATTGTAACATTAATGGCTATAATGTGTAAAATCCATCATTGTCAGCTCCTCTTGGGACAGATTCGCGTCGTGGCCGGTACGAGAAGTTTCATTTGTAAATGATTTAATTTGAGCTTTGATGGTTAATCTTCTCAAACATCTGTCTGGTGTCTTCCTTAACCAATAATTAGCTCAATGTCGCCAATATGAACATTACAGCGCCCTTTTGATGTAACAAATAACACATTTTATGACCAAATATCGATATTTATATCTTAATATCACGCAAAGTTATAAACGTGTTCTGGGGAAGTCTCTGGAGGTAAATTTCCAAACAAAGTAATCTTTATATGTGGGATACGCAAAAAGTGTATTCCGCCAGCAAATGTCTGGTTTGGGCTAAATTATCATAGTTTTATTATTCTTTCATTCCGTGTGGAAACTTTCCAAAGAATGTCGGCTACATTCCCCATCGATTTCAAAACATACAAAAGCTTAAACAAAGTCGTGTGTATGGATTTATTGTTTGGGCTTGTTTAGAAAATTATCATATTTTCAAATATCGGAAGGGGCTGCGTTTTGGAATGACAAGATAAAGGATAAATAGTTAACTATGATCGATCAAAGAAGCATTATATTGTAATGACAATTCAACAACAAGGGTTGCCAGTCAGATAAATGGCGGGACGTATTTACTGAAAGGAAATATATGCAGCATATACAAATCTAATATAATTACCTGGCTTGTTACAGTTTTCTACTCTGTTCTTTATTCTTTTCATTCCGTATAACCTTGGTTTGCATCGATAAAACATCCCGCAGAATAAAGCTCTAATAGCATGTTGAAAGCCCGTCAGTCATTGCTGTCTGTGGTAGCTTGATTGTAGAAGAACAGGAAATATTTAGAAAACAACTGGCTTGAAAAGGCACCGGCTGTCTTGGAATATGCTCTCACTATTAATGATAATATATAGAATGCGATCAGCTGAATCGAAACGTTTACGTTGAAACACAAAATCTGATGATTTCTTTGTCAAGTCCACAGAGAGATGCATAGCAAGACATTTTTTTCTTGAAAACTGTTATTTTAGTGTTGTTGTTTTTTTTTCAGAATTTCTACGAGACTCGGGACAAGGAGTCTGCAATAACAACAAATTACACTCTTAGATGTTGTTTTGTCAATCCTGGTTCGCAGTTGTTATTATGATGACTTGCTGAAAATGTGTTGTTGTTTTGTGAGTGTGCGTGTGTGTGCGTGCGTGCGTGCGTGCGTGTGTCTTTGACGTAAAGTTATGAGATAAGACTTAAGTTCTATTCTTGTTTGAAAACATGTCTTAATGTAGTCATCGCAAAGAATTAACTTAAAAGATATAGTCGCTGTGTTATAAATTCACTGTGCTGTTTGGATTAGTATATCCATGGAAGATGATATTATGGAGACAGCTAATTCGAAAAGGTAATTGTCATTATGAATAGTATAATATTTAGGTTCATACAAAATAAATAACTTCAGAAAAGGTTGTCAGTATTTAGATCGAACCTGGTACCGCAACATGTACAGCGTCAATAATACTTAATCGTTTGGAAAAGTAAGTTAACCATTTCTTTTGCACTTATTTAGATTTTTATATACTTATTTATGACATGAAAATATTAATTTTAAAGGGAAACGTGAACATACGCATACCTTCAAAAGGTTCGCCTATTTATATTAAAAATAACAGTTTTCGATCGATCGATTCGTATTATTTACCCCCGCTATACATCAAGAGTTGCCAAATGCATATCGTTTTCGATTAGAGTTCATTTTTACGACCATTCAGTAGTTGATTTGCCATAAACAAGTCAATGATAAGAATTTGTGGGCGGTGATGAGACATGCCGATCAACACAACCTATGAATGGAAATGGTGGGTTCTAAGTTGACAGGGACTAATTAGTGATTAGACGTGGGGTTTATAACTGGCACACAATGGGGTGCCTGATTTGGCACGACATTAACCATCCTAGATCGATAAAGCAAGCAGATGATAGGGAGGAAATAGTCCACGCAGCTGGCAGAAATTAGTAACGATCCAATTTACCAAGAGTACAGCTTTTTAATTGACTTTTACGGTATTTTTTATTATTTTTTAATCAATTTATGTCTACTTCCCAATTTCACCGAGTATTCGAATAGTTATTTTGATACTCGAGTTTGATATTCCGAGAAACCATAAAACAAATAATAAAAGCAATATCTGTTTTAACCTTGGAGATCTTTTTTCCACATAGACAATCAATAATACAACTTTTGTAAGGAATGCAAAAATTAAGTGATACAATATTCTTACATTCAAGATGTAAATAGGGAAAAGGCTTTATATTATTTTTAAATGTGTGTTTTCAATGTTGGTTTTCCATTATTCAAGTGAGTACATACGCCGCTTCTAAAACATGAATATCGTCATTAACCAATCATTGCACCGATGCAAATGATTTCAAACAAGGAGTTACCATGTTGGTTACAGATACAATTTATTAAAAGACGGCCACAATTTGAAGTTAGTGTGTCTTGGCCTAACATCAATACTAATCTTATCTTCACCCGAAGCCAGGTGCGCCGCACAAGCTGATAACAGTTCGTTGCTAACACTGCAAAATTGGAATAAAAGCGCATCTTAGAAAGTCTTGTCTTGTTAATTACAGATTGTGGGTCTTGGATACTTTTTAGAAAAGGAAACCATAATCATAAAAATTAATATCGATATGTAATAGAGACATCGATTATAAAAACATATGTAAACAGTAACTGCAGGTTTGTATCGAAGTGATGCTTTCGATTAAAGTAAATCTTCTTACTCAGGTTTAAATATTCTAATATTATGAAACGGTAATTTAACCAACAATACAAAATAGACAGTTAAAATGTGAAAGCTGGGTACGATATTTCATGAATATCACAGGGAAACTTTTGTTGCATGTTACTTTTGATTTTATTTCTAATTGAATACAAGTGAATATAGGCAGTGAAACGAAATTATAATAGGCCATGAGAAAACTGTCAATGGAGAAATGAGTTCTGTCGCGATATGGCGATTGACTTTGTTGAGCATTAAATTATGCTTAATTAGGGTATTAAATATATATTTACCTTAGATTAAGTTGATATTTATTAACACAAGAAATAGGGACATTTCAGATATTTTTCTTCTTTCGTAAACCTTAATCGAATGTTATGGACTACAAGCTATGCGCTTTATCTATTTGTATTTTTATATATACTTAATATGGTTGTTCTGCCAAATCGTTTTAAACGCTTATAAATGTTTCCAGACAGATATAAAAGTACTTAAGAACAATTTAATTATTTGCGGTAGTTACTGTTTAACGAAGTAATGGGTGGCGACTACGAAATTTAACTAAAAGCAAAGGCCACGAGTATTTTAACAATATGCATTCAAATTACGAAAACTTATTCTTTTCGGATAAAGAAATGTCAAATCAAATATACTGAGCCTTTGACCAAATGTCTTGTTCATTTAGATTAATATAATATTGGTTTCAGTGTGTGGATATCTACCGATCACGCCTCTGTCAAACCACCCTTATTAAACTCTTCTAGTCCTAAGCTTATAAAGTTTACATGGCAAAACTTGTAAACCCACTAAAATATCGTTGTCCAGGAAAGGAATGCGTGTAGGTGTCGTGAGAAAAGAACATCAATATGTTATTTTTTATGCTACAATATTCTATCCCATATGTTTGTATCAATAATGTATTAAAATACAAAGATTTCATTTCAACCACTCGTTGCAAACAAGAGTAATAGAATTACCAATAATGTTGTTATCAAGATACATTCTAAAACATCCATCGTAAGTGGACTATTGAGTTATTTAGTCCTTTGCGTTCTTTTCATTTGCAAAACTGCTAATGATTTCATCTACAAAAATGTTTGAACTTTTTTCGATATGGTCAGTATCACATTGACTGTGCATAAAATAAATGAATAACGTTTAAAGCGATGTTAAAAACATGTAACGTAGCACAGACATGTTATGATAATAATGATAAATTATTTTATCATCATCCGATTTTAGTCCAGCCATAGTTTTGACTTCGTTTTATATATTGTCACATTTATTCTGTCTGACATTACCTGGCGCCGCATTGACCCATTTACATTAACTGTGTCTAGACTACCCTCTCTAGTCAAACGCGTTTCTTACAGTGTGCCAGAAGCTAAAATTGACAAATGATATGTGTAGCAACTGCCTAATTAAAGATAACTATCGCATTTTTAATGGTAGTATCTTGTGAGTGACAGAAATGTGTTTTTCGTTTGAAGAATAAATACACTAAGTAACAATATAGAATAAAACACAGAAAAGACATCCATATTGTTCTCAATTTTCCATGAATATAATTCATTGGCATTTATTTGGATTTCCACTCAATTTTCGCTCTTGTTACACATTATTTTTGTAAATTAAGAAAAGATAAGTTTATGGTCAGATATAACAAAAATATGACATGACAATCAGAAAAGGAAGGACGATATTCACCGTGTACTTATATCAAATTAATTATTCGGATCAATCTAAAATGCAAATTCTACTTGGTACCTTAAACTTTTGGACTTTTACCTGATTTAGGTACCCATATTGTAAGATGCATATATAATGTACAGATAACAGATTGGCAAAGAAAGGTGTTTCAACCGGAAGCAATAGCTCAAGTGGTAGTAAAGTGCTTTGTAGTAGTGGCTTCCCTCCATACGCTCGGGGCTAGGGGAACAACATTACGTCCGACTCGTCGATGTCAGTATAATGGACCGGCCAAGTTTGGGCACCTCATAAGTGCCCCTTCTCTATAATGATAGAAATGTCGCTGCACAGTATCGGCAAAAAAAATAACGACAAATCCCATTCCTTCCCATCCCAAATTGTGTTTGACACGAATTCAGTTTCAGTCTTTATCATAGGTAAATAAGAAAAGGTCCTATCAAAATTTCCACAGATATTTAAAACTTATCTACCAGTAGACAAAGGCAAACAAAGTAAATGTAAATGTGACAAAAACACAGAGACGAGACATAACACGTTTTTTTAAGTTAAAAAACGACGATGACTTTGAAAGTACGAGTACGTTTTACCACCTAATTTTATCTGATCGTTTCAAGGAGGTTACTGTCGGGTTTGCTCTTTTTGTTAAATGATTTAGTCATATTTTTTTATTCATGATTACAGCAAGGTCACTTGTGCCGTGTGGCGGTCGTAAAAACTATCCCCGTGCATGTAATCTATATTGTCATTTAATTCATCCTATAAAGATGGTTACGTATACTCCCTTTGATGATCGTTTGACTTTGGTTCCATCTTCACATTAACAGGATGCAACAACCATTAGTCTTCTCTGGTCATTATTTTCTTGACTCAACAATTTATTTTTATTTATAATCAACAATGTTTGAGTAGTTCTTCTAATTGAAATAATACATCCCTCTCTCTCTCACCAGGAACCCATCAGGAAGTGCAAGTGTGCCAGATGTATAGCTAATATTGACAAAAGATATATGTAGCAACGGCCTAATTTATATAACTGTGGCATTATCGGTGGTAGTATCTTAAATCACCCCGGTCGGTCCCTTTTGCTGACTGACCGTTCCAAGGCGGTAACTGTCGAGTTTGCTTTTTTTTAAATGGCTCATCAAAGATTTGTTCTTACTTTTACGCTTGGCTTGCATGTGAATACCTCTGCTCTGTGCCTTTTCAAATGTTGGTATACGTTGCAATGCTTCGTTACTTCGTCATATATTCTTGTTTATAATTAATTGCAGTAGAAAGAGTATTCGATGGTAACATATAACAAATCTAATAATATCAAACACTATTGTTAAAACGTGCCTAGTCTGGCGACACTTTATGGCCATAAGCTTTGGTCTTTGAAAGCCGTTTGTATGTCGACAAGAAAATTTTAGTAGGAAATAAGCTGCTAAAGTCTGTATCTGCTGAACGAGATTAAAGAACAACTGAGAAAGATAGGTTGTATTAAAAAGTCAAAGAAAAATATTGGCATTATAACATTAACTTAACAAAATATATAATGTATTCACCAGTTAACATGGTACAACTCATGATTTAGTCGCAGCCCTGTGGAAAGACAGGCCATTGTAATGCACAACATTTTATATTTTCTTATGCCAAACAATACATACAGGCCATTTATTATAATAGGTTTCCGTTGCAATGTTATGCAAATAGAAAATCAATATTTAATAGTTCAATTTGCCTTTCCGATATTTTGCAATGAAGAATCATAATTCACGTTGTTTATCGCTAAAATCATTTTAAAATACACATTAAATAAAACAGAAAGTGCATGTAAGATCATCCTGTATTTATTAAATTATTAGGTTTCAATTAGTCTTATTATAGTCTTCTAAATTTGAAAAGTGTCACTAGAATCACTTTTCTATGAACATTTATTTTTTATAAAAACAATACACTTCTAATTTAGTCCGATTTTGTTACTTTGCTTTATGCCTTTTGTTGTTATCTTCAGAACAGTTAAGTCTACATAAATGCATTTCCTAAACAATGTTAAATAAGTTAAGCTTTAAAATATCTATTCTGCAACTTTCAACATCACATTTTGCCATTTTGTTTGTTTGTTTGTTTGGTTTTTGCTATGCTCTATTTCTTCATATAATGGAGATTGTCAAGTCAAACAAATTGTATTTAATTTTACTCGTCAGAAAAAAAATGCAAAAGAACATAGATTGCCACACAACTTATAATGACGAACTACATCTTGCTGGACAAAGTAAAGTGTACATAAACTACAAATGAAACAGTTTCCAACAAAGGGTCGTTTTCCTGTATTTTTATCACCATGATTGGATGTTATTTTTTAATTCTAGTAGAAACTGGATTTCAACTGGATGTTGAAGTTTGTTTAAGTACTATACATCAATTTTTTATTGAATCTCCTTTTTATTTTTTCATACGAAAAGCAGATCTTGTGACTATCTTAAAAATTGTAGAACCCAAACCGATGTTAAGGTAACATCAAAATCCAACGTACAGATTAATAAACAATCAAATACTATCTTCGGCATATAGCTTATCTGAATAATTAATGTTGTGAACGTGAGGAATATTAACTTGATTTAAATGTGTGTTGATCCGAAAGTGCTTACTGAAACACTATTATCTTACGCGATCAAGAATAACTATATAAATCGAAAAGGAAAGTATACAGTTGTAAGTTGTTAAAACATCACATACCGTTATCATATACAATCAAGTCAAAGTCACTTACATTTCCAATTAAAATAAATTATAATTTCTTTCCAGAAGAAAAAAAAAACATCTTTACCTTGCATGAAACTATATGCTCAGAAAAAGCTAATAAAAACTGTCACAAATATTGCAAAATTGATTTTCCATAACAATGGCAACTTTGAGGGAACTAACTTGTGAATAAAAGAAAGTGTCTTTATTGGCCTACTGGTTTCTTTTAATATTTTATTTTTAAATTTAATCTTTTATTATTTTATCATTTTGATCTAAACCTTTGTTTAGCACGTTTCTTTGTTTTACTTATGGACTTTAAGCTCCTTAATCTCCAAATAACGACAAATATCAAACGACTTAATAATATGAAATTTACATTTATGCTGATTATAGGTTTTCTTAATTTTGTAACGAACTTCATAAAATAATTAACTTTCAAAAAATATTTTAGCAGATAGTTATCGAAATATAGAAACATTTGCTTGTTTGCAAGTCAAATGACATACCTTCTATCACAGTCAGACAGAAATAAGTTGTCTGCTGTAGTAAAGTGTGTTTAATGAAAAAATTGCAAAGGCATTTTTTTCAGTAAACAAACATTAGCATGCACCCTTTAGAAAGGGAATGAAATTACATCCTTTATAGGACTATATATCCACATGATAGCACCATGCTCTGAGATCACAGTTGATAGGGTCAGAAACCACATGGTGTGTGGACTTATTCAGAGGTGTCATACATGTAATGGGACAGGTCAAGGACGTTAGTGACGATAAGCTTGATGAACAGGTGCTTATATCACTAACATTGGTCAGCAGGTATAACTGAAATCTTAATGACCTCGCGAAAATGTCGTGGTGATAATAATTTGCATTCAAATGGTGATAAATGCCTTAATGATTGACAGTCTAAACATATAAATATATGTGATATATGAGATAACCATGTGGATATGTTTTAGTTTATGTACATGTATTATTTCAATGAATCTGATAAACCAGGTAAACACATTCTCTCTATTTTATTTAATTGTTTCATAAAAGACAACAATAAGATATGATAAAAGCGTCGGTTTGTGAAACACCCCTCGTAAAAGACAGCTCCCAGTCGTACTTTACAAAGAATTTTATGATGACATGATCGGAAAATAACCACATACCAGAGACGAAAATTGAGACGGTATGTAACATAGACCCTGCACATGTTTGAATTCTGCTTTTTGTATCATTGTACAATTTATTTTCTAGTAGTGTCTCTCGTAAATAACTTGAGACTTTTCAGAATATATTTCGATGTTACAAATTTACGTTCTGTGCAGCAACAAAACAAATAAATATCGTATACGTAAGTGCGGGTGCGTGCGTGCTTTTGAGCGATCATTTGTCTATGTGTCTGTGGCAGTCGATGTTGGTTGTGTCGGTATGAGTATTGGTGTGGCATATCTAGTTGTTATCATTAGAAATAACTACACGTTAATTTTGATTTTAGCCAGGAGAAAATGTACTGTTATGCTCTTTTACTAGATCTATACAATCTAACAAATCATGAAACCGAATTTTACGGTCAATCAAACACATGTTAACGCAAATACTCTGGTCATCTTCTAACGTAAACATAATTGGTGACTACGCCTTAATTTAATTTATAAGTTACTTTATGATCTATTTTATGGTCTATAATATTGTATCAACTTTAATCTCGAGTGTCCATAGACCATATAATTTTTAGTTTTCTCCACCAATATTGTGGTAGCTCTGAATTATTATTGTTTTATTATTCGTTTATTCCGCTTGGAAGCTCTGCAATAAATGTCGGCTACATTCCTCATTGATTTTCATACATACAACAGTTTATAAAGTGTGTGGATTTAATATTTGGACTAGCTTAGAAAAACATCGTACCAAAGTAAGACCTGAAGGGGTTGCGATTTTGGATGCTAAGAAAGGACAGGATAAAATCTGACTATCATTGATCAAAGAATAAGTTTATTTTGATGACAACTCAACAACTAGATTACTTGGAGGACGTAAAAACCAAAGGGGAATATACAAATCCTAAAAATACCTGGCTGGTTACACTTTTCTACTCTGTTCTTGCCATTCCTTATAACCTTGGTTTGCATCGATAAAACTTCTCGAAGAATAAAGCTTTAATAACATGTTGAAAGCCCATCAGTCATTGCTGGCTGTGGTAGCTTGATTGTAGAAGAACAGGAAATGAGAAGAAAACAACAGGCTTAAAAATGCCGCGGCTGTCGTTTAATATGCCCTGACTATTAATGATAATGTATAGAATGTGATCAGCTGAATCAAATCGTTTACATTTAAACATAAAATCAAATGACTTCTTTGTGAAGTTCACAAAGAGATGCATAACAGGCCATTCCTCCATTGAAAATATTTATTTTAGTAGGGTTCTTTAGATTCTCTACGAGACTCGGGACTACGAGTCTGCAATAACAAGAAATTACACTCTTAGATGTTGTTTTGTCAATCCTGTTTCTCACTTGTTATTATGACGACTTGCTAAAAATGCGATTGACGTTAAATAATTAGGTACGTTCGATCTTGGTCTCATAAAATATCTTAATGTGTGTTTGCAAAATATTAATTTTAAATATAAAATGTCAGAAATAAATGTCGCTGTGATATAAATTCAATCTGTTTTTAGTGTGAAAGCATTTCTAATGTTTATATATTATGTAGACAGATATAATTCATTCGAAAGAGTAATATTCATCGTGCATATTATGGTCATAGGTTTATACAAAATAATAATTTCATAATGATTCATCAACATGTTTACTGAACCTGCTAGCGCAATATGCATAGCGTCGGCCCAGGTTCCGGGACCCATATTCGATACCGGGTAACGACGTACGAAAGTCTTTTAGAAGTTAGTGGCATAGCTGCCTTGCTATAGCTCTAGCAAATGTAATGGTATGTGTAAAGATGATATAACTGAGTTATCAAATTTTTAAGACATGACATAAATAGTAAAGCCAGCACTTTATATGCCTTATGGGGTCACCGTCTCCAAATAAACTAAAATACTGTTTGTATCACTATGCCCCCCCCCCCCCCCCACCCCCGACAAACAAATTTATTTTACTATGCTGATTCTTGAAAGTCTAACTGGACTCAGTCGCAATAGGTACGTTGAAGACGAATGTACTTAACATTAGATTTGTTCAAACAGTATTCATCAGTGTTTTAAGAAATATAGTGTATACTGAGCTTTCGACTAGATGGCCATTTGGTTAGATCATTTAGCTTAAAAGGTTGGACATGCATTTATAATGGTGCTTAATTTTTATTCGTATTTTTAAGGCCATGTTGAAGTTTATCTAACAAAGTGGTTATGTCTGTCATATAATCTTTTTTTCTGCAGAATTAACAATAAAAGCAACATTTATAATAACACTGAAACAGAAACATCATCCAACAAATATAATGTAATTAGAAAAAAATATCATAACGAGTGCCGAAAATTGCCGAGCATTTTTAAAACGGAAAAATCCTCAATTTTCTTCTTTTAACGGACGAAATATTTATTCCGGTTTAAGGTAATAAGTATTTTAATAATTACTATGCTGAGTAAATTATACTAATTGGTTTGGAACGTGTTAACTATTTGTAGACATCGCAGAAATGATTCAGTTGTAGAGTCTACGTGATATCGTTTACACAAATGAACATTTCAAAAAGTGTTACCCTTATTTGTTATGCCGTCTCTTAGTATTTTGCTGAAGACATAATTCAGACTTTAGAGCAAAGCTGTTGGAAGCCTTTTCATCGTCATCTTCCCGCTCCTGCGGGTTGACATTTAACAATAGACACTGGCAGAACCAATGTGATTTGAAATTACTCGTTTGCTGAGCAATCAAATTATAGGTGGTATTTTGAAGCTAATTGATCCTACCTTTACTTTATGATAAATTAAGCCTCTATGTTTGCCTTTTTTGTACACGATGTAGAATTTTACATCGACAAAATAGGAATACATCGAAATATCTGAAGATTTGAAGGTCATTTCAGATCACGCATCTTTTTAAAACCATGTCTGTTTTAGGCATATACTTTTGCAACTTTATGGTTTGAGACATTTTGTAATAAAACCAGAGTATTGTTAGAGTCCGGTGATGTTGCAATTTACTAAAACAAAATATTACATTTACCCGTCGCAACCCGATGATATCAACCTAATTATGTCATGTTATCATGTAACAAGAGAATATTGTCAATTTTAGGTATACGTAAACTTTACTCGCTTATAAACTTCCACTGTACATCTAATATTTGCACTACTAGCACTATATCTTTACTCTATGGTACAAGTAAGAAGAACTGAACCATCTGTTGTTATCGCTGTGCTAATTATTATTGTGCTGATCAAAAACATTGTTCGTAATATTTGGCTGTGAAAACTTCCACTCATATGTATGTAAATACCTTGTTTAACGTATAGGGTAGTGCCTTCCTGCCTCCTGGTGCCCATAAATGTATCACATTATATCGGTTAGGATAAATGATATCATCGTCATTTTATGTCACTGTCACAGATGTATTATAACAAAACAAATATGCATTCACGTCATTTCAATAAGCAACAATCGATTTGACCATTCATGTTTATTATTTATCTATGTCTTTCTATAACATCATTGTTGCTTAGTCCGTATGTAGAGAATGCATATATTAACACCACCTCTTCTTCCGCCAAACCTAAAATTGATCGGAATTGACATTTGTGTTTGTGGAACTGTTCCCTATGCTGTACTTGTTTTGTGCCCCTGTTGAAATAAAAGTATTTGTCTATCTGTTTGTCTGTCTTTCTGTCTGTCTGTCTTTCTGTCTGTCTGTCTGTCTGTCTGTCTGTCTGTCTGTCTGTCCATCCGTCCGTCTGTCTGTCTGTCTGTCTGTCTGTCTGTCTTGTCCGTCCGTCTGTCTGTCTGTCTGTCTGTCTGTCTGTCTGTCTGACTGTCTGTCTGACAGACACTAAGCATCCGAGATCGATAAGGCAAGCAAATGTTATTTTAGTTATTTTCGTCAAATTGTATCTGTTTCCCCATTTCACAGACTACTGGAATAGTGATACTCGGATTTCGATTGAGAACTCGTTGACATCACTAAGACAAACGCATATCTTTTTATAATGGCATTTTTGCACGTAGAGAGCTAATATAAATCATTTACGTTAGTAAAGCAAAAATTGAGTGATGCAATAGTATTACTTTAAAGAAGTTGGTGGATATTGTGTCTTTATTTTCACATTGGTTGCTCTTCAAAAATAAAAGCAAAATACATATAGACAGGTGATCATGCTTCTTAATTGAACCTTGGTTACATATCACCGAATTTGTTGTCCTTACACATTCAAACACAAACCTATTTATGTTAGAACCATTGGTCAGTATTTTGGACGTTTTACAATGAATTTAACAAAACCGTACGCTTCATTCTTATTCAACAACTGCCATAGTCATGAAATATTCACATTCAAAATGCCACCATATAGGAATAGAAAGAAAACGCTAAAAATGTTATTTGCCATACCTTTTCTTTGATATTTCTTCCATCAATTGAGTTTCTATGTTTGATTGAATTTAAAAATGCATTGGATATATACTCTGGAAACTTTAAGTGGATAAGAACATATGACAAAGTATGAGCATTGCAACATATACTAAACCACGAAAAGGCACAGGACAAAGGCACAACTTTTCACATGTGTAAATGTTAGAAAAGAAACTGTGATGAGTCATTTAACAAAAATAGCAAACCCATCAGTTACCGCCTTCTTACGGTCAGTCGGCAAAAGGACCGACTGGGGTGCTTAAACCAGTTTTATAGAGCTCTAACTTCACACTTCCTGAGGGGGGTTCTCAAATGCAATTAATGAAAAGAACACCGATCCATCTGAATATAAAATATCCAAGCGATGCCGTTTTCTTATTATATTATGTTATTGCCAAACAAGGATAGTATCCGTCTAGATGAATTGCTGAATAAGTAAAATGTTTAGACATAAATACAAACAATAACTGTAAAACGTGCTGGAACTTGACATTGCAATTTTAAATCTCTTACATTGGAAGCTATTTATCTATTTACATGGTTTACCGTTTCAAAATACTTTATTCCAAATAAAAGAAAACTGAATAGTTATATCCATTGCTTTTTCATTAGAAAACGTTAGCAAAAAATTTGTTTAGCACAAATTATTTTGTCTTATCTTATAAATTGCAATTAAAGTGTGTGTGTTTTTATTATTTTCAATGAGTGTATATTTTAAATGCTCACTTTCCATAATTCACAGGCGTACACACGCACCTCTTAACTGTAAAACACGAATATTGTCATTGAATCGATCAATTCACAGACACAAAGGTTTTCAAAGAAGGAACCACCATGTTGGTTACAAATACGATTTATTGAAAATCTGCTACAATTTGAACTTAATGTGTCTTGGCCTATCATCAATACGAATTATTCTCACATGAAGCCAGATGCACAACATATGCTGATAAAAGTTTGTCGTTAACTCTGCAAAATTGAAAACACATCTTGGAAGGTCCTGCCTTGTTAATGACAAGTGTGTCTCGATTGCCCGAATTACTTTTTAGAAAAGGAAAACAGACTTATTTATATGAATATGTAGTAGAAACATTGATTGTATAGCATCTGTAAACAGTAAATATAGGTCTCTATCGAGGTGATGCTTTGGATTCAAGTAAACTCAGATTTAAATATGTTGTCCAAATTATGAAACGGTAATTCAACAAATACAAATTTGACAACCAACTGAAATGTGAAAACTATATACATTATACCATGAATGTCCAAGGAAACTGTTTGTTGTTACTTTTATTCTTATTTTCAAATGAGTACATGCAATGGACACAAATTATTTTACGCAATGTGAGACAACTGTCATCGTAGGAATGTATTGATGTTCATTGGTTTCGTTGCATAAGTAAATAAGACAAAGTCCATAGCATTGCAACATATACCAAGTTGGAAAACGAAACAGCACAAAGGTATTTAAATCTATGCAAAATGTTAATGTAGGAATATATATCTGATGAATCTTTAAACAAAATGAGCAAACCCATCAGTTATCGCCTTGGAACGGTCAGTCAGCACAAGGGACCAAGTACGTAAATAGAGTGATATATTTTACTTTAGATAAGTATAAATTGATATTCATTAACATATAATAAATAACCTCAATAGCATGTTATACACTACAATATATGCACCTCATTCATTTGTATTTGTTCATGATTTTCAGTATGGTTGTTTTCCATAAGCGTCTTTTAAAGCATGTAAATGTTTCCAGTCAGATTTATAAACACGTTAATACAATTAAATTTTTATCATGTTTTATATAGTTGCTTTTTAACATAATTAATTAATTGCTGTTGTCTAATCATCATGTCTTTATCAAATCACTCATTCCTTAACCTCCTACTCTTGAGCCTTTCTCATAATAAAATATTGCAGAGAAAGAATTTTGATCTAAAATTGTATCCAAAACATTTTATTCTAATTATTTTTATCGGTGTTGTTCTTTGTTGCTTCCATCCATTCATTCGATGTACGGTCCTTAAATTTAGTTAATGGCATTTAACATGAGTAAAATGCTCATTGGAAGTCGTTTTTATTAAAAAACGTTTGCATGGCAAAACTTGTAAAATGTCGTTGCCCAGAAAAGAAATAAGCGTTGACAACAACCTCAAACTGTGACTATGCTACAATATTGTAGCTCATACGTTAGTATCAATAATATATTGCATACAAGTGTTCAGTTTCAACCACCAGTTTCCAACAATAATAATAGAACTGTCAATACTCTTGTAATTACGATGCAATAATAGAACTACCTATAATGTTGTTATCATGATACATTCTAAAACATATATCCAAAGTGGACGATTGAGTTTTTGGGTTAGGTGGGTTCTTGGCTTTGCAAAACAAATGTTGTTATCTGTAAAAACAATGTTTGAACTTTTACAATTTGGTGACTATAACCGTGTCTAAACCACCATCTCAAGTTAAACTCTTTTTCTCACAATGTGCCAGATACATAGCTTAGATTGAAAAAATTATGTGTAGCAACTCCTAATTGAAATTAAAAAATATCGCATTATCGAAGCCAGTATCTTGTCAGTGACAAATAATTCGTTATCGTTTGAAAAATTAATGAAAATTGAAAACAGAATAAAAAAGAAGTAATATTCACAGAGAAGACATCCATGCTGTTTGCAATCTCCAAAGGAATTTCACTGAATCACTGATATTAATTGGGATTTCCTCTCAATATTTCCTCATGTTACACCTTAGTGTTTGTAAATTATGAAACTATTTCTTTATAGTCTGCTGTTGAACAACAAAATGACAAGATAATAGAAAACGGTAGGGCTGTATGTACTGTGTACTTATGATAAAATAACTGGGATAGTTGGGATCAATCTAAGGTCATAATGTTAATTGAAACGTTAAAACATAGAAGCTTAAAGCGCTTGTACTTTTTTTGGATTTAATGTTAGACAAGTACCCATATTGTAAGATACTGCTGTAATGTTAATGTGATTACAGATAATAGAAACTAAGTTTGTGTGAAACGAGTACTCTTTCATTCTTCATCATGCCAAACAGGTGAGCAGACTAAAAACAACTCACTGAACATGCATTTATAACACAAATTCGGAATATGTACCGCTCTATATTTTATCAAGTAGACAAATTGAAAGGTTTCGAGTTTATTTAGACTATTGCTAAAATACTTTCACTTTACTGCTATTTAGAGACTATTCTTTTTGTGTATTATGTCCCGTCTCTGTGTTTTTGTTACCTTTACATTTACATTGTTTGCCTTTGTGTACAGGTAGATAAAATTTAAATATCTGTAGAAATTTTGATAGGACCTTTTCTTAATTACCTATGCTATATATTGTATATTGCATATATTTAATCAGATGACGTACATTTTGTTGGATGGAAGTATTGTTATTTTCAAAGTGCAAATTCTGAACTCTTAAGGAGTCATCTTGTAAGTGTTACACTGTTAGCATCTACAGAAGTAGTTGCCGAACATTTTGTACCATCGTTTTCTAATAGCTGGCCGAATGAACTAAAGGTAACGTGCACATCATGTCTATACATATCGATGCAAAGACTTAGTAAAATCACCGTCTATGAAATAGTCAAGGCTTTTATCTACTGTAGTTATTGTACATGTGGTGATAGATTATTATATTACTAGTTATTTCGTGCGTACTTTAGTTCATTTTATCAGTTTTAACTCCCGATGCAGATGCTTACTCTTAGTTGTCTCGCTTTGATGGGACACTGTTTAGTTTGATAAAAAAAACATTTCATTCTGGAAGCGCGAGGTTGGAGCCTCCACAAACCAGGTTTAAGCACCCCAGTCGGTCTTTTTGCCGACTGACCGTTCCAAGGTGGTAACTGCCGGTTTTTTACTTTTTGTGTGTTATGCCTCGTCACGATGTTTTTTTGTTACTTTTACATTTACTATGTTCGCTTTTGTCTAGAGGTAGTTAGATTTAAATTCTGTGGTTATTATCATAAGACCTTTCCTTTTTTACATGGTCTTCGTGTCGTTATGTATCTATTCAGTCGCTATGTTCAGTTCAATATGTATTTATAACAACAGGGTTCAGCATTCGTACCAAATAAAAATATTCACCGTGAATATTCATATGACAATGCAAGATATAATATATTACTGATGCAAAATATAATGATGATAACCTTAATTTAGTTCTAAACTGCAGGTTTAAGCATGGATACATGTTGTTCATAGAAAGACATTAGTCGTACTTTATAATACAAATTACAACTTAAATGAGTTACCTGTCGTTCTGATGACAAAATTCAAACCAAATACATAATAATACTTTCAGAATACACATATAACTGCCTACGCAAATTCTTAATATTCCCTTCAGCTCTGTCTGTAGACAGACTTGTCATACAGTTTGAAATATTTCTGTACACAGACATAATCTTATTCGAGCTGAAAATACATTCATCGTCGCATGTACGCCATTGCGAGTTGACATGTAGACAAAACAATGCGTTTTAAAATGTCGCCTCTGCAGAAAAATCATATTGTGGTTTATTCTTTGAATGCCATTTTTCCAATACGTAGATTTTCTTATTAAATCTAGCCCACTGTCTTTTCCGATGATCTTTACCGCTACACTTACAGTACCATAGCAACGTTTTAAGTAAAAAGCGTTGATATTGCGTTTTAAACGTCATTTTATCTTATAATTAGTTGCAGTAGAAATATAATTCGATCTAAAGAATATGACAAATCGGATTATATCAAACACTTTTTAAACATACATGGTCTGGTGACATGGCCATAGGCTTTGGTCTGTGAATCTTTCCGATTTCTAGCATATATCTAACAGCAGTCGTTCTGGCAGTGTTTTATTGTGGTATATTTGGAAGACTGTTACATAACAGAGATGCAAAAATACATACCAATTCTAATACTTCAATACCCTGATGAACATAAAAACAAAACGCATGTTTTAATTATTGCAGTTGATTTGTAAATGTAATAGACATGTATACTGAATGATAAGTTTCATATCTTTCTGTGTAGTTTTATATTCAAACAACATTAAACGATTTACTATAAATAAGTAAAGATATTCAGACAAAGCATAAAAACAATGTACTTAACCTATAGAGTACGTCTACTATACGTGTACAATTTATTTTCAGATGGCAGAAATTAATAGTCATACTACTATGACCGTAGCTGGTGTTTTAGAGATCAGTATACGTGCATTTTTTGTAGAGAAATATTCATTTCAGATGAGCAGTGATGCATTTCGTGTCTTGACTTTTTAACAACAATTTGTTATTTTTCATTAGAGGCAATTTCTTCGTATAGAAATTCAAACAAACCCTTACATGTCTGTCAACGCTTTTTAAAGTCGGCAGGCAAACAATTGGTTACAAAATCTGCAATTGCTGAAAACTGATTCTTAAACTAAACTAAGTGATTCTTAAAGAGCTGCTAGGAAATACAAATTGAATGTGAGTACGGCTCAGCTAGTGCATGATACATTTCATAATTTAGTCGCATAAAAACAAGCCATTCTAAAGCACAACATTTTATATTTTCTTATTCAAAAAAAAAATTAAATGATGACCCACTCCGTCTTGCCTATCGTTTTTGTAACGGAGTACATTGTATATCACACATACCATGTCAACTGTTGTTTCTTCATTATAACGTTATATGGAAATTTTTGACATGAGCTTTGTTTGTCGTTTGATACATTATAGCCATATATCTTTGATATTGTCTGCGTTCCAACATTTATTTTTTTGTAATATTTCACGTGACCAGTCATCAGAAAATCTTGTTGATTGTTAAAGTTATGAACATTTTAAAAGATAACAACAATTACATCACATTTTTCGACATAGAGTCATGTTGCTTCACTTCTTCCATTCTAGTAGGAACTGGATATTAACTGGATATATATTGTCGTTTGTTGTTTAGTTCAATACACTATATTTTCTTTTTAGCAAATTTCACTTTACATTTTTTACACGAAAAACCAAACTTGTGTGTCAAGCAAACATTTTGTGACTATCTTATGCTACACATATTAGAACCAAAAGATAGGCTAAGCGAACATCAACAATCCTGGAACGAATATACAACTTTAGATACAATCAAACACTATCTCCTGCATATTTCATATCTGAAGGTTACCTGGGGAAGAAATACTTGGTTTAACTTCATGCTTTCCAAAAGTGTTTATTCAAATATTGATAATTTTAGCACTCAAAAATGACAATTTCAGCAAACCTAAAACGGGAAAAACAGTAAAGAATTTGTAGGTGCTCGAAAATTCCATGTCATAAGTATGTGTCATCAAGTCAAGGTCATTCCCATTCGGAAAAAAGATCAACCATGATTTTTTTTTTTGGGGGGGGTGGGGGTGCATGAAGCCAGAAGGATAGCATATGATAGTAAAGACGTTCGCAAACACTGCAATATTGGATCTTCACTACAAGCGAAACTTAGAGTTTATTCCCTACATAATTAGAGAAGGTGCATCTAGATTTTCGTAAATATTTTAGGAATAAACGTGAAGTACTTAATTAATTGATCTTTTAATTTTAATGGAAAACAAACGTATTAACATTGTTCGCTGCAAAGTCATAATTCGTTTGGAAATTGTTATCGCATAATAATTGCTTGCTTACTGAAGAGGAATGAATAGCTAAGCCATATTGTGACATTTAAAGATCATGTGTGATAATATTGAACGGACGCATTAAGATATTAATTATTCCTAGTCCAGGCAGTATAACGATCTTGGTTTAACATATTGTCATATAGTATTTTTATTATTTGAATTGACGCCTTGGCTCATTTAGAACACATTTAATTAATTGCCTTGTGACAAGCATCGCGTAATACATGTTCTCATATTTAGTCGTGCGCATAATAAAACACATGGACAAACAATAATAACCAATGTCAAAGTGAAAAGGATCATCAGTGCCAAGGGTGGATCCGGAAAATTTATATATATATAAACAAGGGATCTTAATTTCGATCTAAGCAGTCACCAGACAAAATGAACTTTAAAAGCAGATTTTTAAGCTTACACATCGATGTGTTTTCCCAACTCTACCCTTTTACCTGGTTGGTGGGGGATGCATCCCCCATCTCCCTGGATCCATCACCGATCGGTGCATCTTTTGGAGGTATTCTTGTTTTTGTGATAATGCGACTTACTGACATATAAAGAGACAAAATATTTTTACAGGAACAACTACAATTTACATAATTTAGGATACGAGCTAATATCAGATATGTTGAAATTCATATAGCAAGTTTAATGTGTGTGTTTTTGGTATTTCAAATTATATCTTGCATAATTATGTTGGTTCTTTTTTTTATCATTTACGGCAAATGCACCAAGCAAAAAGCTGTACTTGTTTGAGTTATGTATTTATAAGAACAAATAAGAATTTGTATTCACAAAAACAATGCATTTTAATATGAAATGACGAATAAAAAATGTGTAATAGAGATATGAGATAATGTTTATCTAAATGTTGTTTCTAAAATAAAAACATACCAATAAGCTACTTCAAAAATGTATCACTCGTTCTTAAAAGTAAACGATTTCAGTATTATTTCTTGCCATTTTCGTAAAAAACAATGTATGCCTGTATACCTGTAAAAAAATTTAATAGACACAAAACAGCTACACAAGTACACTTCAATACTAAGTGACGACAGACATATTTGTCATGGCGTGTCAAATTCTTTTTATTCGCAGACAGTCCTTTGATCAAGCCGGTTGAAATCACATCCATTGCTTTATGTCCTTCATGAGGTTTACTAGTCGACAAAAACATTAGCAAAACAATTTGTTCTGAAATGTCGTGTGTGCTGAGAAATAGGCGTCTGGGTAGTTTTGAATAATGAGTTCTGCAAGGTAATTTTATTAAATTTAGTTTCTAGTCTCGTGCACATAGATAGGGGTTCTTCAAGCTATAACAGAATATACCAAACTAAATCATTTGCAGATTAAATATCTTCCTATACTATTTTCTGTGTAATTAACGTGTTGTTTGATTCAACCATCAAGCTGAAGGTATTTAATTATATTAAGTGCACACATCCCTATCTCTTTATGTTATTAGTTGCCAAAATACCAGTAACCAACACCTTTTTCCCGTATTTTCAATGCTCAAAAATTATTTTAAGTCTGCTGGCGATATTGATTGCGCTTGAAATTGTATGTCACAAACAGTATGTCGCATGTGAACGGTTCTATGCGGCGATGCCGTTAAAATTACCTCTTACAGTAAACCGTTTTACAAAAGTGTTGATACAAGCATAATATGATGTTATGTCCAGTTGAAACCCACAATTAAGCGATGATCAATTGAATAATAGTGTTTAGGTAGAGTAAGTCTTTAAAGCCAGTCATTACTAAAGATATCTGCTTTTTAGACATCACTTTGCAATGATAAGATTTGTTGAATTTTTTGCTTTTTACTTTATGCCGTTTAAAGGTATAAAAATAATATACTTATTTGACAAATACTGCAGTTTCTTAATGTAATATACCAGCTTTTAACACTTGCGTTACATTTACACGTACAAACCGCATCCACTATAAGAAAGTAAATTATAAAACATTGTATCTATAACAACATGCCGTTTTAACTATTATACGCCATTGTTGTTCAAATTCTAATTATTATAAAAAACGATATACATTAGTCAAAAATTATGTAAATAGAATAAAAATAACTTTTTTCTAAAATAATATTTTTAACAGAGAACATTTCTTGTACACGGCATTGTCTGTCATAGCGTCTGGCAAGTCATCAGGAAATGTTAAAACACAAGGCGCTTTGAAATGCAGACATACAGACATACATACAGACAGACAGACAGATAGACAGATAGATAGATAGATATGAAGGAATTTCCAGCGGCGTAGCGGAAAGTTTCTTAAAATCAGCCGGTGTAAGATAGAGCTCATTGCCAATGCACGTCATTCTTAAATACTCAAAATATGTTAATTAAGATTTAGTTTAGTTCTTATTAACTATTGAAGAGGATAACAACATAAAAATCCCTGGAAGTTATATCAATTGGAAAGCATATCAACAGCGATACTTGTTATTAATCCTCACGCAGTAAAACGATCATGTTGCCTAGAGGAGCGTATATTCTTAAGAATCACGATACTTGTTTTTGAATCCCATGCATTAAAACCATTTCCTTGCCTAGAGGAGTGTATTTTCTTTAAAAAACACGAGACTTGTTATTGACTCTCACGCAATAGAACGATCATCTTGCCTAGGGGAGCGTATATTCTTAAAAGAGAACATTAATTAAACAGACTCCGGTAAACAATTTGTGTTTTTAATACAACCCTTAAAAACAGAAGAAATGTAAACGATGTGTCATATAAAGATAATTGACAGTTTTATTGGGACATGTTGGCTCATTGACGCTTTATTGGTACACCGTTGGTTAATAATAATAACCATTATGCCAGTTATATGTTTTATGACAATCTGGTGGTGTGCCAGCAATAAACCAAAGATTAATAACAAGGCAAAAATGTTTTACAGCTTCTTAAAGAGTATGTTCCGGGGCATGGTACATTGAGAGGATTTATCATGTTCTATGAAAAAGTGAATGTAACAATATATAGGAGATTCGTTCTTGTTTATCTAGAATGAAAGAAGCAGCAAAAAGACAGAAAATAGCGTTAAACTTAAAAATACGACATTCACTTTTTGAAGAAATTAACCTGGTATTGTATCTTCATGGGGAGTAGCATTATAAACTCAAGTGTTCTATGTTAGGAAAGGATTGTTTAAGCAATGTACTGTTCGATGTTTAGTCATGGATATGAAATACTGCGACCAGTAACGGTCAATATAGCGACGTACAGCTTTTTTCGTTGGTGGAAGACACACACAAATATCTGAGTTGAATCACCGGAGCACCGAATGTGGTTCTTCTTGAAAATCTTCATGGATCAAGTCTCGACCTGAACTTGGCTCGAACTCCTGCGATGAGGGGCTCTACAGTAGAACTAGTTACAAGTCGTTGGCTCTAAATGTATCGGTAGGTCGTCACCGACCGAGAATCATTTCAGCCGTAATTATGCTGTGTAATATATCATGCCATCGCACTTTACTTCTGTTAAGTCTTTTCAAAATGACACCCTTCTGTTGCTGAATGGTATATTTACTTACATGTTTATATAAAATGGAACGCGAAATAGAATATCATATATCTCCAAATAACAACTCCATTAAGTAAAATCCGATTATAAAGAGGAAAAAAACAGATGTAATAAGCAAAGCATGCCTATCTAATATATGTTGTAGTGTACGGCTCGGAAAGTTATTATGGTTTTCGTGACTTTCTCGAAAACACTCATTTAAACCGTACATCGAAGTGTTAGACAAATTTCTGAAACTTTTAGGCATTCTAGAAATACATTTAATGAAACAATGGATTGTCAAATGTTATCTGAAGCCGATATCATGGTCACGAAATATTCCATAACTAAAGCTAGAACACGCGAACAAATCACTCAGAGGTAAGAACAAACTAAAGTGATTTAAGAAACTAAACAATCCGGCAGATATTGTTTCGGATATTAGCAGTATTCCATAAATTGTGTTTCTATGTATGCTTTTAATTCAATTGAATACAAACCATTTCGGTATTTTAGAAGTGTTTTGTTGAGTGGTATAAAGTGGGAACATCAACAAAATACGGGGAAAAAGAAAAACTAGCTATTGAAACGTATTAAAATGTGTTGCTTTGAATGCCTTTGCACGCAAACTAAGTTTACGTATATTAAATGTTTATATTGAACCAGCAAGGTGCACCTTTGGTCGATAGCTCGAACCATATGTATATTTATATTTATAGATATATAGATATATAGGTAAATAGACAGACAGACAGACAGACAGACAGACAGACAGACAGACAGACAGACAGACAGACAGATAGATAGATAGATAGATAGATAGATAGATAACAAGCAAACACAACGGAAAGACTAAAAACATCAATTTACGCAGATATACAACGAACTAGAATATTCCCTTATTTCAAAGTCTCATACGTTCTTAATTAAATAAAGTCACGTAAATCTTCTGGCTCAACATCAAATTCATTTTTATCTGATGCTGCCAGATGCTCGGCAGAAGCCGATAACGATACGTTGTAAACACTACAACATTGAAATTTCAAAAACAAACACATTTAAGACGAAATTGGCTTGTTAATTATAGGCGGTTTGTGTCGATTGCATGATTAATCTGGAAGAGAGAGAACAGACTGAGATTTCAATCGATTAAAACTACTGCTACTCGTCAATACTTGGAACGAAATTATCCTGCGCTTTGTCTCTGAAGCATATATTTTAACAAATATTAAATGACTGATCTCCGTGGATTGCTTTACCGATAATAACGTTTAAAGTATGTATTTAGGCGAGAGATGTATGAAAGGTTTGTCTGCATTAGACCTAAAGTACAATATCTTAAAACTTAAGTAAGAACAATATGTATTATCATCCAATGCATGCAATTTTAAACTCAGAAATCTTACTTTAGCTTTTAAATATATATAATTACAATGTGATCCTTTAAGTACACCCATGCCTTAATTTATACATCTTTAAATGTTTGTAAGGTACGTGTCCGTAATACATAAGATCGTGGATGTATGATTTATTTAACGGTCTACCAGTGCATTATTATACACTTTGTGGTTAAGAAGGGTAGAAAGTATAAGTAAATAACATGAACATTTCACTTATTTGTATCAAATGTTCATCAACACTTTTAAACGACATTTTCTCTGAAACCTTTGGCCCAAAGACAACCAAAAATCATCTTAAGTTTCTCAGAAGGCAGGGAAAACGATAAGTTCATAAATGGCTCTATAGGAAAACTTTTGACATTTTTATGTCACAAAGTACAAGACTAAACGACTTGGTGGCTGGTACAACTGTTTCTTGTGTGGAACTTTTACAGAGATCAAAGAAGCAACAGCAGCTAGAGCCATGACTTTGATAAACATTTTCCTCAGGTGGCAGCGTATCAAGAGCACAACTGTAAGGAACCTACTGTTAATACAATGACCATGACTTAGTTGAATTAAGCTAAATTTATTCTGTTCTACCTATATCAGTTAAAAGAGCTGTGCAATACAATAAAAAGGTGTATGTTGACGATATATCTAGTTTTCTATCTTGATTGTACGTGCACCTATGTCCATAGCAAATTTAAATTTTAAAATATTGCCATTGCCCTTAAACAAAAAAGACATTTTACTAATAAGTCAGCACCTTTAATACTTGTATATATATTTAACTACATGTGTATATATTTTACATATCTCTGTACCTCTATAAAGGCAAACTCTAATACTTTGAATATAAGCACATACTATAGACATATTTATTATACCGCTTGACGTATTTAGTTAATCAGCGATAGTCTCTTATGATAGCAAGTTGAAAACACATACTTAGTTACATGGTTCCACTGGGAGATGACATGTCGGATGAAAACATTACCGAAAAAGTTTTGAAATATCGTGTCTGCTGAGTTATCACATGTTATATTAAAATAGCTTATGTATGTTCATTTAACATTAAGCAAAACCACCTGAAATGTTTCGTCATAGTCTGGGTGGCACGTTCAGATAACCTTTTTTATACAGTGCTTACTTTAAATAATTTTAAATATAAATAGGTACGCCATAGCCTTTTGTTTCATGATGGGATGATTAATGTTCAAGTCAGAAGTAATTCAGTATAATTAGTCCGTATATAAATTAATGTATTTTAAAATATTACCACGGATGTCTGGATATCTGGATAGTGCTATTGAACACAGCCCGCCTTGCTGTTCTTGTATTATATTAGTGCTTGTGTTATCTAGTTTGAAGTTATGCTTGTCATACAGTGTGAGTCGGCGTTTGGAATATCGGAAGTCTTGTTAATATCATAAATATGCAACAAGATAACTGTATGATGAACTAGTATATTGTAAGATCATATATTTTTCAAAATTGAAGCCTCCAATGTTTTGTAGATATATATTTAGCATATGCTAAGCAATATTTCAAAAATGTTCAGAGATAATCAATGTTAACAATGGCATTGAAGAATGTACATATTAAAACACATTAAAACTCGTAAACATAATACTGGAACTCTAAAATATATATATAATAAAAACAAATTTAGTAAACTATACTTGTTTATTTTATTACAATGCAAGGAATTGTGTAGTCCTAATATATATAGTGTTGCTTTGTGCTCAAATCTTATTATTAAATTTCTTCACGTAAAAGAAATTGGATTCCGTAAAATATAATCAATAAGGTTTCTTATCATTTCTGTGTTTTCAGAAAATAAAGCGTGGCATTTGTCAAATGATTCAAAAGCCAGATATGATATGACTCAATACTCCGCCTTGTGAGGAACTATGACCTGATATTTATCCTTACATTGCACTTTCTGTCAGCCGTATTGACATCAAATGCTGGAAATCTTCGAAGTACAGCGATCTGCAACATTCTAGACAAACTGATTCAGTTTTGGAATTTAAGTAGAAAAACTCCTAAAGTTCGCACATTGGAGAGATCAGTCGTATAAGGGTCCGACAGAGATGCGTAGAGCTATTTATTGAACTGAAACCTCACATTTCCTGTTTTCCTCAAATGAAAAAACAGAAATCTTTGATAATTGAGCTTGTACATTGGATTGAAGTATTTTATAGATACAAAATCCTTTTTCAGAACACTATTGTTACCTTAAAGTGGTTGATTTACATCAAGTTACTATACATCTTTGCAAACCTGTATTAGTTGTTTGTTTGCTGTGCGTCTTTGTTTCTGTTCTAAGTATATATACAAATATATACTAAATCTATTTAACGTTGCTGTTTGTGATTTTACCTTCCTAAGAAGCGAATGCACTTGTCTCTTTCTTTATGTTACGAGTTTATGAAACAATTATATTTTATTGTTATTATTTATTATATTTTTTCTATATCTAATTTCCGGTTCAATGTTAATATTTTCCAGGACTTTGCTATCCTCGACATGGGTCGCTACTTACATGGCGGTGTCAACATTACAGGCTTCCAGTTGCTTGATCCAGAAAGTTTGCTTGTGAAGAATTTCGTCGAGAAACACAAGGAAATTGTCAGCGAGAATTTCACGGTAATACTGTCACGGCGGAGATTTTATTGTTAATATATTAGATTGTTTGTATTGAGGGTTGTATCCGACAGTTTGCCTATAGTAAATACATGTAAATTGCATTAACGCTTTTGGGGAAATCTTTGGCATATTTTCTGCATAGACTCACAATTTACTCTTAGTAAAAATGATGTAAACACTACCTCATATTAATCATAATTCAAATCGTCAAGTAAATTGCCCTTAATGTGCATTCCGTACAAATCTATAAACAGGCAGAATGGGAATTTCTGCTAAAACTAGGTGTCGATGTCACTAAAAGAATAACAAAGGTAATGATATAACAATGATATTACCCGTTCTCAAAAGTTAGTTATCAGGTAGTTTTCTTACTTCAAAAATAGGTCACTTTCCTACGTGGCTCAGATTAGAAATACCTATTTGTTATGACGATTGGGAAGTAGTGATTCACTTTTCACATAGATGATGGAGACACCAATAAACATAGGTTTGTAGGATCTGTCCATGTTACAGTAATTCGTGTGATTATTTGATAAGTAAAAGAGAAAATCAAAAGCCTACTTTTTTCTTCTGTTCTTGCAGTATGAGGCAGCATTGGCAAAAGACGCATTTGATGTGATTACGCGCGCACTCCAGGGAATGGTAGATGATAATTCAAAGATTTTTCAGTCAACGTTCCGCAGGAAGCAGGTGTTTAACTTCAACAAAACCCAAGGCATTCCATGTACTACCGACCCGCCTATGCCGTGGATGCATGGAGAGGAAATCATGCGACAGATCAGAAACGTGAGTTATTTAAAATTCCTTGTTTGTCACGTTTTACAATAACTCTATGAATACCTTTTAAAAATGATTTTGAACGAAAGGATACATCAAAAAATTTAAACAACTGGGATTGTATACTTATCTTGTATAATAAAGCAAAGAGTCGCAACAGTGCTTTCATGAGAAAACATGTTCTCACAATAAACAATAATATTCTATGGGCGGAGAGCATATGCGGATGGAAACATTCATTTTCTGCTTTATCAATTTTAAGCAGGTTACTATAACCCTTTTTACTATCGAATTTGTCTATAAAACTGTACAGGGATGCCTTAAATCAGTATTTTTAGCGAGATAAAGAGACGTTAGACGGCTTGCATGATATGGATACAAACATTTCAGCACGAGAATAAGGAAATATTTCAAAGTCCAATTAGCATTACAACATACACCAAACGTTCGAATTTGAAAATGCACATGACAAAGGCTTTCATATGCAAGCCAAATGTAAAAGTAAGAACACAACTGTGATAATTCATTAAATAAAAATAGCAAACCCAACTGTTACCGCCTTGGAACCGGCTCTGGTGCTAAAACCGGTTATACAAAGCGCTAACCTCGCAACTCCTAAGGGTTTTCTCAAATGTAAGCAATGGAAAAGAAAACCGATATGATTTAATAAACAAATGTCCAAGCGCTGACGTTTGCTTTGATAAGTTAAAATGACGTTAAAAGAAGAAAGTAACGTAGTTGAAAAAAATTGTCCATATGGTATTTTGAAAAAAGAGAAGTATTATTGCTATTAGGCAACTACACAAAATGAAATCAAATAATTTTATTTAGAAAAAAATGACGAGAGAATACGTAGAAATTGTAGCATTCTGTGTACATGGAACAAAGTCTAATGCCCATCAAAGTAAAATATACGTAACAATCACTATAGGATGAATAAAATGACAACATATATTACATGCACGCGGATGTATTTTAAGACCGCCAAATAGCACATGTAACATTGTTGTGCTCATGAATAAGGAAATATAACAAACTCCTGTTAGCATGGCAACATATACCAATATTCTAAAAGGCACAGGACAAAGGTGTTCACATGCAAGCCAAATTTAAAAGTAAGAACAAATCTGCGATGAGTCATTCAACAAAAAGAACAAACTTAACAGTTCCCACCTTAGAACGGTAAGTCGTCAAAAGTGCGCGACTAGGGTGCTTATGTGGGGTATTTTTCCACACTAGCTGAAATTTGGTACGAAATTTACCATATTAAGCGGTATATCCGCGCTTCAAGATATGCGCATTGCCGTGTTTTAATGGTGAATACTCCTATCACAAAACAACTACTTAGTCTTTCATTCTGGTAAGGAACATGCTACATTTAATAGAAACTTGAAGTCAAATGTAAGGGTTGCATGTCTTATTATCTACATTATAAATTATTTTTTAGCTCACCTGTACAGCAGCGTCCTACGCCCGTATCTCACGCTCGATGTCCGTTAACATTCTTTGAGCAATTAACATTAACTAATTTAAACTAAATTAAATATGTTTATTTAAAAATACAACATAACCACCCGCTGCTAGTCATATTTCTATGTACTTTATTTACTTGAACTTTGACAATCCTTCTTTCCAAAAGCTACAAGAGCGATAGTAGATATTACAAGTCCAAAGTCTGTATGTGGTTAACATGTTCCCTACGTCGTCCCATATCCCTGGTGTAAAATGATGAATTGGTCACAAAAAATGGCCACCTGGCACATGAACATTTACTTCATATGGCTATTTTTTGGCACTATGAAGCGTATTCTCCAATAATGTTTATGATTTTCTAATTAATCTTTATACAATTATTCTGGCCTGTGACAGGTTATTCCTTAGAGACTTTGGAACTTAGATAAGCAATACAAAACCATATGGGCCCTCCTGTTTATCTCGCATATTTTGTTATTTGTACTGAAGAGAGGTTAAACTCGTAGTGTTTAATTCAGGAAAAATATAGTGACATTAGTAATGATTTAATATAGAAGTGGAGCGCTGATTTGCAATATATTATCACAGTGGTATGGACAGAAAGGATCATAACATGTTGTTGAATTTGATCAGACACTCGACTTCATAATATACATTTATCCTCATATATATATATATATATATATATATATATATAAATCTAGAAGTAAATATATATATATATATATATATATATACAGTCAACTTTCGTTATCTCAAAATCGGTTATCTCAAATTTCCGGTAATGTCAAACTGTTTTCTACGGTCCGTTTTTTTCTCTATAGTTTCTATATATAGTTCGACTCCGCTTAAATCAAATTCGGATGCGTCAAATTATCGGATATATCAAACTAAATTCTATGTCCCCACACGTATAAAACTGTTGATATCAGTTGGTCTATCTCAAACTTCAAATTGCTATAAGATGCAAAACGGCAACAATAGTGACTTTCACACCTACCGTGAAACTCGCGAAGATTTGGGCGCGAGTTTTATCGTCAATTATCAGCAATCAGGATGTCACGTAATTAAGAGAAAAGGTTAATCGATTATTATTTAATTAGCTGATTTAATGAACAACAATTTCGTAAATCAATTAACGCTGATTAAAGTGTTTCAGTTTTTACTTGTTGTTACAGTTTTTGAGAACTTGTTGACACGGCCTTCTCAACTTGTAAATAAAATGAGAGGTTGCGTTAGTGATTTTATCATTCATTGTAAAAAATCTAATAACACTTTAAACATGCAAAACCACACAAACTTGCAGAAACTTAGTTTACAGTGGCAGATTAAACAAGGAATTTCAGTCATTACCAGTGATCGTGTAGCAGGTAAGATTTTTAAGATTTACACAAACTAACCTTAAATTCGGATAACTCAAACTTCGTATATATCAAACTATTTTTTACGGTCCCTTGAAATTTGAGATAACGAGAGTTGACTATATATATATATATATGTATATATATATATAATGTATTATAAGGTTATATGAAAATTATTTTGATTTTTGTAAGTTCCAATATACTTTCTTTACTATTTTATTTCGTGTATGTTGTGGGTTTCATACTTTTTAACATCTTTTCAACGACCTATATAAAAATTGTTTGACTCGATCTTCTTTCACGACTATTCCGGTGTCGACGTAAAATAAATGATTTTGATATCATGCTAGGTTTTCATGGCATGCTTTACACTTGAAGACATTGTTTTCTTCAAGTGTACACCGTTGTTGCTAAGAAAAAGCAAACAAACCAGATAAATTCAAATATTCTCAATTCAGACAAATTTTTTAACCGCCCCACATTCAGTTGATCTGCATGAAACTCAAATCGTGGAACCACTAGTTACACTACCACTAAAATTGTTATCTGCAGACTCTTTCCAGCCTACATCCTCCATTATTAAAATGTCACTATATCTGACAGATACGCAAATTCCTATGCGTTTATCCGTGACCATAGGGAGAAACTCCTGGCATATCGCTTCTTCATATTGACTTGCAATCTGCTTTGAGATCATTTCCCAAGGCGGTCTACTGCCAGATAAACTTCAGTTAACCTTCATCTGATTTGATCGCTAAAAGGACAACACGTTCTGTCTGACAAAAAAAAAGATTTTCGATCCGTTTAATTTCATCCGTATCTGCTGGTGTGGTTTTTAATGTTGATATTCTAATGTTCACACGCTAAGTGAGGTGGTCAAATGGAAACAGAGAGAGAGCGTTATTACTAAAAGGCTTCTTAACTTCATATATGGATTTTAAAATGAAATAATGTCGTATTTTTCTCTTACTCTTCTGTTTTTAAGTAATAGAACATATTACTTTCTAGATACGCTTGAGAAGGAGATTTAAGATTAAAATACAAAGACATTCCATTGTAGCTTAATATTTATGTCATTGTGTCAGCGACCAATAATCCAACCGTTTTCAGAAAACCTGCATTCTTATCTCCTTTCTATAATGAACTCTTCTCTCTCAGCTCCTCCCTCGCTCTCCCACCCCTCTTTCTCTTTAAACTATATTGGATGTGTTTACTTCGCAAAGAAAGACAGTGTTATACACATTACAAATCATGTATTATGTCTGCAAAATATATGCTATATTGTATTTCTGCAGAAAAATATCATACGATAACATAACTAGGATGTTTTATTTTTGGCTTAAAAAGACGTATGCTCGTCGTGTTCTGTTTGTCTTTAGCCTTACGTATCGTCGATATATTTATTCCGCAACGATTACAGTTTGAAGTTATTTAAAACTATCATAACCCATTTAAACGGTGAAAAGCTTTTATCCTTCTGCATCCACTTATTCCGTATGATATTACACTAACTTTCTTAATAACCACTGGATGTACTTAAATTGAATATAAGTGTATGCATTATATTATCATGCAGTCTGTAATAACAGATTTCAGTATAACTGGCAGATTATCTTATCCTGGATAGTTGACAATTGACCATTTCGAGAATATAAGGCTGGCCTATTGGCCACATTTACTCTCAATCTGCTTGTTGATATCTTTTCCCAAGTCGGTATAAGGGGAGATACAATTAATTTATTTATTTACCCTAAACACTGAATCCAACGTAAAATAGCAGACATAAACTCAAATAATATAATGTAAGCTTTTGCTAGGTTGAAAAGGTAAATTCGTCATGAGTTTTATCCTGGACCTTAACGGCCACGTCGTCGGTGTCAAAAATATTTTATTATAATATTTTAATGAATGGATTCGAAGTAAACTTAAATGTTATTTAGAAGACAAGTTTACATCGTAAAATATTACTACAAGTGGTGCCCAAATCCTCGGAGCTTATTAGAAATTGATGACATCTTATGATTACATCATGTTTGTTGTGTCTTTTTCGTCTTTTTGGTTACATACCACCGACACAATCATGACCGTATTGACAACGTTATTAGTGGAGGAAGACCCCATATGTATGTCTGGGTAGGACCACTGGGGCACTGCGGGTTACATGAAAAGCCTCCACGAATAAAAGTTCTCGCTCCGACAGGGACTTGAGACCAGGCGGTGATGGACTGAAGATTTACAAGGCGATGTCTACAACCGCTCGGCCACGGGCGCCTCTCTGTTTCTTCGTGTACGTTGAAAGGTTATTTGTCATTGATGCAACTGTTGCTCGGAAAACCAAATAAACACCTTATTGACTGAGGAAAATACATGTAAATACGTTCATGTATTATTAATATGCTGAAACTCGGACGATTACGAAGGATGTGTTTAATTTTTTCAATGTTGCAGAATTGGAATTTGAACTTTTTTGTCCTTAATGCATTCAAAACCCTGTGTTGAATGGTGTTTTGTGTGTTCTTCAAAACATGTCAAATACTTGTATAGGTTTAAGAAATGCTAATTTGCAGGCTTCGATGAAATTGCAACTTCAAAACTTCAATATGTCAACAAATACTTCATAACTGGCATACCAGTAACTAATGTTGCGTTCGAAATGCAAAGATTTACATGTAAATGATTGAATGCATAATCGCTATTATGCAGCTTTTTTATATTCATGTCTGCATTGGTCATTATGAAGAATTCATGGCTGATCGCTTCTGCGTCATTTCGGATAATATTCCAGGGAGGTCTACATCTAGATGAACAACTGTTCTGCGTCATGGTCTTTAACGTTTTTTGTCTGATAAAACAATCTGAAAAGGAAACACCGTTCACTCCCTTTAAAATGATATTCATTTACTGGGATTGAGCTAGAACATTTTTAAGGTTTAAATACATATGGGTTGTTGTTTGTTTGTTGTTATTTGTTGTTGTTTGTTGCTGTTGTTTGTTGCAAATGCTGTTCCTATTTTTTCATTATAAAGGATTGACTCGTCTATGATATAAAGCTGTAGAAAACGTGCATTCTGGTGAAGTGTTGTTTTGTGAATGGCTGACGTGATAGTCTTTTTTTAATGTAAAATTATTATGTATGTACATATAGGGCGCCGGAGGCGTAGTGGTGGACTCCTCTGACTGCTTACCCTCTCACCGCGTGACTTGCGTTGCGCCGGTGGTTCTACCAGGACATGTGTCTGGGGTCTTCCCCTACCAAACTCCTGCACACGCACACATACACACATACACACACAAACACACACACACACACACACACACACACATGTTGTTGGCGATTTAGTGTTATACTACAACAGGCAATATCTAGACTGGTCTGTATGCTCCGGTCCAGAAGGAAAGGTTGGAACATGAATAAGGTCCAACTTCTCATAAGCTTAGACTGAATTACCACTGCATAAAATGATTGCCTGATAAATACGATGATGACCGGATGATGACAGGAAGTTATGCTGTTGCTGTTGCTTCTGTCATCTAGTAAGTAGTCCAAAAGATGTAGCAGTGATTATTAGTTAACAGCATCACGAAGGAAAGAAGGTGAAAATCATGCTTGGTAATGATTTTTATAACAAAACGTTTCGATTCTGTCGACAATAAGACACAAACACAAAGAAGGACCTAAGCAAAACTTATGTAAATGTCTGCAATACTAATAGGTTTACGCTGCTTTGACTTGACACTGTAGTATTGATGATTTTTGGTCTTTTTAATCCTTGTAGTATGCCGCAGTGAGACATTATGAGATCATATTTTTACAGTCACCAGTGCGCGTTTTTGTCTGGACGCCAAAGAATTTTATATAAATAATTCAGTCTACACGATTAAAAACAAACTGAAATCTTTGATAAATATTTTCCGCTTATTCGTTGACAATACTAACTAGACTTTACTAAAAGAAAAATAATATCATATAATTTGAGCGGTTGTTGTGTTAACTGCAGCAAGATACAAACAATAATTGCTTTTTGCGTTTCAGTTTTATTGCCTCTATTGTAGTATTTTATGATTCTCGTGTAGTTATTTCCCCAAAGTCAAACACTAAGTTATTTGGTTAAGTATTGCGTAAGCATATTAGATTTTAAAATATATATTTATCTATAAACTTTTGTGAGTAATATTTTAAGTTGCTAAATAGTCCATAAAGTTTATCTCATATGATTAGAACTTCAACTTCGTTTGCAGATTAAACTGTGCTACATCAAATTGTTGTTCTATGTCATTGTTGTTTGGTATGCTGTGTGCCCGTGTCTATCGGTAATGACATTTTAATATTTGTGATACAACTCAAGGACTGTTACATATTTTCCTTCGGTCTTCACAACGGGTTTGGCGTAATGTAAAATAAGAGGATTCCAAGAGGATTTTTTTACGAGACTGACAATCTTAAGTTCTTTGTGACCATGCTAGAACTGACATATAAGCTCGTGTCATAGCAACGATGCTAGTGCACGCCCCCGACTGAACGGTTCATATCCCTTGAGATATGACAGGAGCACTTCATCTTTTTTCGGAACCACGATAAAAATTCTTATCATCAACGAGTTGTTAACGACATGCCATATCAATGAGGATGGTTGACGCCCTGTGGTTGAATGATGAAATCAACAAGTCACCTTCTTGAAACTTCTAAGCGCCTTACCACTTCTCAATGTGTATGATTTAGCCCCGTTTGGAGGGAGAACCTTTTCTATGTGACCTGCGGTGTACTGATGATTTTGTTCAGGGTTTATATTGGGTCTTCTTTGTCTGATGAGATGTAACAAAAAATTAAATAATGGAGTTCAAGAATGGAATTAAAAGCATAACGTCAGTATCTGTAAATGGTAAACAATTCATTCCTATTCTATAATTAGATCTGCCAGAATGATTGGTGTACAAAATATATGGATGTTGTTACTGCCCTGAAGTGGTGAGGCATATTGAGGTAGTAATCAGCTGGTTGAAGAAATGTAGAAGGGGGATTAAATGTCCACTAAAATTTTATCTTTATACAATTATTCAATATTAACTATATACTTCGAAGGAAAAACGAACTTAGGGCAGGGAAATTTGATAAGACGAGATAACTTCTCTATCTCACAAGTAAGATAAATAACGTAGGTTATAATTTCATCAATTCAGTACCCAATATGACTAAATTACACCCCTCCCAAGTCCCAACAGTGATATAATTATTGATACTTAATTACCGTTCTTTTTCAACCACCAATGTGCGCGTCAGCTGGGATCCATATAATAATACAAACCACCTTCCTTGGTAATTAGCACCTCCAAATTTATCAATGTGACTGCTTCACATGAACAATATGCTACTACCATTTACATTTTCCTGGTTAACTTGTCTTGATTAAAAACAATAATTTTATTTACAATCAACAATGTTTGTAGATCTTCTAAAAGAAATATTACTTTTTCTCCTTCTCTTTTTTAAATACCATGTGGTCATTATTTTTCAACGACGTCACTACTTTCTTCATAACTTATCAGAGACAACGTCAGTGATTAAACATTTGTATTCGAATTAATTAGTTTTCTTTTCACTGCTTGCATTTGAGAAACCCCGTAGGAAGTGTGAGGTTAGAGCTCTGTAAAACCGGTTTAAGCCCCCTAGTTCGTCACTTTTGCTGATGAACCGTTCCTAGTCTGTAACTGTTGGGTTAAATGACTCATCTCAAATTTATTTTACTTTTACGCTTGGCTTGCATGTGAATACCTTCGTCATTTGCTAATGACTTTTTCATATATTGTTATGCTTAATGAAATCTCTCTAAAACAGGACTGCGTTGTGACGGACGGATAATCTTTTCAACATATTAATAATCTATTAGATAACTTGCCTGCATAAACTGACGTTGAGGACAGAGACATTATGACCATGCAAGTATTCAAAATCAGTATCATATACGCCATTAATGGACTCGATTATGAACACTTCATTTCCATAAATATATCATTCCGACGAATATATCAATGGAAGCGTTGAGCGATAACCAATGAAAAGCCGTCAATGCAGACCGTTTGAAAATGACTTACAACATAAATTACTTTGAACATAGAAGAACAAACTTTCTGTCTGACGGTAAGCTACTAAAGAGGAAAGAAAAGTTTAGTAAGTCTGTTTAAAATAACGTGTAACAACTGGTACTGTTCATAATGTTAAAAAGATCAATTACAAAGGGGGCCTTTTTTCTTTTATTTTCCTTTCTTGATTCAAAAATTTAATTTCATTATAATCAAAAATTTTGTGTATTTCTTCTTGCTTCTATGTCTTCTAAATACCACGTAGACATTATTTTTCAATAACTTCGTTACTTCCTTTTAACGACATCATAACTTATGTAAATAAGTAAAGGTCAGTGCAATTTTTTATTCAAATAGATCGATTTTCTTTTCAATGCTCATTTGAGAAACCCTCCGGAAGTGCGAGGTTAGAGCTCTGCAAAACCGGTTTTAGCACCATAGTCGGTCCTCTTTGCCGAGTCTTTGTACATAAATTCCGTCGCCATTTAAAGATAAGCTATGTAACACTGATGGCATATCTCTTTAACCCAGAAAGGTTCGACTCACGTCTTAACTATGCATGTTCAGGCATAAGTTACAATCTATAAGCATACGAAAAGGTCAGGCGAATATTTAGTTATAATTTTGTTTTAATAGGTAAATAAAAAAGGTCCTATCAAAATTTTCACAGATATTTAAATTTTATCTAACTGTAGACAAAGGCAAACAAGGTATTATTATTCATTATTTTCAAAACCATAAATAAGCACGATGGTGATTCCTGCTAAATGTTGTTATCGACGTCAGATTGTATTACCCGGATGATTATATAACGTCTCAAAATAAAGTGGCCATGAGGTCTTTAGAGGATCTGATATGAGTATTCATTAGAGAATATCAAATGAGTTGTATGAAAGACAACGACAGACAACGAGTTTAATATTTTCAGTATCTAATGAACACGAATATTAGATTCTATTTATCACATAACCGAAACATCAGCTGATTTATTACAATGCATCATCTTTTTATAATATGAACAGTCGGCTTTGACATGTGTTATTCGGTTTGCGAGAATCCGCACAAAAAATTGTCCACTCTTTACAAGACCAATGCCCACAATAAGGGAACAAATTCGTTTATAACATGACTAAAATGTTGTTGTTTTTATTAATTAGAAAGAAATCTTCCAACGGCATAAAACGGTAACAACAAAGTGATCATGAAATGGCATATACACTACGCATACTTAATGACGTCACTGCGATAGCTTACTATTTATTAAAAATAACGATTGAGTTTTACCTCACGCTCGCGCGCTAGGTTTTGTAAACATGTTGCAAAGACGAGTTGACTGTTAGGCCTCAATTTTCATAAAGATGATTGCATCAATAAAGATCATTTTTGCGAGGTCTTTTCATACAACAGTTTGTTTGTTGTTTTACCTTAACCTAAATGAAGGGCGCTCGTTGCGACGTGGAAGAGTCGCCGATTTGTAACACCTCTATATAATTAGACTTTCAGCGTGTATGTGTTTGGAGGCTGTCCAGCTTGCTCGCGGTACGCCGGTGGTTCTACCCAGACATCTGTCTGAGGTCTTCCTCAGATAGCTGGACGTCGCTATAATTATTATAACTGGTCGATGCGATGTGTTTAAAGTTCACTTCAATCAAGACATTTAACTTTTACGTTCACAATTTATGAGAATGTCAGAATATATATCGACCTCCTGCTATTCCCCTATGTATATTGGTCGTTATGAGGGTACTTTACGACCAGCGCGCCTAATAAATGATGTTCAAAGGCGGACAAATTAAATTCATTTGTCAGTGACCGATTTTGGTACGTTGTTGGCGACTTGGGACCATGCTAGAACTGGCAAGTTATTGGTTTATTTCTCTTGATATTTGTGAAGACTGTTCTATATATTTCCTTTCTAACCGCTTTTCGTAAAACTAAATAAACATCAATTTTATCCCCATTTGTAAATAGTTTACAATGAAACACATGTAATAATCAGCATATGCATGACTGAATAATACAGTTAATTGTGATGATAACAGAAAAATGTTTCTGCTGTTATTTGTCCTTAATGGCTAAAATAGGAATTATGGGAAAAAGGGGTAAAGACAGACATGAGAGCACCATCATGATGGGTAAAACATTGTAAAATATCTGCTCTGTAAATAAGATTACTCTGGTTATAGTTTCCAGCAATAGAGCACATGTGATAAGATATATCTTATCATGATTCTGGTCAGTACAGTTCGAAACACAATTGATGACTGTCACCCAGGATACCCTAATGTGTCTGTGTTTATTATTGCTTGTGAAGATTGCTTTTGATATAACCCCTCTTTTCTGGCTTGCAATGGCCTTCTTTGATTGGATTCTACCCCGAAAGTATACAACTAGGCTCTATAATTTAAGCTTAACGACACAATTCGATGTTATGACCGCAACGTACATACAACCTCTGTTTGCTGCGTGGAATGTTCTTAACATTGTAGTATTAAATAAATACGTCGTCACTTGGTTTCTATGTTTTGCAAAAACAACGGTTAACAGAAATGGTCATAATTAACAACAACGATATAAATATTTTTTCTAATCTTGGCTTAATGTAAATGTAACTTTCCAGCTGTATTGAATTTAGTACTTTTCAAAGATGATCATGTTTAGAACAAACTTATTGATATGTTTCATTCATATCAACAATCATAGTTAAACGGACAACAAATTCAGATATCCTGGTTACATTTTGAATGAATCACCAAAACTAAATAACACTTATTAACAAAAGTCTGTTCCTTTACTTCACTTTATACCTTTGTCTGCAAACTTTTGTATTATGCATGTGTTAAATAGTCATTATTAGAGAACCAGACAAGGCATTTGAGAAACCCCTCAAGGAGTGCGCGGTTAGAACTCTGTAAGAATATATGACAAAGTTCTATAAGCTTAACATATACCAAAGCCAAATGTAAAAGAACAAACCTGTGCTGAGTCAGTTAACAAAAAGAGTAAAGCCGACAGTTACCGCCTTGGAACTGGTTTAAGCATCCGTGTCGGTCTTTTTGACATTGACCGTTCCAAAGCCCTAGCTGTTGGGTTTGCTCCTAATAAAAAACTAATCACAGATTTGTTCTTACTTTTACATTTGGCTTGCATGTGAATGCCTTTGTGCCTTTTCAAATTTTATATATGTTGCAATGCTCATAGGACTGCGTCATATTTCCTTTCTTTCATATTCTCATATTCCAGAGCACTTATAAGTGTCCATTTAAAGGTATTGACGGTAATACATGTTTTCGCATTTACTTCAAATCCACGACTTGCGATTATTTCTCAAGGCGGTCTAAAACAAGATTAAATGTTATTATTCCTCTGCTTTGAAACGAATATTACACACATTTTGTGTCTAACAAATGGAACAATAAAGGACAATTGCTGACAATCCGTTTAAAGTAGTACAAATGTCATATATTCAAGTATCTGTGTTCATGTTTGTTCGTGTTCGTTGTTATTATATTATTTGTTGTGGCTACAACAGTGTAGCTGAAAACATCGTGATTGTATGCTATTCGACAAAAGACTAACATAAATGAATGCTTGTAACATAAAATATTTGTAACGTTTGTTAATCACCTTACATTTCGGCAGGGTGAATTTATGTCGGTGTATTTTTTTTACGATTTACGTATAATTCAATGACTGTGCATCAACTTCCGTTAAAGATAAACAATCATTGTTCCTTTCAAAGACATATAAAGGCATTACATTTGTCCGGGTATTCTGACATAGTAAATCTTAGAAAACCTTTAAAGCTTAACGATCTTATCGTAAACATTCGGTATACATGTCCTATAGTAAAGTCTAAATGGAGCTTTTTCACAATATTATACAAACTATGGCCACACGGTGCCATAGAACAATGCAAGAACATTCACTACATGTGACTATTTAGTGAGACTTTGAAACATAACGTCTCAGTGACTTTTTTAGAATTTCTCATTTCTATGACACAGAGGTGGTCAGTACACAACCATATCAACCGTATTGTTTATGTTATTACGTAATACACGCAATGTGGAATATCTGAATAATAAAAGAGTAGTGACTTTGGCAACTTTCATATATAGTATAACATTAGTGGAATTACAGTCGTGTGTACGTTGAATCCCGGGTTCATTGTCTATTTAAAGAGGTTCTTTAATAGAATTCCCTCTTCTAGACAGAGTTATCAACAATATAGCCCAATCAGTGTCAACTTTAGTAATTAAACATATATCAGAAGTGTCATTTTTTGACTAGAACGTCAATTTATTTTCACAGGGAAAATAATACAAAGTTTAATCTTATCGGACAGTCGACTTATAGAAACATAAAAATGGTATTCTATTCATTTTAGCAAGTATTCATAAATCTAGAAGTATGACTATTGCATCTTCACCGACAATGTAGTATGAGGATATATGAAAAGGGTTTTGATTTTATAAGTTTGCATAACATCTTATGTTAGGTGTACATGTACTTTCTTTAATATGTAACTTCGGTATAAGGTAGCAATAGTTTTTTACTTTGTTGAAATTATAAATATACAAGTTTTATTTGACCGAATCTTGTTGCAGAGCTGATCGGGCCGGTGTCGACGTCACTATAATTGAGGTTGATATGCTACGTTAATATGGCGTACTATACCCTTGAAAACAAAGCAATTTCTGCTTTAATAGGACAACGTTGTTAATTAAATGAACCCGACCCTCAAGTTGTATTCACCTATAATTTATTCAAAGATATACATTACCCGTCCCACATTCAGTTTATCTGCATGATATTCAACAGACTGGAACAACAGGTAATACTCACACTTATTCCTATGTTTTTTATCCGTGACCATAGGCAGAAACTCATGGCAGATTGCTTCTTCATACTGACTTGCAAACTGCGTTCAGATTATTTCCCAAGGCGGTCTACTGCCAGATAAAATGCCGCTAACCTTCATCTGTTTTAATCAGACAACGAACACACGTTCTGTCTGAAGTAAAAAAAGAACAGTAGTAATTTAATCGGTATCTGCTGATGTGGTTTAAATGCTGAACGTCAACAGTTCAAACGCTAACTGATCTGGTCTAATTGAAACTGTCATGTTTTTGTACAATGATTAAAAGACTACTTTTCATCTTAATTGGATTTCAAAATCATGTGCTCATATTTATCTTCCATGCCGAATATATGTCCGATGTCTTTATGTACGAGAACAGATATGATATGATTCGGAAGAAGGTTGAAGATTAGAATACAGATGGCATATCATTATAGCTTAATGTATGTCATTGTTGCAGCGACAGATAAACACAGGGTTTAAAGCACACCTGACATTTGTCAAATACTTTACCACTTTACTTTTAATTGCCGTGAGTTGTTATATTAGACTTGATGTGTTTAATTCACATATAAAATCAGTGCCTTATACATCAAATATCATGCATTGTAAGTAAACTTTTAATGGTATAATGGTATTGCATATTTGCAGATAAATATAATACGAGAACTTACCGAGATGTTCTACTTTTACCTAAAAAAGAACGACGTATAATCGTCGTGTTTTGTTTATTTTTAGTTTCATAAATCATTTATGTTTGTATACTATATTCCACAAAGATTAAAGATAAAAGCCATTTTATACTACTTTTACCCATTAAAACAGAGAGCATCTTTAGTCTTCAGCATCCACTTATTCCGTATGATACTGTGACTTGCATGATAACGACCTGATTTACTCCTATTTATTGTAAGTGTCTTCATTTCTACTATCCCTCCATCTGTTATAACAGATTTCAGTATAAATGGCAGGTCCTCTTATCCTAGGTCGTTGACGATTGACCATTTGGAGAATATAAGTCTGGTCTATTGTTCACATATACACTTTATCTGCTTGTTGATATCATTACCCCAGGCTGTCTAAGGATAGTTTAATTTGTTTCATCTATATTCTCTGAACCGATAAAACAGATAGCAGTCCGGAGAAACACAAAGGCGTACATGAAATATATTTCAACCCTTTTGTAAGTGGTGTTGCCAAGTTGCAAATGTACTGTTGTTATGTACTGTTGTTATGTGCTGTTGTTATGATTTTTTATATTTTAACTCATAAAAGCGACCTTAGCTAGCACGTAAACTAGACAACGATTTTACCTCATAAAACAATGCAACAATAAGTGCCCAAATTCGGTACTTGTTGACAGTTAATGACATCTAGGGGTTACATTCCGTTGGTTCCTTTTTCCTCTTTGTTACTTCGCACCGACACAATTATAGCCATATTAAAAAAGTCCATCAAATTATTGGTGGAACACCTCAGACTTATATCTGGATAGAACCCCTGGCGCATAGTAGGTTAGCTGGATAACCATACGCAAATGAAAGTTCTTGCTCTGACAGGGGTTCGAGCCCACACGATAAGAAGCTTACAAATCGGCGACTCTTACCGGTCGACCACGGGGGTCCCTCGATTTTTTCATGTACTTTATTAAGATATTTGTGATTAATGCAAACTGTTGTTCATCATACCAAATAAAGGCCTTATTGTCTGAAGAAAACACGTGATTAATTTGAATTGCTGCAGGTCATTTACAATCTATATGCTGCAGTTATATTGATTCAAAAGATTAAAGTTAACTGTTTCAGTGTTGGAACAGTAGAACTTGAACTGTGTCCTTTATGAATTCAATAGCCTGTGCTAAATGGCGTTTATTCTGTTCTATTATTAAAATAATTGTATTGGATTAAGTACGAGCGTAATGCTTGTTTGAAGACTGATAAAATTGCATAAAAACCTTCCATATTGTTAACAAGCAATTGATAACTGACAAACCAACTAATACCAATTAAAATTGCACTCGAGATGCAAAGATTTACATGTAAATGATTGAATACTTAACCGCAACTATACAGTCTTTATTCTTAATGCATTGACCATTGTGAATAATTAATGGCAGATCCCTTCTCCAATGTTTAGATCATTTCCCAAGGCAGTCTAGATCTTGAAGAAAAGCTGTTCCGTCTCATGGTCTTTTTTCCTGACAAAAGTCTGGGAAAGAAAAACTTCGTTTAAATTAATTATCGTGGAATGGCATTGGGTAAGAATTGTCCATTTTTAAATGCATAAGTGTTGTTTTAGTTTTTCCGGAAATATTTTTTCTTAATGTTCTCATTATAATGTGCTGATCTAATGTCGTCCATGTGATTAAGCTGTAGAAAATCACAATCTTGATTGAAACTTATTTTCTGATAGGCCTACATTCGACATGTTGATTAGTGTGTGTGAAATATATATTACATGTGATATCGATTTATGATATATGTTGCTTTATAACGTGATAGTCTTTTTCCAGCGTTTTAAAATTAAATCTTTTTATACCGAATATGTATTATATATTAGGTTTAGCCTCTTGATAATGTTATATATAATATTATTATACCTCTTGCAAATTGTAGGTAGGAATACGTGCCTTTGTGAGGTTATAATTGATATTATAATTAAAGTATAATTAGATCAGAAACAGTTTTAGTCAGAAACGTTTTTATTTCATATTGTTATATGTACGTATAATCTGACGCTGATCTACTACTACATACAAATGATTGCATGGAAAATACGATGATGATCAACAGTATGAAGCTGTTGTTGATTCTGTCATCTTGTTATCGTTGTATTACACATGGCAGTTACCCCTATTCAAAAGCATGACGATGAAAAGATCAAAGGTCAAAATTATATTTTAAAGAGATAATTTAATAAAAATGGTTCGAAATTTGTAGATTGGTAGACAAACACATAGAGGAGCTTCCGCAAATCTGATCAGATCATGTAATATGTTGGCCTGATTGGTGATTTTTGGACTAATTTATCCCCGGTTAACCCTGTAGTGACAAAACTTTTGATAGTATTTTCACAATGTGCGTGTTTTCTGTTGCCAGGGAGTTTTATATCAATATTTCAGTCAATATGATTCAAAAACTTTGGTAAATGACTATGATCAGTTATCACAACCTTTTGGATAAGATAAGGATGTTCTTGGTAAAATAAATGTGCCACGGTAAAATTTTGTTCTATTTATTTTTGTATGTGCCTGTGCATCTGAACGCCAGCACATTTCTAATAAGTAAAGTTTGGTCTTCAAATCTTTAAACTTCTTTAGCTTTCATTTATGTAGACAGAATTGTAATACAACACAATGGCCACCGCAGCACATGCATTTTTTCAAAACTGACAAACTCAATTTCTTAGTTTATTTCATTGCGCCCAAAGGCCATAATAACAACATATTATGTTTATTTCCCTTGGGATATGATAGGAGCGTTCTTTTTCTTTCTTCAGAACCATAATCTTAATTTTCATCGTTAACGCATTACTTCATTTAGCACTTGCCATAGCAATGATGTTTGTGTACGTCCGTGGCTGAGCGATTGTGATCACCAAGTCAACGTCTTAAAGCTCCTAAACCCCTTCCGACTCCTTAACGCGTGGATTTTAGTCCCAGTCTTTTTAGAGAGGTCTTCTATCGGACCTGCGATGTACCGGTTGTTCTGTTCAGTCTTTGTCATGAGTTTTCTTTAACTGATGTGATGCAACAAATTTTTAAATGATAGAATTTAATAACAGAATTAAACGCATATCGCCAGTATCAGTAAATGGTAAACATTTACATTCAAAGTTAGATCATATCCGACAGAATGATCGGTGTACAAAATATGTGAGTGTTGGAACTGCTCTGTTATGGTGTGGCATGTTATAGCAGTTATAGCCTCACTGTAGAAGTATAAAAGCGGAATGGAAAGTTAAAGGAATGTTTTACTTTATAAAATTACTGAATAGAAACTATAAGAAGGGAACAAAGAACTAAGAACTGGCAAAATTGATCGGACAATTTAGATATTCTGTCTCACAAATAGGATAACGTTGGTTTTAATTTCATCAATTGGGCAACCCATGAGACTGTTAGTGAATTATAAACTAATTTACCCCCGAAGTCCCCCACAGTGACATAATTACTTATACTTAATTATTATTGTTTTAACCATCAATGCGTGGCGTGTGTTCTTTTTTCTTTACAAATAAAAGACATGTCGAGCCTTACAATTGAAAACAAATTACCTTCCTGGATGATTAGCACCTTCAATAGGTAATAAAGAAAAGGTCCTATTAAAATTTTCACAGATATTGAAATTTTATCTATCAGTAGACAAAGGCAAACAAGGTATATGCAAATGTGACAAAAACTCAGAGACGAGACATAACACACATAAAGAAAACCCATCAGTTACCGCATTGGAACGGCCAATCGGCAAAAGGGCCAACTGGGGTGCCTAAACCTGGTTTGTGGAGCGCTCCAACCTCGCACTTCAAAGTTAACAATGTCGCTACTTAATTATATCTTTCCGAAACAGGACTGGGTAACCGATAATCTATACTTTAAGATAACTGATTTTTAGGACAGAGACATTATGAGTTTTCAAGTATTTACATGCAATACAACATTTGACATATAAGAATTGGGTTAAGAACAATACATTCCATAAAAATATGTCATACTTAATAAAGCAAATAACTGACATTTAAATGCAGCATTTCTAGACATTGAGATCAATATTTCCAATGACAACGTCTCTACTAAAATCTATGACAAGAGAGATGGTTTCAACTTTAGTATTGTGAATTATCCATACCTTGATGGTGATTCACCTCGTGCTACCTCCTATGGTATTTACATATCACAACTTACAAGGTTTGCACGAGTTTGTACTAAAGTAGAAGATTTCAATGCTAGAAACCTGTTTATTTCTTCTAAATTGTTACAGCAAGGCTTTCGTTTTCATAAATTAAGAAAGGCGTTTTCAAAATTCTTTCACCGCAATGATTTTATTGCTTCTAAGTATAATAGCAGTATGAAAACACTTATGCAGAAAGGCATAAGCCATCCTGCATTTTATGGAAATGTTTTATACAAGTTAAAGAAGATCAAGGGTCTCAATAACTTTTCTGACCACTTTACAAAACTTATCAGAAAATGTATTGCAGACGGTTACAACCCGGGAATACTTCGATGTACTGCATTGCTTGCAATTGACCCTTTTACAGTCAAGAACTTGCATTGCTTTTAAATTACACGATGACCGGACAGGTCGTTGAGACTATATGAAAACAGTGACTTAAAGCCATAATTGGACAGTCACTGTTGGATTTCTTGTCTCTTCATCTCTCCAGTCGTGCCCTATATAGGTGGGACAACTTGAGCAGTCTCCATACCCTTTACGTGAGATTGCACAGTAGGTATAACATCGGGATTTTTTTTAATCTTTATCATATATAATATGTCAACTGCGGATAAATCCTCGGCGTTTATAATTTGTTTTTAAACGATTAACACTAAACAATACTACGTTTTATTTTGTTGATTTTCTAAAATTCTATTGTTTCTTCCATATTGTTTACATTTCACTTTTGACACTTTTGGCATATGACGTCATGGCATTTATGACGTCGTTATATGGTTCTTATAATATATCAGCGCTTGTACTGCTTTATTTTATTTTAAACTACTCTCTCATTTGGAATTTTTTGGTTGCCGAGGCTTTTATCTACTGTAAATACTGTACATATGTTCATTATATCTGTTTTAACTCCCGATGCAGGTGCTTATTGTTAGTTGTGTCACTTTGACGGGATACTTTTATTTACACTGTTTGTTTGATAGAAAAACCGTCAGGAAGTGCGAGGTTGGAGTGCTCCACAAACCAGGTTTAAGCACCCCAGTTGGCCATTTTGCCGACTGACCGTTCCAAGGCGGTAACTGATGGTTTTTCTTTTTGTGTGTTATGTCTCGTCTCTGTGTTTTTTGTCACATTTACATTTACCTTGTCTGCCTTGGTCTGCAGGTAGATAAAATTTAAATATCTGTGAAAATTTTGATAGGACCTTTTCTTATTTACCTATTGATCTGCTAAAAAATTAGAAAACTTTATAAACTATTTCTAATGTGTTTCAATGTTTCTTTTTGTGTGAGTTTAATGATTCTCGTGTTGTTGTCTCGTTAAAATTGAACAGTACGATATATCAATAACTACTTCATGGATTCTTTCTTTAATTGAATTTATTTGTTCCATTTCTACTTACAGTGGTTTTTAATCGTATAAAATATATTTATATAGCTTGAACTATGCTAAACAGTGGTATGCCTTAATCAAAGACATGTTACAATATCTTACACATGTTATGAGAAATAGGGACAAAGTTTTTGCATTTACTCATAATTTAGTTTATGTTAGGACATTTCCTAACTCTGCATGTTAAACAGTACAAAATCTAAAAAAAAAATAGTTTTTAATGTGCATTTGCAAATCTATACATAAGAACGATGATTATGATTCCTGATTCAGTAAGTTTGCGACGTCAGAAATGATGATCCGGATGATGATATAACGTCTCAAAAAAGTGGTCATATTGCCGACTGACCGTTCCAAGGCGTTAACTGTCGGGTTTTCTCTTTTCGTTAAATGACTCGTCACAAATTTGTTCTTGCTTATCACTTGGCTTGCATGAGAAATACCTTTGTTCTGTGCCTTTTCGGAGTTTGGTATATGTTGCAATGCTCATAGTACTTTTCGTATATTCTTACTCATGTTCACAACTATGTTACCTGTGCAGTGTGGTGGTCGTAAAAAATGCTGCCATTTAATTCACCCTATAAGGATTGTTACGTGTATTTCCTTTGATGGACATTGGACTTGGTTCCGCAATTCCATCTTCACTTAAACAGGATGCTACAACCATTAACTCTTCTCTGATCATGTATTGTCTTGATTTAAAGTTAATTTCACTTATAATCAACCAATTTTGTGTAGTTTTATAATCGAAACGATACCCCTTTCTTTTCTAAACACTATGTGGACATTATTTTTCAATGACGTCACTATTTTCGTCATAACTTATTAAGAAAACATCAGCGCTTGAACATTTTGTATCCTAATAGATCGGTTTACTTTTCATTGCATGCATTTGAGAAATTCACCAGGAAGTGCGAGGTTGGAGCTCTGTAAAACCAGTTTTAAGCACCCCAGTCGGCCCATATTGCCGACTGACCGTTCCAAGGCGTTAACTGTCAGGTTTTCTCTTTTCGTTAAATGACTCCTCACAAATTTGTTGTTGCTTTTCAATTTGCTTCAATGTGAAATACCTTTTTCCTGTGCCTTTTCGGAGTTTTGTATACGTTTCAATGCTTAGAGGACTTTTCATATATTCTTATTTTAAAACAGCTGTGCTATGTGACTTAAAAAGAACGTTCGTCGTCTAGTGATTAAGACGTTGGACTCCGGATCGGAGGGTCCCGGGTTCGAACCCCGAAACTGATCACGTGATGTTAGTCCTTGAGCAAGACTATTTACTGCACATTGCTCCAGGTATTCAGTACCTGAGTACTGGTTCTACCCAGGTAGTGGACAGTCGAGAGGGATTAATAGAACGTTAAAGTTAAAAAGTTAAAAGAACTTGTTTCCCAATTGACTATAAATAAATAGGTTTAAACTAAACTAAATAGAAAATTCATGTCTGGAATGACGAGTAGATTCTTATGTCTTAATTTTCAGATGGCGGATATCAATAAATTGGTTATAATAAAAACTATTATTCTTTTTAGAAGCTAATTATATTTTGTTTGAGAAAATAAAAATTTAGGTAATTTGTCGTATAACACCTTCGTCTAAATAAAGGCATTTAACTTTTAGGATCTGTATTAATGAAATCAGACTATCCGAATATCAACAGATTTCCTGCTATTCCCCTATGTATACTGTCCGTAATGGAGAGTAATTTAGGATCATCCGCCTTATAAATGATGTTCAAAGGCTCGCAAATTGAATTCATTTCTCAATAACCGATTTGGGTACGTTGTTGGCGACTTGGGACCATGCTAGAACTGGCAAATTATTGGTTTGTTTCTCTGGATATTTGTGAAGACCGTTCCTTACTAATCGTTTTTCGTAAAACAGAATACACTGCAAATTTACCACGATATATATTATTTACAATAAAAAAAGCATTACCTGCATATGCATGAGTAAATAATAACAGTGATTATGTTGATCACAGTACAAAGTTTCTGCCTTTATTGGTGCTTGCTTTTAGACGCGTAACAAAAAGTATCTAATAGTCAGAATAGCATTTATAATAGGAACAAACTAAGAGAAAGGTTCGTTTTGCTAAACATATTCGAAACAAGAAGGAAGAAAACAGAAAGGAGACGACGATGACTGTGGGTGAAATATCCGCTCTGCAAACTAGATTTTTCTTGTTACAATTTCCAGCAATACAGCACTTGTGATATAATTCAAGCTAATCACTTTTTTGTTAGCTAGAGTCGTCGACACTTGTCTCGACAGTAACTGCTAAAAACCCAATGTGTGTGTTCTATGAACTCGAAAGCCAGGGATAAAACACGCCTTTTATGACTAGAAACAACCAGTCGGGATAGTAATTACGTCGATAGTAAATTATTAGGATCCTTAATTAAATCTTAATTTGAATTCAGCTGTTCAAGCTGGTCAAATGGAAACAGCCACGGTTTTCCATACAGTTTGAAAGATTGGAGGACTTCTTTCCTTCATTTGCTTGATGTGGGTGGAAAACGGAAGCTTAAAATACAGATGCCGTATTAGTGCAGCCTAACTTAGTCATTGGTTCAGTGATAAATAAAACTATTCTATTTCTATATATATCTCTGCCTCTGTATGTTCCTCAACCCCTCCCCCTCCCTCCGCTCCACCTTTCTTTGATTCGCGGACTTTTAACTCGAAACATAAAAGGCGGGTACTGTTTTTGCCTTCAGAGGTTTAAATCAATGATTATCTCCCGTTTAATTATTGAAAAGTAGCATTATCTTTGTCTAATTTAAACAGAATTTTAGAAATGTTGCAATTTGCGAGTTAGGATCATTTCACAATTCGGACTAGTGCCAGACTGCACACTGTTGCTCATAAAACCAAATAAACGCCAAATATATATATGTATCGGTGTGATGTAACAAAACAAACACATTATATATAAGCATTGCGAAGAAAAGAATGTGAAAATCTTTTGTGCTGACATTTATTTTAAGAGATTTCGTTTTTATAGACCAGATGACAAACACAAAGACAAGCGCCAGAAAACAAGATCAGGTCATGTATTGTGTTGCTATGTTACTCAAACGCTTACGCTGGAATCAGCAATTTGACAACTTATTATTGATGGTTTTCGAAGTTAACTATCTGCGGGGCATCAAGCAGTGACACAGTTTGTGATGATATTTTCAAAGTCAGCAATGCGCGTTTTTTCATGTCGCCATTGGGGTTTCCATAAATATTTTAATCTACAATTCTCTTGAAAACAATTGAAATATTTGATTTATGACTGCGATGATTCTGCGTAATAATATCTCACTGAAACAGGGTGGCTTTGTTACAAACACTTACATGTTCTCTGTGTTTGTAGACTAGATTACCTAGACTTAACTGAAGGAAAGAAGAATGTGACATAATATAATATAATCAATATAATATAGTTCTTATTTACGTTGTTTGTTGTTGTTTTTTTGCTTGTTTTGTTTGTTTGTTGTCGTTGTTAGTTTTAATTTGTTTTAGTTTTTTTAGTTGTTGTTTTTTGTGTTGTTTTGTTTTACTTCTTTTACAGTGTTTTATGTTTCTTGTGCAATTATTTCCCCAGAGTCAGACTGTAAGTTATTTTATTATTGTTTTATTTATCATTTGTGACCATTTAACCGACAGTTTCTAAATCAAATTTGTTAACGACATTTTAAGAAAATTTATAAGCTGCTAAACTACTATTAACAAAGTTTATTGGATAATATTAGAACCTTCAATTATACAATAAAACTGCGCCACATAAACTTCTCGTTCTGGAACATTTTTGTATGTGCCCTTGTCAAGCTGTAATTAAATTTTAATATTTCTGGTAAATCTCACAGGACCTTTTCATATTTTCCTTCTGTCTTCACAATATATTAAATTGTAATAAATGTAACATTTTAGTTCAATTTTTCACATGGCATTCCTGCATACCTGCATAGATTTATTTTTCTAATTAGAACAAAAGAAAGGTATATTTCAAATAACCGAAGTTTGATCAGAAAGCCTTTAACTTCATTAACTTTCTTTTATGTATATCGATTACCCAAATGTCTACCGTTCTACCGTTCCACGTGCATTGTTTTCAAGACATAATAACTCAATTTATTTGCAAATTTCTTTGCGACCAAGGGTCATGCTGTAAGTGGCAAGGTATTGTTTTTATTTCCGTTGGGATATCATAACACGGTTCTATCCATTTTCAGAACAACAATCTAAATTGTTATCATTAACGCGTGCCTTCTATTAGCACGTGTCATAGCAAAGATGCTGCAGGACATTTGTGGTTGATTGATGTAATCAAGAAGACAGCGTCTTGAAAGTCTTAAGCTACTTACGACTTCTCAACGCGTGGGCTATATTTTCTTTAGATATGAATTGTGGTGTACCGGTAGTTCTGTCCGGCCATGGTCCTAACTCCTCTTTCATCATTAAAAAGGCGTCGACAATAATATTCTAATTGGTCTGTTGCGATGTAACAAAACTATTAAATGATTCAGTTAAATAACATAATTGTAAGTGTAATATCTGTAATTTTTTGCCTCAGAAAGAATATCAATAACGTTGGTTAAATTTCATCAAGTCAGTCAATATCCCATGAAACTATAGGTGAATTAAAAAACTTATACACATTCGAAGTCCCCTCAGTGACATAATTACTGAAACTTAACTACTGTTTTCACCACGAGTAAGCTAGACTCTAAAATTATCACCCAAGTCGGCCCTTTCAATTGAAAGCAACCCACCTCATGATAATTAACACATCAAACGTTACCAAATTATTTTTTTCTGAAACAGGGCTGCATTGTTACGGACCGATAAATCCATGTTTTCAACTTGCTTATACACTGAAAGATAACTTTGTAGATTCACTGACGTTTAGGGCAGAGCCATTTTGTGCAAGTATTTAAATGCAATATTAAACACGTCATAAAAGGATGCAATTAAAACACTGCTGTTGTTGTTGTTGTTTTTTCATAAATCTCGAAGCGTTTAGCGATGACCACTGGGAAACCGACAATGCAGATCGTCGGACATTGAGTTGCAACATATCGGTTAACATTCTTTCCCAGGGCGTAAACGGATACAAATCTTGTTTCTATCTAAAGTTCATTGCAAAGAGGGTTGGGCTGGTTTTGAAAGTTTGGATAATAATTACATCTTCTGGTCTTAAATTAGGCCACTTTCCTGAGCTGCTGGTGACAAAATCTCGTCTCATCATGTTTTGATGAAACTATTTAATTTGAAAACAGTCTACACAACTGTGCAATTGGAAAAAAACAAGAACCTAATTGAACATAGGTTTGGTCTTACTTTTACATTTACTTGCACGTGGATAAATTTCTTCTATGCCTTTTCAAATTTTGGCATATATTGCATTGCTCATAGATTTTATTTTCCTATCGATTACAAATTATGTCCTCGCTAAAATATAAATTCGGAAACACTAATTGCATATCTAACTGACTGAAAGGTAAGCAATGTTTTACAATAATTTATCAAGAAGCTATTTAACCGTTTTATAACAAAGTAAAAGACAAAAAACTATTTTAAACTCCATTTTTTTTTTTAACATTTTGAACATTTTCCTGAAATTTCAAGTTTGCTTAAAGGTTGCATGGCTATCGTTTGCCAATTTTAAAAAACAGGGTAAAAATATATAACGCCTTGCATGAAAAATTAGGTTTTCTGCATTTACTTATAGTTTAGTCTATGTACAGATGATTCAGAACCGGACATGTACCCCAATTGTTAAACAGTACAAACTACTAAGAAACGTGTTCTTTATGATCATTATTATGAAGAAAGCACGATAGTAGTTATCGACGTCATATCGGATTATAATGGATAATGTAACGTCATGACGTAAGCAGTAAATTTGTCATGACGTTTAAACAGCTGTACAAGGTGGTGCAAAAAATACATGTTTGGTTTGACGAGTGGGTGGCCTAACTTTTCATATAGATAAAGGACATCAATAGATAGCATTTCTCGAGGTCTTTTTGTAATACAAAAATAATTCATTTTTGTCTGAGAAAATAGAAAATGGGCGTATAAGTCGTATACCACATTTATCTTAATAAGCCATTAATTTTTCTGTCAGCAATTTATGGAATAAGAATATACGAATACCTACTATCTCCTAGTATCCCCCACCCCCTTACATAAACCGTTAAGGAGTGTAATTTATGACCAGCGCACCAAATAAAAGATGCTCAAAGCCTGATAAATCAAATTCATTCGTCAGTGACCGTTTAAGGTTCGTTGTTGGCGACCTGGGACCATGCTAGAACTGGCAAGTTATTGGTTTATTTCTCTAGATATTTGTGAGGACCGGTCTGTATATTTCCTAACTAACCGTCTTTCGTAAAACAGAGAAAAAGAGAAAATCTATCGTGATCTGTAAATTCAAAACTGTAGACATGAAGTGAGAAGTAAGAAAGCAGAGCACGATCAACATAAGTAAGACAATGTAAAAGTTCTAATTTTCCAATTAGATTACTCTGGTTGTAATTTCCAGCAATTCACCATTCTTGATCAGTTTTGTTATAATTGTGTTTGTGGTCTCTACAGTCGGCGACACTTATGACAGTTACACCGCGTACCACAATGTGTCTTATATGAACACAAAAGCTAGGGATATAACCCGACTTTTATGATTGGAAACAGCCTGCCGGGATAGTAATTACCTCGACAGTAAGCAATTAGAATCCTTAATTGAATCTCGCCGACACAATACGGCGTAATAACCGTCAAGTACATTCTAACTCTGTTTGTAATGTTCTTTACATAGTAGTATTATATAAATATGTCGCATGGTTTCTTTGTTTAAGCAATAAAATGAGATAAGACATTGAGATTTTGCTATAACGGTTCACATTTGTGGTCATACTTGACAGAAACGGTGCACTTTCAACTCTATAAAAATCTTCTGTGGCGTCCAAATGTACTGATGTTCTGAAACTTTTTCGCAAAAAAAAATAATAATAAGTTGATACTTAGGCAACAATTGTAATGAATCTAATCTACGGATTTGCTTAAAACTACATCTTAAGGAATAAACACAGGCCATATGCTCACTTTATATTTTTGTCTGCAAAGGTATCTTTTTTAAATATGCATGTGTTATCATCTTGCTAGACAAGTACACATACTCTTATGCCAAAGCACTGATCAGTGCCTATTGAAAGGATTTTGCGGCTGATACCTCTAACAAAATGACTTGTAATCCATGATATAAGATTATTCCCAAGGCGGTCTAGAAGCAGATGAAATGTTCTTATTCATTTTCTTTGAAATGAAAGTACACATTCTGTCTCACAGTAGACACAATAGGGTAAGAGCTGTCAGTCCATTTACAGTAATACATGTATATACATGAATCTGTATAAGTATAATGTAAATTGAACAACAATAAAAAAACTTTATTTTAAAGGTTAAACTGTTGATATATATACTAATATATATATTTATATTGATATATTGATATATTAAGCATCATTACATGATTTAAATATATTTTGACCAGTGGGGAAAGCTTCGGTCTAAGTGATTGTTTCGAAAATTGACTGTCTAATAGAAACGTCATTTTTTCCATGGTATGCAGACATCTTGACGTATTTAATTACTTATTACCAATGGAGTTAGAACATGTCTGTGCTGAGAATAAAGTGAGCTTATGTGATTTCACGTTAACAATCAATCCTTTTGTACAATAAGGAAGAGACCTTTACTGCTGTACAAGATATTGCTTTTTAAACGTCAAATGTTAATTAGTTTTCACGCTCAAATAAATGTGAAACATGTTATTATATTCATTGTTAATTTAAGGCTAATTTCATGTGTTTTATCATAACAGGTGAAGTAGAGTCGAGCACGCGTGTTGATATGTATTAAAAATTCAATACATATAGACGATTTTGAGTACCTTGGATCATTAAGACAGTCTGCTTGTGACACTGCGGTATTAAGAATTCATGTATATTCAGTTGTTACACATAAACTGCCATCAATAATAAATATCAATAATAAATATTGATGTTGGTGTTTGTTTGTGAGAAAAAAGACTTCAGAAATGCGAGGCAGGAAAGCTCGACATACAATATTGAAGCACCCCAGTCGGTCCTGACTGTTCCAGGTTGGTAAATGTTGTTTTCATTTTTGAGTCCTTTATCTCATCTGTGTGTTCTTGTCACTTCAACATTTACTTTCTTTGCGTTTGTCTAGAGGTACGTCTAATTTACATATGTGCGGTAATTCTTATAGGACCGGCCTTTTTTATTTTATCTTAATTGACAGTGTCAGTAAATCTCTATATGATCAAAGCCGAATAGATACGATTGACCAATGAGGAGCGATAAGCCGTATCTTCTTTGAAAAGAACAAAAACAAAACTGAAAGAAATCAGAGACAAATATGGAATGAAAGTAGAGCTGATCTGACACATTCAGTCCAGGCTGTTGCCTCAATGTTTAAATGTAAATACTACTTAAACTACATTAAATGACATATGATAGCTTTATAAAATTGCCTACATTAAATCTCAAATCTAAAACAGTTAAAATTCTTGTGCGGCTTGAGGCAAGCGACTTCGGATTATTGTAGTTGAACACATAATAAGGTTGTTTAGACCTTTTGGTATCGTGAGATTGGTGCCTCTTGTGACAAAAGATAGATAGACAACATGTGTTCTAAGTCGTCAATATTTCAACAAGTAACATAAACTCTAATGAGCTTTTACAACCGACTTTATGCTAAATAGATAAATGGACGGCTCATAGACGGTCAGGTCTGTTAACATATACCAATAATTCAAATCAGTGTTAACTCCTGGTTCATGATTGAAATATAAAAACACAAATGAACAAATGCATTTTCTTCAAAAATTGTTTTGAGCACCTATGGTTTGCGTGCGTGGAAATTCTCAAAATAACAAATGTGGTATGATTTGCGAAACTTGCAGAAACTTGCATGACAAATATATAAACAAAAATCAAATTAAACGTTACTTGTAACAAACGTGTGTACAATGTGTCAGTGTTACTACTGCAGAGGTTTTTAAAGCTTAGAATCTAATTATGCTAGATTAAAAAAACTGCTTTCATCACTGCGTCCTGTACATAGATTTATCTGCAGCCTTAATCATGCACAGTCTATAACAAACCCTTGTTGAAGGTTGACCTGCAATTATACTAATGATATCAATGAAATATAAACGTGTAAATCCATGTTTTGAGTAATGATCTATTTAAAAATCAAGACAGGCAGTCTCGCAACATTGACTTTCAGGCTGCGAGATGTGATATTTTCCCAAAGCAATCGTGACAGGATTAAATGAAGCTTACCGTTTTCTAGGAACCACATAAACACCTCACTGTCTAAAGAAAACACAACTACGGTTAAGACAACGTCAAACAGATGCAGAATATTAAATATTTAATTGTTGTTGATGGAGCTGTTTGATAGAGTGATTTGAATATATAATGCCGATAGTAATTCCATTCATGCGTGTTTGATTTTCTTCTTAAAGTTATTGATTTAACATCAAAACCCGAAAACTATATTTTGATATAGCATAAATTGGTACTTAAATGCCTACGGTATTTAAAATTGACGCTATTTTTAATATAACCACTTTCGTTCTGTATGAGATGGTTTTATTTTCAAATAATTATCATTTATGAAAGGCTTAGCCATAGTTCACTTATAAATGAATATATATATATATATATGAATAATATCAACACACAACCTAATAAATTGTGTGATGTGACAATGCTGTTCAGTCAATGCTGTACTGTGTTGATAAGAAATGCTACACTTGTCTGTTATAAGTGTTTGTAAATGTGTGTAATTGTGTGGAGAAATCAATAAATTATTGTTGCACTGTACCTACAATTTTGTCAGTACGTAACCGTTAAGATACATCCACTAAATGATTTTAACTTCATGAACGTTATATCCTGCAATATTAATTACATGTATCTGATGTCAGTAAAACTGGCATATTTTCGTATGTTAAAACAGTACAAAGTGACCTTGGCATGAATTTGTGACTGATCGCTCTGCCATCTTAACTTGAAATATGCTAATCAAGATTATATCACAATGTCGTCCAGGCAAGCGAGATGAAGTGCTGCTAATCGTATTTGTTAAACTAAAACACCCTCATTCTCTGGAAAATTGTCCAAGAGGGAAAGGTAATTTAATTCGGTTATATGACTTTGCCACAGCTGGTGCTGTTCAAAAGAGAGATATTTTATTTACAAATTAAAGGAATTTCAAAAGAACCTGTTTAAGAAATTGGATAAGAATGCATTCTTTGGAAAGGTTGTTCCCAGCCTTCTTTGCTTATTTGCTGTCTATGTAAAATCATGTTGTAACCGAGAGAAAGCAAAATTGGATGAAGGAGTAACGAACGAAGCGTGAACACCGCACTTAAGATATGCGATATTCATTGCTAAATTGCATCTTTGTAATACGACTTGTTGCTTAGGTCAATCAAACGATAATAAGTACTTTTGGATTTAATCTTTGAAAGGCCACACGAGTATACATGTATGACTTAAAGGCTTTTCTAGCCATACATAGCATTTGCAAAAAATAACATAACAAAGTCAATGTGATTTTTAACAATGTCAAACATAACTTTTGTGCTAAACATCTACTAATCAACATCCGTAAACATAATAAAAACAGACAAAATAATTATGCATAAACATATTAAGTTAATTTTGAATAACAGGAACATTAGCAGATCAACTAAGCGGAAAAGTCTAGAATAGTGACAGCTGTTTCAACACAAATTATTATTGCCTGCAGACTAGCCAAATCCCTGTCTACAGTCTTTAATAGTCAGTCTGACATATAATCGTATATTTTTAAGCGTTAAATGGTGACAATTGAAAAACATTTTTAACAAATCGTTTCACTGCTTTGGCTTGAAATCTGCCTGTTCAGATCATTCCCCAAGACGGTCTAGGAACCAGATGAAATTTCCATCTTCATTTAACCAGAAATAATGCCATATTTGTCTGACAAAAATCACAGGGGAGTACAAATGCAGTGAATCCATTTAGTTCTTGCTTGTTGTATTGGCTGGTACCATTTAAGCTATTTGTCTGATGTGGATGGTTGAGAAATGATGGAAAACAAGTGCATACTTAGCCCAGTGTAAAATGGCGTCTAAAGTTGTTTGTTAATAATTAGAGATTACTGAACGTGGTTGCTACTTATTATTGACACGACAGGCAAACGCACAAAGGGATTCGTAGGTTTCGTAGACTGAGCAGCATGTTTTTCAATTGTCTCGAACGATAAATCACATTCTTTAAAATTTATTTTTCCTCGCGATGGGTTTTTATATGCATACTTTTCTTAAACGTAGCAGTTGCGCTTTTAATTACCAGATCTTTGAGAGCCTTTTAAATGCCCCTTAAAATGTTTTACCTTTGTTACAGTCTGTATAATAAGTACGAATCGTAGCATAAATCAATGTAAAACCAATGTCTGTAGGAAGCCTTTGTAAAGGCGGAAAGTGAACTAATGCCATCAAATTATCCAAACTTTGAGCCGAACCGTTGACGATTTCTGGTATCCCCGTTGTACACCAGCTGTTATGTAATGTAATAATGTAATATGTGGCCAACGTCGCTTATAAATGGATTTCAAAGACGAGCAAACTCAATTCATTTGCAACATTAGTTACGGTGTTTGCAACTTGTTAACATGCTATAACTGGCAAGTAATTGGATGTGTTTCCCTCCTTTGGTATTTGTTATGATCCGCTCTCTCTCTCTCTCTCTCTCTCTCTCTCTCTCTCTCTCTCTCTCTCTCTCTCTCTCTCTCTCCCTCTCTCTCTCTCTCTCTATCTATCTATCTATCTATCTCTATCTCTCTCACTTGCAGTATAAACATCAATGCTAAAGTGAACACAGTTATTATTGTTGTTGAGTATACTTATGTCAAAAATAAGTGTTGTGAAAATAGAAATAGATGTGAAATAAAACATTGACAATTAAAATATGAAGGAACTTTTAACTTTCTAAGACCACGTAATATTATAGACCCACATAAATTGCCAACATGGCTTTTATTATTAATATTTATGCTATTTATATTTGGATACATTTTACGTTAATTCTTTCTGCGGTCCGTACAGTGACGATTGTGTTCCCACTGATTCCGGTCAATTAAGCGTGTGTTCTATGAAATCTAAGAACTCCATTATAATATAAAAAGTTAGGATAAGAAACAAACAATCTTAAATTATTGGTCCACGCTACACCATTAGGATGTAAAATAGTGTCCCAATGAAACATAGCGGCGTTAGGACCAACTCGTTCATTCATCTTTTGTTGTTTACAATGCAAAACTAATAAACTAATATAATTATGATGCGAATGCTTACTTTGTTTAGTGTCCATACCACTTAATGATCATGTTTAATTTTGTTTGGCAGTGATCAGTTGTCAGTGATTAGGCTAGAACTGACTAGGTATTTAGTTGTACAACTACTGATATCGTTCTACATTATCCCTCACAAATTTATCGCCATCTGCAAATGGTATACAACAATATAAAAGTCATTACCTGCATATTCATTACTTATCTGCCATAATGATGACCGCAGTACAATGTTCTCAGCTGCTGGTGATGCTTGCTTTTAGTGTTGTTATAGTTACTATATAATAGTTAATAACATGATAACATTTATAAGAGGAACAAACTTAGTGAAAAGTGTTTTACCAAAGAAGTTCGAATTTATCGACAAGAAAATGAAAATAGAAAGGAAAACACAATCAAGAATGTAAGACAATATCTGCACAACAAATTAGATTATTTGTGTTATAATTTCCAACAATGTAGCACTTTTGGTAAGATTTTATCTTATGATAGTTCTGGTCTCTAAAGTCAGTGAAACGTGTGCACATAGTTATTCCGGATACCCCAGTGTATGTGTTTTATGAAGATATAAGCTAGGGATATAAACCAGCTCTTCATGATTGGAAACTGCATGCCGGGATAGCAATTACCACAACAGTAAGCAATTAGGATCCTTAATTGAATCTTACCGACACCACACGGCGGTATGATGGTCTAGTACATTCAACCTCTTTTTCAGCTAGAAATGTTCTTAACATAGTATTGTATAGATACGTCGCATTGTTCTTTTGTTTAATTCAATAAAATGAAATTAGAATTTTGAGGGTTTTGATATAACAGTCAAAACTAATTGTCAATTTGGGCAGAAACGGTGCACTTTTATAAACCTTGTTTTGTCCAAATATGATCCCAGTGTACTGACGTGCTAAAATTATTTTGAATTTGTTATTATTCAAAGCTGTTTACTATTTTATAAATGTGTTTCTGCGCATAAACAATCGTCGTAAAAAGACTTAAGTTTCAGTATCTTAGTATTATTTATATTTAATCCCTTGTGAACATATTTGCGAAAAAATGACATCTAAATTAATAATCACAGGTTATATGAACAGCTAATTTTTTTGTTTGCAATTTTTTTATGCATATGTTAGATTATCATTGATAATCAGTCTTATACAATAACTCATATTCCAAAGCACTGGTCACTGACCATTGAAAAAGATTCGCTGCATATATCTGTTCCACATTGACTTGCAATCCGGGAGTTGAGATCATTTCCCAAGGCGGTCTGAAACCAGTTGGAATGTTATTGTTCATTTTCTTTAAAACGAACAATAAACACATGTTCTGTCTGACAAAGGGCACCGTAGAAGTGCGGTCAATCCGTTCAATGTAATATATATTTCATGTTATTACATATTTACACATATACACGGTTTGTGTCAAGCTGCTATCTACGTCGATTGTATATGGCTTAACATATAACTCTTTTTATATGACTTAATACATAACTCTTATAGCCTTTTTGTCGTGTAATTAATACCCCTGATATCAATGACAAATAAATAAGTGGAAGGCTCCCGAAGGCCAAGCCTATTTACATATACATATACATGTATTTCAAATCGATTTTGTGTAAAGCACGTGGTAAATAATTAATTTACTATACGTAAAATAACGCATTCTCCTTTAGTGAAATTGTTTTCAGCTCTTGAGGTTTGCGTGAGTGGAAACTGTAAAAATAACAAACATGGTATGGGCTGTTTGTAACAAACATATGTACCACGTGGTCTTGTTATTTTGGAGAGGCTTTTAATGCTCAGAATTTAGTTATTCTGCGTTAAAGCGCTGGTTTCATGAATGCCTCATCTACATAGTCTTGTCTGCAGCCTTAACCATAAAGTCTATAACCAACTGTTGTTGATAGTTGACATACAATAATAGTAATGATGTTAATGAAATATCAAATTGTAATTCCAAGCGTTGAATAATGATACATTAAACATCAAGACAGGCAGTCTCGAAACATTGACTTTTAATCTTCGCTATATGATATTTTACCAAGGCAGCATGGACAGAATGAAATGACGCGTACTGTTTTTTTAGGAACCACATAAACACACCACTGTCTGGAGAAAACACAAACAGGGTTAAGACAACGTGAAACTGATTCGGAATATTAACATTTAAAGTGTTGCTAGTGGTGCCATTCGAGAGGATGTAATGCGAATATATAGTGTTGTTTTGGACGGTATTTAGCATTTACAACATGGCCCGCAAGTGTATGAAAATATCATCGATATTCATACGGTGAGGCTATTTCTCATATCTAGCCTCTATGTCGTAAATTAAGAGAAGGTTTGCTTATTATTATGCTTCAATGCTTACGCCACATTGAACGTGGTCGACCATGTGGTTAAACATTTATAAGACCAACAGCAAATGTACGGCCTCAGCAGCACTTACACAGTTGCACCATACAGCAGTCCATGCTGTACAGTGGGTCGTATGTCATATTGTGTTTAGTGTATGTAAATATAAAATGAAACGCTTACCTATTGTCAACGATTTATGAAAAAGGAATTCATTTACAATAAAAGTTGCAAGATACCTGCAGAACTTCTTAAGTGTGAATGAAATACCGTTCTGATGCATCCACAGAATGTTTTCAACTGCAGACCATTTCCATCGTTCAAAGTTTTACTACCGACATCAGTAAAAGTGACAGGTCATCGTTTTTAAAGCAATACGCAATGAATTTTTGGCCGACCGCCATTTTGACTTTAATTATGTGTGTCAATCTTATATCCCAAGGCCTTCTAGAACAAGAGAAAGTACATATACTGCTTATCGTAATCCTTTTAACCTAAAACACTTTCTTTCTCTCTGACAAATTTTCCGAGAAAGAAAGGGTTAAGTAATTCGTTTAAATTTCTCCGCAACAGCTGGTGCTGTTCAAGAGACTGGTATTTTAAATGTTATATTTCAACAGAACCAGGTTTGGAAATAATGGATAAGAAAGCACCTATTAGAAGGTTTAATAGGGGCGCCCGTGGCGTAGTGGTTGAGTTGCCGATTTGTAACTCCTCTGACTGCTTAGCCTGTCACCGCGTGGGTTTTAGTACCGTTCGGGACGAACGACTTAATGTGAGAAGGTCTTTCAGCTGACTTGCGGTGCGCCGGTGGTTCTACCTTGACATGTGTCTGGGGTCTTCCTCCACCAATAAGCTGGACGCTGCTATAATGATCATAACTGGTCGCCGCAACGTATTTCAAAAACAAACGAACGAACAAACAAACAAAACAGGGTATGGTAACTCGTTCTTGATGTTTAAGTGTGGAACAGTCTCTCATTTACTATCTAGATAATACAGAATTTTATACGATTAATGACAACTTTCTTTTAAATGTTAACAGCCATGTCTATGCTAAACATATAAAATCATATGTTGTTGGGCATATATTTCTCATAACTTAATATGTAAGACATAATTGCATAATGTAAGGGACATTTATCATGTTTTTCATCGCTTTCATCGAGTTATTTTTAGATTGAGTCGAGTTTTTTGATGGAAGTACACCACAAGGGCTTCTTGTGGTGATATTTTCGTTAAATTCCTTATAAAAATACTTGAAATGCACGGAAAATAAGATACACAAAATAATTGATATTTACGTTTCTGCTTCAGATTAATGCCTCTTGTTTGCATTATATTCCTTAAGTCGGACAGTAAAGTATTGTTATAAAGGTAATAACATGATTAATTATTGTTGTTGGTGCCGTTGCTTGTGTGGAGTGTGGAGAAGAATATTGATTTCCAAAATGAATAAAAGATATATTATAAAATATATAGCAAAGGAAATGTTAATTATAAGAATAACTAAAATAATGGTAGACTGTACGAAAGAAAAAAGAAATGGGAAAAGAAGCAAACATGTTCAGACCATGTAACTTTTCTTTCTTTCAACATAATAATATTTGTCATTACATTCGGAATTTCAAAATTACGTGTAACATTTGATAAAACTAACTAATTTGACATTGTGGTATCTATCGTGACACAATTGCAGACACATATTCCTGAGCCATAAATACGTTTGTTGTTCTGGACACCATTATCAGACCATTATAGTATAAAGGTCTTATGACTGGAAACAAACCGCCTTCCTTAATAGTTAGCCATTCCACAATTAATAGTTTGTCTTAATTAATATCATTACCCCAGTGCTTAATTATAACAGAGAGATATTACTTCCTGTATTCTCTTGGTCGGTTTCTTATCTGGAAAATATCGCATACCATTATAGCATTGCTTTATAAATTATATCGCTTTAATATGTGCATAATTTTAAACACATTTTACAAGAACACATAAAAAGAATGCATTTAAGTACTCGTGCAAAAAACATTTTAGTTGATGATTTTGAACTTACAAGTATTTATAAAATATTTATTTATATAACCCTGTCACTCATTACCTTTTCTGTAAAAACAACTAACTGACATAATCAAGCACAAGAAAACTAACACTTTACGCAGATATTAAGTCCATTTTTAAATAACAGCGTCATTAGCAGATCTGCTTTAAACGCAAAAGTCTAGAAAACCAACAATTGTTTTACCAGTCTGACAGATAATTATTTTCTTACGCGTTAAGCGATGGCAGTTTAAAATCATTTCAAGGGTATTGTATCACCACATTGATTGGATATCTGCCTATTGAGATCATATTCCAAGTTAGTCAAGGGACCAAATGAACTTCAGTCTTATTTTTACCAAAGATAATGCATTTTCTGTCTAACAACAAAGCAGCAAGGTGTCCAAATGCAGTCAATCCATTTAATTCTCGATTTGTAAGAGATGGTAACGTTTTGTGTATTTGTCCGTAATAACGAAATGAGCTGGTTGAGATATGGCGAAAGACAAGTGCATACTTAGCCTAGGATAATATGCATCTGAAGTTGTTTGTTCGAGATGTATAAATGGTTATAGATTGCACAACATGGTTGTTCCTTGGTTAACTTGTTTTACTCACACTTCATTATTGACACGACATTTGGTAAAACAGTGTATGAAAATGACGGTTTAAATGATGGAAAGTGAGCCAGCCAACAGATACCCTCAGTTTATGCAAAATTCAAACTGTTTCCAGTATTTCCATTGTACGCTAGCAATGGTGTAACGTAATTTGTGGCCAATGTCCCATATAAATTGGTTTTAAAGACGAAGAAACTCAATTCATTTGCAATAAAAGCACATTAGTTACGGTGTTTTCAACTTGTAAACATGCTATTACTGGCAAGTTATTAGGTGTATTTTCTTTGATATTTGCTACGACCGCTCTGTCTTCTCTGACCTACAAATCCAACATTAATGCTACAGAGAAAGCAATGTATAACATTGCTGAGTATTTCGAAACCGATAATAAGTGGCATAAAAATGAAAAGAAATTCAAATAAGAAGTAGACATTAATAAAATAAATGCAATTCTAGCCATTTAAAGACTACAAAACCTTGGTGACCCACGTACAAGTTTAAGCTGTTTGTTATCGTTAGCATTCTTGCTACAGTTGGATACATTTTTGACTACATTTTTGACTAATTCTTCCCGCAGTCCGTATATGACACTTGTGTTCACATTGTTTCCGGAGCCAATATAGCGCGTATGTTCTCTGCAAGCCAATCATTTCAATTTAATTTAGTCGTTATAATAGGAAACAAAGCATTCTAGATAATCAGCATCTCCACAGCAAATCATTAGGATGTTATAAAGAGCGCCGTTGTGATGACTAGAGAAGAAGTTTAAATGGTTATAGCATCCTGTTCATGTTTAGATGGAATAGAGAAACAAAGTCCAATCAAAAGATATTCGCTAAACAGGCTGGGTATAAACTTCATTAGTGTTATATCGTGAACGTATTGTTTATATAATGAATAATTAGTGCATATTACAACGTTCTAGTTTTTACTCTGTAAATCTGTCGGTGTCAAAGACTATGACGAAATATTACGAAAAGAAATTGGTCAGTGACGATTTAATCGAATTCACGGCAGTTTGTTTCACAAAATTGGCTTGCCAGTCTCGAATTGTTATCATTTCCCAGGGCGGTCTGTACCAAAAATAGGTTATGGATAACCGTGATCTTCATTGAACAAAAACTGATGGCCTAGAATACATAGTTCAGTCAATCCGTTAATATTCATAGCACCATAGAAATGGCCTCTTTGAAGGTGACAGTTTGCGAATATTAAATACATGAATAACTTACCCCTTTTGTTTTGGGGAATTTGGGCATGATCTCTGCATAAATTCTATACATTAGTCTAAGTTAAAAACACTTCCTCAATGTTTGTTCAAACCGTGAGAAGATAAACTCTATTAATGTTCTACAGAAATGGCAAATGTTTACATCATTCAAAATAACTTAACATTCTTATACATTCAAACTGTCAGATTATTCTTTTTAATTTGTGTTTATTAACTTGGCATTCTGTTCAGTGATAAATGCAAGGACAATAGAAGAGATCCGTGAAGAGCTTAAAGATTTGTTTACAATAATATACTTCCATACGAACAACCCTTAGCAAAATCAAAAATTCAGTCTCTTCAAGTTTGCCTGCAAATATCAATGGCTATTAAAACTTCTAACATTCTAAACAAATTCGCACCACCATAATTACAAGATATGATAGTAAAAATGTATCAAAAACAATTCTAGATATTCATATTCAGCATGTATCCAGTGTAAATAACAACAGTCAGTGGACCGAGGCCATTCAAGGTTGCTGCGTCAGTTTGGAATTCACTTCCAGAATCTGCTAGACAATGTAAAGATTGAACTAATTTTAAAGCCCAGATGCCTTTTAGGGTTTGTAAAGATTGTAAATGTTCTATCTGTTTCATGTTTAAGCCTTCGGGTTTGCACGAAATTACATCGAAGCTATAAACGTATTAAAGTACCTAAGTAAGTTGGTAAATCATTTAGAGCTTCTACTGTATTGTTGATGTCGACCTTTAATAAATATTATCTATCTGTCCGATTGTCTGTATCTCTGTCATTCCGTCTGTCTGTCTGTCTGTCAGTGTGTGTGTGTGTGTGTGTGTGTGTGTGTGTGTGTGTGTGTGTGTGTGTCTGTCTGTCTGTCTGTCTGTCTGTCTGTCTGTCTGTCTGTCTGTCTGTCAGTGTGTCTTTCTGTCTTTCTGTCTTTCTGTCTTTCTGTCTGTCTGTCTGTCTGTCTGTCTGTCTGTCTGTCTGTCTGTCTTGTATCTGTCTGTCTGTCTGTCTGTCTGTCTATCTGTCTGTCTGTCTGTATGTCAGTCTGACTGTCTGTCTATCTGTCTGTCTGTCTGTCTGTCTGTCTGTCTGTCTGTCTGTCTGTCTGTCTGTCTGTCTGTCTGTCTGTCTGTCTGTCTGTCTGTCTGTCTGTCTGTCTGTCTGTCTGTCTTCTATCTGTCTGTCTGTCTTTTTGTTTGGCTGGCTGACTGCCTATCTACTGGGAATTCTCTTTGTATTTATTCATGTCTCGTTGTTTTGTCGCTTTAACTTTCAACTGGATTGTGGTAACTTTGTTCATGTTGTTCAGATGTTAATCTACTTTCATTCGATTAAGCCTCCAAGGAGTTAATAGCGTAATAGCGTAAAGGTGCAATAGCTCAAACCTTCTGTGTATTCAAATTCTCACCCAAATAATTATCGCTTTCCTACCGTCTCTTTGTAAAGACTTTCCTAATATATAGTCGGATGTAATTCATGACCAGAGTCCAACAATTGTCTTCCAAATACGGGCCAATTCAATTCCTTTGCCAAAAAGCAAATTTATTATGGTGTTGCGACCGGGGACCACGCTACAACTGAAAAATTATGGGGTTTATTAGTCTTATTAGCCTTGGCACTTGCTAGGATCGTTCTGATTTATTTATTTATTTATTTATTTATTTATTTGGGGAGTAGCTTTTTTTATGTTTCATTTACCCTTTTCTCGTTATAAAAGATACAAAAACATGACCATTGCTTCTGTGAATACATATTCTGCTGTTGTAATTGCGGACCATATTGATTCAATTCAATACTTTTATTTCCTCCATACATGGAGATATTACAATACAACGTAAGGAACAGTTTTACATACATAGAACATAATTAATGCATAATTGAGCATGGTTAGCAACAATATATTATCACAACATGCGCAAATAATAGGACCATGCATATTCTAAACATTCATGTAAATAAACAAAAAGAGACAAACAGAAAATAAAAGAAAAAATAAAGAAAGAAAAAAGAAAAAAAAAGAAAGCATAAGACAATATGTGTCTTAATTTCAATATATATCCTCCTGGTCATGCAAATAAATACCAGGCCAATAAACAAGACATGACGTTTAAGTTGATGCATGTTATTAAACATCAGCGTCTTCGCACTTTGGCTTTTTGGATTTTTGGAAGATGAAGTAGACGACCAAGAACACAAAGCCGAATGCAACCTTAATAAAACTATGCATCGTTACTGCCTCACAAATGAGATTGTGCTAGCCATAACTTTTAGGCACCATTTGGTATGTGTCTCTGGAAAGACTAATTATTTCCAGCATCCCTACACTGACACATTTGTGGACACGTATCCATGAACCATCGATGCAAGTGTTCTCTGGGCGCCAAAATTCCTGATAAAATCTAGTTTTTATAATTGAAAGCAAACACTCGATAATTGATAATTAGAACCTCTACAGTAAACCATTAGGCTTCTTAATTGAATCGCACTTATACATTGCGACGTTATGAATGACTCTGCTCTTTAACTTTATGTCGTCTTTCAGAACCATTATCAATAGAGCAGTACAGTTCTGGTTATGGAACGCATGTTTTGTTTTGTGACAGGTTCTCTTCGTGATATGGGAAGGTTGTGTCCGGAATGATTCATGGTTACAAGATTGGAACTTATGTCACTTCTAAAAATTAGTCACAATGTGCACTTTACTTAATTTCACTTAACTAGAAATGACGTGTGTATATTATAAATTATTGCTTTCTAGAACTGATCACAGTTCGTCCTGAATCTGATGAGTTTATCCAATCAAAAGATTGATTGTCAATATAAAAATGCATCGATATAAATACATGTACATGTATTTGAGGCGGTAAGGAGGTTGGATTTGCTCAATATGTTGAATGGCCCATCACATATTTATTTTAACTTTTACATTTGGCTTGAATGTGAATACCTTTGTCCTGTGCATTTTCAAAATTTGCTCTATGTTGCAATGCTCATAGGATTTTGTAATATTTCCTTATTAATCAAGTATAATATTACTTTCTGTCGTTATGTTAAATGATTGCTTGAAATCGATTTCCAAATGATAGCAGATTTTTTATTTTGATTTTCAGCTTGATTTTGAGGGTTTGACTGGACGTATACGTTTTGACGACTTCAATTTCCGCACTGACTACAAGCTGGATGTGTACACAGTGGGTCTGGACCGGGGACCCATCAAGGTAAGTTCATATGCAGGTCTTCATCACTCAGTTGGTTTCAAGTTTCAAGTTTTTATTGTATGTAAGGCCACCGGCCCATATACAAAATGCAACAAGTTAACAATAAACATAGGTAGTGAGGATACAAATAATATCATTGAATATTATGTCTACAAATATGCATAATTATCATCAACACACATTTATCATAAAACATGATCATCAAAAATAATAATTTTGCCAAGAATTAAAAAAAAAAAACAACAAAAAAACAACAGCAACATATATTTAAACAATCTTGAATTAATGTCAAAATTGATGTTGTTTAACGCTTTTTTAACAATTAATCTATTCTGTTCAAACTATTTTATTGTAGTACTAAATGAGTAGTTGACAGATGATTTTTACATTCTTCCTAACAAAAAATCGTGTCTTTTTTCAAAAGCATAATAAAGATACATAGCAAGGTTACGAATAATTGAATCATTTTCGTTAGACATTAAATTCCTAAATGCTAAAGTATTTCTGTGTTCCAGAATAAAATGAGGAATATACATGATACGAAGACTTTCGTACAATGGGCATATGAAAAGAAAATGAAATTCGTCTTATAAGCCACTCTCACAATATAAACATATCCTATCCTCTATTGCAATACCAAAATATCTACCTGTTTCAACCATTAAGTTATGTGAGGAACTTCTAAACAGTAACAATGCTTTTCTAAATTTCAGAATATCAACAGATGTAACATATTTCTCTAAGCCGAAGGAATGTTTATATTCTATATAATATCGAAGTTTATTGTTACTTAATACACGGGACCTCCAGGTCTGAATAAACTGATCTTTTAGTCTATTGATAAAAACGTATATAAATTGATTTTTATTAGCTACATTTTGTGATTCCCATACATATCCAAAGCCATTTTTATATAGAAGGCACCTAATATCAGTTACCCAATTTGAATATCCGATCGCGTCATAATGTTTGAGCATTTTATAACAACATTTAGCATATCTTGTATCAGGTAGCTTAAGAATACGAATCCAATAAGACAAACACGACTTAACTGTATATATGTACATCGGATATCTTCCCAAATCACCTAAGATGACATCATTACAGGTACTATTGGTAGCATTTAAAAAACGTTTACAAGCATATGTTTGTAAATTTTCAATACACGCCATTTCTTTAAGTCCCCAAATTTCAGACCCATATAGAGCAATAGAGCTAACTTTACAGTCAAAAACCTTAAAAAATGTTTTGAAAGGGATGTTTTTTAATTCACCAAAAGAATTAAACAAATGATTCAAAACTCTCTTCGCTTTATCGCACATATTTTCAGCCATTTTATATAGTGATAGTCTGTTTGTAAAACACACACCTACATAACAAAATTGGTTAACAGTTTCAAGTTGAGTTCCATTATAAAACCATTTTTCTCTTTGTGAAATGTGTCCCCCTTTCTTAAAAACAACAACTTTGGTTTTTTGAACATTTACAGTTAAAGAGTACGTTCTGCAAAATGTGTCTAAAATATTTAATTGTCGTTGTAAACCAACGATTGTGTCAGAAACAAATGCCACATCGTCAGCAAACATTAAATGTGATATCTCTACTGATTCGGGATACAGCTGTATACCTCTGATGCCCTTTACGCCTAAAAACGTGAGACCAAGTCTAAGACAATGCTTATGCTTGTGTTGAGTATATCAGGTGCGCCCATGCGCGATGGTAGCGTCGACTACCTCTCGCGTGGGTTCTAGTCCCGTTCTTGGCCAAGAACGGATATTGGAAGGTATTCCACCTGACCTGCCGTGCGCCGTTAGTTTTTATTGTCAAAATACAAATGACATTAAATCGTGGACGTTGCTATAATGACCATCATTGGTCGTTGCTATGTATTTCAAAAACAAACATTAACAAAGAAAAAACATCAACAAGCCACAAGTGTTATCTTATTTTATTGCATTCATCATATTCAACAAATCTTTGTAATTCAATGTTATATTTTATTTATTAATGATAAAATCCGTGCCAAGATAACCCTTAACCGTGTTCTTTTTTTAAATAATTATTACACCCCAACCACTACACACACACACACACACAACACACACACAACACACACAACACATACACACACACATACACACACACAACACACACATACACACACTTAAAAAGGTTCAAACAGTATTGTTATGGTAACAATAAAATGAATTATACCTTACGTTTGTACATGTAAAGAACAACTGATTGCTTTTAGATTGGAAATTGGACGATGATGGATCGCTTCCAGAGTCTTCATTCCTCGGAACAGAAGGGCAGCTATGAACGTAATGCCACAGGAGTTAAAATCGTTACCTGCATTATTGTAAGTTTGATTAAAACGATAACACATTCTATCACCAAACGTGTGTTCTTGGGCGAAGTTTATTTTCTTTTTTTTTTATAATAACGTTATAAAAAGATCATATAAAAATGATATGTATATTTAACAACCTCAAACTGAAATTTTCTGCAAAATTGCCTTTTGAAGAGTCAGACACAAGCATATGCTTTGCTACATGTTTGTTGTTTATTAAGAAAACTATCCGTGTTATATAAAGTTGCACAGCGTATTGCTTTTAGTCACGTTGATTATCTTCAAAAATAAACTGTTATGACTCTTTTTAATGCAAGCAAATAGTTCGATAATGACAAGCAATAACTTATATATACTTCCATAATTTAACAACATAATATGTGTATTTGCTTAGAGAGCAGCTAATAAAAGATAATAAAATGCGTTTGCTCTAAAAATGTACTGCATTATATTATAAAAGAATAAATATTTATATTATTAAATAATGATGATGTTTTTTTCCGTGCTTATCTTAAGTGTTGTTGTTGTTGTTGTTTCAGTCACCACCGTTCTTCATGTACGTTGAAGGACTGGACAAGGGTGGTATACCATTCGTTGGTAACAAACGATTTGAAGGTATGTAGCAAAAACAATCTCACTAAAGTCAGATCTTACAAAATGCAAGATCTGATGACGGCTAGCAAATACCGTCAATAAACAAGAATGGTTCGGATCATTATTTACGTTTCCGATTTTGTAGGCGATAATCTGATTGGTTGGGAAGGTTTATTGACTCGTCGTTAGGTCCTTATAGCGGAGCGGTTTTCATGATATGATTTTAACCAGATTGGTACGAAAAATAGACAGGATAAAGGGCATTGTTACAAAACTGTCAAACGAAATAACTTTTAAGTACTTATTTCGGTTGTTGGTTTGGCAATACAATTGCATTTAATAGATGACAAGTTCGCTAAATCAAGGTCTATCTTACTAAATTATTGCTAGCATGACGTATGTTGACTGTAATTAAGGATATATATATATATATATATATATATGCATATAGGGAGAGAGAGAGAGAGAGAGAGAGAGAGAGAGAGAGAGAGAGAGAGAGAGAGAGAGAGAGAGAGAGAGAGAGAGAGAGAGCGAGAGAGAGAGAGAGAGAGATAGGAAGAAAGAGATTTGGCGAATATGTCATCTATTAAATGGAATTGTATATTATATTGCATTTTTGTTGTTGGACCGTTTCTGAAAATACTTTATGTATGGTAGACGTGCTATTTATTTCCTGTATGTCTCATCCCGACAATGTTTTTTTTCTCAATAAAACGCAGTTGACAATATATTCATATTCATGATCAAACTTCTTTTTAAAGTTGGTATGAAGAAGTGCATCAATGATTAAAAACAGATTCAGAGAAATGGAATTCAGTTTACAAGTATGCTTCTTTAATTGTCAAATTGAATAAATTTTGATAATATATTGTGTTATTTCTGTTCTAGGTTAGCAAAACAATCTGATAACTGTACATTTTGTTGACAAATGTTCGATGCGAGATCTTTTTGTAAACAATCGTCCGCAAACTGTAAAGCAAATTGTCAGATCCAATGTCAGAAATGGGCTTTTTGTTTACCTTCGGTATTTTTGCAAATTAAAAGTTAGGTAACTGCGTGTCATACCATTTATATATATATATATATATATAAACACGATATACGCACAAAGTAAACATTTAATCCTTAAAAAGTTCAATGTACCTTTTATTAGTGATGGTTATTTCTTGCCCGTATATCTACAAACTGTATATTTCTCATTTTATTATTAGTTGTATCCATCCTAAACTGCAAGGGATTATATTAATAATATACTAGCGGATGTTCGTTATTTCCTTTATGTATATTTTATAGGTATGTAGTTTTCTCTACAATTTTAAGGGTACAATGCTTTACAAAATACACAATACTATTGTATTTTCTATACCAATGAACATTATATATACGTGCTACCCATTATATTGTAGATTATATGTTTCTCATACATTTTACATTACGGTTGTTTTTTTAATGTATGTTACTGCAGTTAAATAGTTCCTATACTAGTGTAGCTTACGTGTTAGCTTTACTTTACTAGCTTCGTATTTTCCAAATAAGTAGTGATTACGTCTTTCTTAAATCAATTTAGGTAATGTGTTTCCTTTATTGTTGTAAACTATCTGGTGCTTAATTTGTTACATGTAAGTGTTTTCATAAGTAGTTGTTTAGGTAATGGGTTTAAAATCTATGTATGTATCGTTTACCCTTTACCATTGAAGGCTATTTGGTGGACCTGGCGTTTGCTATTCTGAAGGTGGAGTACGTATTTCGCCTTGTGAAGGATGGCGAATATGGCGAAGAGGATGAAAATGGCACCTGGAATGGAATGGTTGGGGAACTAGTCAGAAAGGTGTGTAGGTGCTTGAATAGTGTCACGATGACAACGATGACTACTATCACGATGATGATGATGATGATGATGATGATGATGATGAAGATGATGATGATGATGATGAAAACATTTTCTTTAAAACTCAAATATAATTACGATGGTTACTCTCTTGGCATTTCTGCACTGTGGTTGGCGTGCGATTCAATTGGACAAATTTGCCCTCATACTGCCTAAATGACACATGTGTTGGCACTAATTCTGGAGTCACTAATGTGGTAAACTGGGTGGCAATGATTAGAAAGAATTTCGTCCCTTTGGAAAATACTCCACTTCTCTACAGTAAATGATAAGGCACCACGATGGAATTTCACCGATACATGCTGGTGTTATGATTGACACGTAAACTCATTATCTTCCTAATTATTGTGCCTTACTAACAGGACACAATAATACATCCGTTAAAGAACGCTTGCTACAAAGTATTTACACAACTTTTACACTAGGTGGTTTGTGTAATATTTCAAAAAAACGTTCATAAGAGAAGTAATATACCAACTGGCTAAGTTTTCTGATATTCTAAAAAAGAAAGAAAAATAGCAACAAACTATTCTAACATGTACTCGAAAACACTTGATAGGATTGAAATACAATTTGCATACCAGTTTTAGCGTAAATATATTTTTATAATATGTAAAATCTTAGATAATCCCGGGACAAGCTTCGCATTTCACGTTTGTGTTTACGTGTATATTTTTAAAGCTAAAGAGAATGTTTTCTGTTGCTTTGTTGTGGTTCAGTAGTGTGATTGGCGAAAACCTGAAAAATAATTCCATGCTTAAATTGATGTAGTTATATGAAACATCATTTGATTTAGTAGTAAGCAAAACAATTGTCTGACAAAAGAATACATTTTGCTTACTAGTCAGTGAAATAAAAATCGATCTTTCAAATTATCCTCTATTTATTTTTACTTGTGATGTTTACAATTGGAATTTTCGATAAGGTAACTTATATTTTAATAAAAGATGTTTGTGAAATGCAAATGAAATTATGTTGTTGTTGTTCTTTTTTTCTTTTTAGGAAGCCGATTTATGCATGGCTCCGCTCACCATTTTGTACTCCCGAGAGAAAGTGGTCGACTTTACCAAACCATATATGAACTTCGGAATTAGTATAATGATCAAGAAACCTGAAGTCATCAAACCAGGTGTCTTCTCCTTTATGATGCCTCTAGAAACAAAGATCTGGTTCTGTATCGTTCTCGCCTACTCCTTCGTCAGTGTGGGATTGTTCCTCGTCAGTCGGTTTAGTCCATATGAATGGCAGGGGACGTCAGCCTTCACGATGGAAAACAAGTTTAACTTACTTAACTCCCTTTGGTTCTCAATGGGAGCGCTCATGTTACAGGGGAGCGATGCGTGTCCACGGTGAGAAAAAAAATATTTAAAATGTTTGACATATTTTTAAAAAATGATTAAAACACATGCACATTTGTATCAAATGTCTTGAAACGTCAAGGCGAAGTAGTAATTGCATCCATATTTCGAGGAAACAACAGTTTCTGTACTTTATAAAATGTGTGTTATCTTTGTTCAACTTAATCCATTTTTCTTGTACCTAAAAGATAAATTGCGGTACTTTTGAATCAAAGAAAATCCAATTTTACAATACAGAATAATCTCTCGCTTATGATTGTTGATTTCCATAAGAAAATCCCTATAAACAGAACACGTGTCTTTTGTAAAATATTTCAAATATTTCACAGTCTTTAACATGGTGACATTTTTTAGTTCCACATGAAATGTTGATTTAGAGTCAGCAAATATGCGGAAGAGGCTTCGCAGTACTTTCCAAACCTAGTCTTAATTCATAATACATGTATATGGTGGTTTATATAGTTAAGTGAATCTTGTTGCTTATTGATAATTGAGATGTTTCGTTTCAATTGCTCGAAAAAAGTCGGTACTTATACAGTAACTACTTTCCTGTTGCAACAACATATTGTCTTGCCCAAGGATAGCCACCTCGATGTCGCCCGAGGACCTCCGATTCGGAGTCCAACGTATGATCGTATATTTTATTTACAGATCATTCTCAGGACGTGTCATCGGCACCGTTTGGTGGTTCTTTGTTCTCATCATCATTTCCTCGTACACCGCCAACTTGGCTGCCTTTCTCACCATCGAACGCATGCACACTCCTATCAGCGGAGCAGACGATTTGGCAAAGCAAACAGAAATCAAATACGGTACACTAGGATCGGGATCCACGGTCGCTTTTTTCAAAGTAAGTCAAGCACGATCTGGCTGTTTTAGCTTTTAACACATCTCTGTTTAGAACAACCGACCGAACAAATGTCACCTGAAATATCCCATGACTTATAATTTCCGACCATTTCTAAGTTTATCAATTCTACAGCCCTGTGTGTCTGTCTGTTCGGTGTGCTCCTATTTCTCTCTCTATCTCTTTCTCTCTCTCTCTCTCTCTCTCTCTCTCTCTCTCTCTCTCTCTCTCTCTCTCTCTCTCTCTCTCTCTCTCTCGCTCGCTGTCGATCTCACTGTTTCTTCCTCTTTCTTATTCCTCTCCTCTCCCTTGCTTCTCTGTTAAGGTCTAACCGTAGTCTGTGACAAATAATTATTGCATCTTTGCGCCATCAATTTCTCCAACCAAATGTCTTCCTTATCCACCAGACCGCCAAGAACCCGACGTTCGTGAGAATGTATGAATACATGAGCGCCAACCCTTCAGTGTTCGTTTCCTCGGTGCAGGAGGGAATTGACCGGGTTAAGAAGTCCAAGGGAAAGTATGCCTTCCTTCTTGAATCCCCCACCAACGAGTACGTTAATAGCAGGGACCCCTGCGACACAATGAAAGTGGGACAGAACCTCAACTCCAAAGGGTTCGGTCTAGCCACACCAAAAGGATCTCCTTTAAGGTATGTCCCCATCGACTGTCTCAACCTATCTAGCTTCATTTTTAATTCGGTTCTTATTTTTAAATTATTCATTGACAATTAAATCACCTGTGAAACAACTTCGACATGACAGCAAATTGTTCGTACTTCCCGCATATTAAAATATCCCTTTAAATTTGTTCAATCACTGAGACTGACGTATTGATTTGAAACATTAAACTTAAATGTCATGGGTTTCTAATTCACTTATTTATTACGTGGTAGAAAAAGATCATTCTTATTACGTTTTGAATGGACCAAAGAGCTTTAAAACTTTTACACAGACTATATTATTGCTTTCACACCATTTGAAAGGCCTTCGCTCGTTAAAGGTGTTAATTATGTTGATTCTTCTGTATTTTAAGAAACAATTTATTAAATACGTTACACAACTTTGAAAACGACTTAATTTACCTGATAGATTCATAATCTTTGGCCATCTACGGAGAGATTCACCATTGCGGTTAACTATTTACACTTTTGAGAGTTTCTGCCACTGTTTATGAACCAGAAAATAAGGTCATCAACACTGTTGCTATTTTTTCGCACTGTCAGATTGAACTTTCAACAGCTTGCAACACGTTGCAAAGAATATTACACTGGCATGGTGGATTTTAAACAGTTCAACAGTTCAAAAGTAATATAGCTTTATTTTTTCATACTGAATGGACTTGAAACTTTTTTCAGAGACCAAATAAATCTCGAGGTTCTAGAGCAGATGGAGGGAGGTAATTTGATGAAGCTAAAAAACAAGTGGTGGAAGGACAAAGGTGTATGTGCAGCTAAAGAAGGGGTAAACAACTCTTATGTACACTTTGTGTGTTGGGGTGTGTGCGTGCGTACGTCTGTGGGACTTAATAATCATAAGCACTCACCGTCTTAGCTCTGTTTGGAAATTGAACTCAGGGGTTCGACGATTTTTCAAATTCCACAAAAATGTGTTGTTGCTTTAGTTAAGGAGCGTCTAATGAATGTTGCAATATTGCAGATTATAGCTTTGGGACTTGGACTCAAAACAACGACTTGGAGAGCTAAAGGATTTTAATTCGACACGAACCTCTTGGCCTCCGAATCGTTCTCTTTAAATACGTTGCTAATTAACATTAGCGTTTTTGTTTTATCATCAGCAAACAATTCGACAAAAGATGTGACAGGCACTCAATAATGACAACAATAATGACGAATGTCTTGTTTTAGTTTACCGTATGATGATGATGATGATGATGATGATGATGATGATGATGATGATGATGATGATGATGATAGTGAGCTGTCGTTTGGTATGTTTCAGGACTCGTCGGGGAAGCGCGAGTTATCTCTGAGTAACGTCGCCGGCGTGTTCTATATTCTCGTCGGTGGACTGGCAGCATCCGTCGTACTTGCAAGCATCGAATTTTTGTTCAAGAAATCCAAATTTCTTGAAAAGGTTGATTTTCAAGTTTGTATTTTACTTACTTTATTTTTATATAATTAAATTGTGTTTGAATAGGTCTAACGGTCAACTATCATCTTAAATTACGTAATTGAAAATTAGTGTGATTGTTTGTAAAATACACTGTACGAAAAACATACTTGCGTGGTTGTATGCGTCATGCACTTACGCAAAACTGCGATCTATTTGCTTGAAACAGTGTTAAGTGACGACTAGTTGTCTTAGTGGCTGGATAATCTATACTAACCAGTTCTTTTATACTCGGTGTACTTGTTTAAGCTCATTTTTGACCTAATAAACAAATGCTGAAACAAGGTCAGCCCCAGTGAATCTCAGTGCGACTCATATTGGTAGCAATACTAGGTAACACCATCTACCGTACTGTTCCTATTAAACGTACCCGGGGCCTGACATTTTTTAAAATTGTGGTTATTAAAGTACTAAACAATTCAATATGAGATCACTTCAGTATAGGGGTAAAGAAAGCGTAAAATATTTTTTGATTCCGTAAATGCCCGTTGAGTGAGACGCTATAAATTTAAAAGACGCCAACGATTAAGTTATTGGTAAAATTTTAGACATGCAGTCTTTTCGTGGGTTTCTGGTTATAAAAGCTCATTTTTGAAGATCATTAAATTGTAATAACTGAAGCCACACCAACACCACACAGCTTTGTAAAAGATATATTTTGTTTTATGACATGTAACCATCGCCTTATACCGTGTAGTATATGAGTCTGTTGTACTATGACAACTCCACACGCAAACTTATCACTGATGTCTGTTTATTCAACTTGCTACAAATCAAATACTCTTCATATTGCAGACAACATATCTGAAGGCAACAGAGACGCTCACAACACTTTTAGCCACGCCCACCGCCGACAAAGAAAATGGCGGCGTCGAACACGCACATATGCACAGCTTTAATAATTCTAGGCACGATCTGGATTCTAATGGCGGACACCACGATCACGAAAAGGAGGAAGCAACAGTAAGTTTGAAGGTGTAAAATGCGACATAGTATTATCATACAAAAGTACATCGAAAATATATCACATATATAAAATAATTATCGCAGTATCAATTTCTTGAAAGCAGTGTGTAAATTATCTAAACTAAGATACCGACAGTTTTGTAAGTTGTTTTATATGCGCATATAAAATAAAAATAAACGTCAACAAATCATTTCGAAATTATTTTTAAGGCCTTAAATATGGATTTTCTGTAAACAGTACTATTATACGGTGGATACACAATAACATGTCGCTGTCTAGGTTTTGATCAGACCACGATAAAAATAATACAACAATACAACAACAAGAGTTTCATGCATAAGTACTGGCCTGAATTCCCTTTCATCCATTTATTGGTGTTTCTGTCAAACATAGCCAAGATACATAGCCTACCAACCATATATATTAAACAATGTTGTAACTTCACATTCACTTCACTTTTTACAAGGCAATGCAAGGTATGTGGATAGATATACATGTTATTTAGCATTTAATAAATCAAAATCGCCAAGTATTATAGCTCGAGGCGATGATATAGGTTGTGTATGATATTCACTAGAAATACGACCTTCATTTAAATCGGATACTGTCTAATTTATGTTTCATGACGAAGAGTTTTATAACGCCAGTTTTATAATTGGCGTCCGCTCTGGAGAGCGGCGAAATTTATGGAATGCGTTAGAAATTTGGCAATGAGCTGTTGTTGTAGTTATCATTCTTTCAGAGCTTCTCTGCGATATTCGAACAAGTCTTTTTCGCAGAAATGTCCGAGGTGTTGCGAGTGGTTATTAGGTGCTACAGATTTGTACCACTCCAACTTCGAACCACGAGGGTTAAGCAGTTTTTATTCTCACCTGTTGGCAGTGCTGTACGGGGGTTTGAAGATTGTTAATCGTTCAATATTTCTAAAATGAGTTTTTTTTAAGATTACTTGCGTTATTAAATGAATTGTTGGATACATTTAGACAATATAAAATACAAATGGTACAGCTGATGTTAAGTCTCTGTGTATATGCATATATATAGTTATACATGTACATGTATGCACACATAAAACATACATTTGTTTGCTTTCTTTTTTTCAGTATAACTACAGTGCCCCGCCGGTGTGTATAGGCTTCGAACACTTTAACTCTCCGACGAGAGAGCCTAACATTTGTACAAACTCGCCGGTATATGACCAACGATTTGTGTCGCCGATCCGAGAAAAGATTTACCACTCCACTTTCAAAGACAACTCTGAATTGTGATTGGTGCAAATATTCTCATTTTTAGTTCAGGTTCATGAGTAATTGTTTAAATGCCCACACGTCACACAGCGGTCACGTGACGCCAGGCAAAAGTTACCTCTGCTTTCCAAGGAGAAATACTTGACTTTAAGGTAGTTGTATATTTGTGTAAATCTAATTTGGTGTATGTGTTAATATGTAACAGTACTCAAAAATGTCACAAAACACATTTTTAGTAACGTTTTTATATTTAATCATTAAACTGAATCTTTAATTAAGTGAAAATTTAAAAAGTTGTTATGTCGTGTAGGATTTCAGTCATCCAAAGTAACTACAGTAGTAACCGCTGTGTGAAGGTTGTGGCATTATATGTCGCACTATTGTATTGTCATCATCCATATAACTGTTTCCAAAGATAGTTTTGTTTCATCCAGTTGATTCCAGTCATGTTTCGAATGTGTTTTCTTACCCTTTTTATATATATGTCGATGAGAAAGAAAGTGCAAAAAATAGTTTTAGATACAAGGGAGCATAAAGTGAGGTTTGTGTTAAAACATGACACAGTATCATAACTGCAAGTATAGTGTCATTTTACAATTCGTCCCCGGATATTTTAAATGTATATTTTTATTTTAAGCCAGTGCTCAATCTATAATTATATATTTGGGATTAAGTTGAGGCGAGACGCTTATGAATGAGCATTTAGATAAGTAAAAAAAACAACCTATGTTGGTCGCGATAAGGAAATTGCTGTAAAAAAAAAAAACTTTTCATTTAAACATATAGGTGAAGATATCCCTAAAATACTGATAAAGCAGTGTTAACACTATGTACACTATTATGCAAATAAGCGTATCTTGTTTCTTGTCTTGAATGAAGAAATGTTCATCTTACCTTTCAAATATGTTACCTCCCTTAGTTATGGTTGGTTTATTGTTTCCTTAGATTTAAATCCACTTGTTTAACTTTTTGAAATTGCATCATGCACAAACCATTTAACTTTTGTTGATTTATACAATAATTAGTAAAAGTTATTCACCATAAGGATGAAAATGAGCAAAAACAAAATAAGGAATAGTTCTAAATAAATTATATGAAAATACCTTACTACAAATAAATTTAATATTTCTTTCACTGCAAAATCTGTGAATTAATTTATGTTGTTTTTTTTAACTTACATGAATATTATATCAAGGTTCTGTAACAATAATTCCAGTTTTGATTTTTCTTCATTATTGGACTTAAATGTTACATGTACATAGTTTTTCAAAAACGAAACAAAAACTATAAACCTTTTTATGCAGCATATGCAACTCAAGTGAGTTTTAAAGTATTGTTTGAAATATGCACTTCAGTTATTTATATACCATGTACATGTGTGTTTTATGCTTAAACATAAGATGTGTAATCGTTTGTATAAAAGGGTTCTGACGGAAATGCTCTTGGTTTTACTTTTAGCATATCTCTCGTTTAAACTTCAAAGTGGACTTGATTTCCATTCTGTGTTAAAAAAGTAAAACAATGCAAAACTATATTTTTGCATGCACTAAAGCAAAAAAAAATATAATAATCTGTGCTTTTTCTGATTTTGAATATAACGTAATCAGTTACTGCTTTATCAAAATTTTGCTGCTCTGAATAAACACTATTACCTGGAGAAACTAAGATTAACACTAAGATTCACTGACAGAAATATTTCCTTGTTTATATTTTGGTCCAGCTCAAATGTTGACCCCACAGTACCTCTTACAGTGACGTAATGTAACATTTCCTATATTACCCGAGACGGTGAATTTATCGTCACAGGGAATAGTTTAATATGATATTTGTAACTATTTATCAATCAAATGTTGAGCTTAAGCAAAATCTCAATTAAAGGTTTCTGCAAATGGGGCTAAGTTATCATTAAGTTATCTTTTAAAAAATAGTATAATTTATAACAAGTGACTTTCACCGACCATGTTTAATCTCGAGTCCGTTTTCACTAACCATTCGTCAGTAAGAATTGCAGTTTTGGTTTCAGAGCAGAAACCCTGCAAAGTATTCCGAGCAGCCTGACTAATACTCTGTATTACACTTTATCCCTGCCTCTTAAAGTAACAATTACATCTAAACTATGCTAAAGTGTCTAATTCGGTTGTCATATACATGCTGACTTGAGTTATGGTCGTAACTTGGGTTTTAGACTGGATTGTAGGTAACCAGCCAAAGTCGTGGCTTCAGACTGGATTGTGGGTAAACAGCCAGTCATGGCTTTAGACTGGATTGTGGGTAAACAGCCAGTCATGGCTTTAGACTGGATAGTGGGTAACCAGCCAGTCATAGCTTTAGACTGGATTGTGGGCAACCAGCCAGTCATGGCTTTAGACTGGTTTGTGGTTAACCAGCCAGCGTCATAGCTTTAGACTGGATTGTGGGCAACCAGCCAGTCATGGCTTTAGACTGGTTTGTGGGCAACCAGCCAGTCATGGCTTTAGACTGGATTGTGGGCAACCAGCCAGTCATGGCTTTAGACTGGATAGTGGGCAACCAGCCAGTCATGGCTTTAGACTGGATAGTTGTTAACCAGCCAGCATCATAGCTTTAGACTGGATTGTGGGCAACCAGCCAGTCATGGCTTTAGACTGGTTTGTGGGTAACCAGCCAGGCATAGCTTTAGACTGGATAGTGGTTAACCAGCCAGCGTCATAGCTTTAGACTGGTTTGTGGGCAACCAGCCAGTCATGGCTTTAGACTGGATTGTGGGAACCAGCCAAAGTCATGGCTTTAACACCGGATACATGATAAAGGCATCAAATAAGCAAAATCATTGCAGGCATTCAGTCTTTAATTAAATTCTTAAGCATATATTAATATTTCAGACAATTTAAATAATTTTCTTACCTTAGAATCTGTGGTGTGTTCTCTTATTTCAACACGTGTTTTTGTTTTGTTTTGTTTGTTGTTTTGTTTTTTGCAATAGTTTCCGTACACGAGAAAACATTGTAGTTTCACTTTTAGGGCTATATTTGAGTTGAGAATGTTTTTCACAGAAAACGCTAATATAAAATAAGTAAACATAACATGCAAAATAAATCGCAAAGTTTCATATTCGCCTGTCGAAAGTTGAGTGTATTGATATTTAGTAGTCATTATGAGGAGGCGATTCTGAACCAACCTTATGGGCTTTTTTCCCGCACCATAAAAAGTGACATCAATGAATCTATGTTAGTCTAACATACTTAAAATGTAAAGACGTTTTGTACCTACGCAAAGCCCCTATTTTTAGTTTTCTCCACACTTTGCGTAACTGCGATTGTCCTACTTTTCTGCACAGTGCAGCCTAAGCATATCATCTTTTTATAATCGTAAGCATGCAAATCGGGTGTAAATGAAGATATATGGCATTATATCGATGTCTTCCAAAATCAGCTCGTAACCTTTTATAAATGTGTGTAGTTAAAACATGGCATACTAATGTTTGTTAATTTGTATTTATTTTATTGATAAAAAATGGACTTGTCTATGAAACAACCAAACATAAACCTGCAGTGATGCATACTGTAAACAGAAACGCAATATTTTTTTAGAATTGAATTGATTTGACTAGAAATATAGAAGCGTTTTATTATATATAGTGTAGACCTTTAAACAGAAATAATGTTAACTTATACAGACGTGTTGCAGATTTGATCCAGAGATTATGAAGGTTCTGAAAAGAAATAACTGTAGACGTTTACTGCCATTTCTAGTCATGTACGTACTTATTTTGTAATGTCCCAACTACATTCGGCACAAATATGTGCACGATTTCGATTTTCGGCAAGGTTAACACTCACCTTTAGGGTATTGCTTCTGTTTAATAACGTTAAAAATAATTGTCTTGTGGTATATTGCGCCATATATTGTCAAATATGCACTGTTCTTGGCAGGTGGATTTCAGAACAATTTAGTTTTGATTTTATCTTTTATATTAGCTACAATTTTGAAAAGACCAAATTAAATTTCATTGGATGAATATGAATGATTCTTGCACACTCTGTAGTTCTGTAATATGTATATAATGCCTGTTTGGATTAAACAATTGGTTTAAGTAATATTGTAATGTGTGTTACTAAAGTTTGTTAATAAAATGATTTTTCCACTATGATATTTAGACTTTTGTTTCCTTTCCTCAATTCATGCTCAGTAATTTATATGTTTTATCCATTGCTAGGAACAAATTGTAAGGTTTAGTTTGTTTTCAGTTCCACCAGAAGTAAGTTTTTGCCCTTTAACTGTGCCATATGGATTGTTCCACTATACCAATATACTAAAATTCCCAAAATTTGGTGTTTTCCACCAAAAGAGATTAAACATTCCTTAAGAAATGTCACACAGCTAAGTCTACACAACTGCAATCAGGACTAGTAATTATCTAAATACTGGTCACGAAGGTTACCAGTTCGCCAGTTCAAAGATAGGAGTATCCCATTGTTTTGTCAGTTTAGTGTCAAATCATTTATTTTTCTTATTTTTAAGGAGATTTCATTGGCAACCAATATCAGGTCTGTGTTGTATCATAAGCTATACAAAATTATACTTCATATAAAAAAATTCCAAAACAATAGAAATAAGCACGGTCATGTTTTAGTTATCCTGTACCGTGTTCAGCAGACACAGTATTTCCTTCCCCTTGATAGTATGCCAGGAACAGCTGATTTTATGTAACAGCTTTTCACATTTTCCCAGGCAAGTCAATCATGAATCTACCTTTACATTTACTTGAGCAAAAGCAAGGAAAGTTTAACCGCAGTCATATGTGTATGTCAGGGAGAGTGTTCAAATATAAGGTCTCCTGGAGGATAAGCTTTACATGTATCTATTGTCCAATCAAGTTCAGAAAGTTGATTTTCGTATTGAAGATGCACAAAATGTCTTGATACTTGAGTAAGTGAGATTTCATTTTACAATTACTCAATATATAATTTTATACATATTTCAATAAAATTCCACCACACAGTTGCCAATTTCTTTTGTATCCTTACCCAAACAGAAAGATATTATATTCCTGTTTAATTGTTATAATGAAGCCAGTAATTTCGTTTAACAAAGGAATGTTTAGCTTTGCAACGGTTGTTTTACATCTGGAGTTGTATAAAATAATATACAAATTAGTTTAAAAGAACATAATAAAATATATAACATTGCACAATTTTAAATATCTATTTTTACAACATTCACTACTACCTAGTCTTACATTTTACCTGGGAATTTTACATTTTACCTGGGAATTTATTGTTAAATAAAGGTAACACACTATTATTTATTTATTTATTTTATCTAATAAACAATAAGAAATTTTCCTTGACAGGAATAAATTTTCATTCACTGAATGAAAATGAAATAAAAGTGCATTTGAAACATCATAAATGTATAATATAGACACAATTATCACAACGTTACTTTTTTAAGTTGCATACAGTAAAAGCATAAATTTACATGGTTATAATATCAAACAAATTGGTTATTCTATTATGAAATAATGACGAGAATAAATGCAAATATTAAACATTGATTACAGAAGTTTAGGTTCAGCATTCAAATTTCCTTACATGAGGTTTTGGTAAGTTTTTCTTTTTAATTCTACAAGGATAAAACGGGGGCAAAATGTCATAAAGAATTTGCCTGAAATTTGAAAACATTTCTAAAACATTTGACTGGTTAGATTTGTTATCTTATTCAAATTAGAAAAAAAACTATTTGCAAACAACAGCCACATACTTAAGATCTGATTGATAACTTGAAGAAATGACTTCAAAATCTAACAATGCAGGAAAAACCTAACTGACACCCAAATTTACTCATACCTTTTTTTAAACAATGGTTTCTTTTTTTACTATACTTATTCTAAAAAACACAGTAAAATACACCACATTAAATTGCAATAAAAGCATCCCATAACAATGCAATAAAAAGTAAAATAACCTTTGAATTGAAAGTTTAACAGACAGCACTAAAAAAGCCGAAGAGCAGTGTTTTCTTTTAAACTAACACAGACTGGTGTTAAAACTCACTTAAGCAGATGTATCCATCTATTATGTAAGACTATTAATTGAGAAATTGTCTGCTATAATATACCTCGTGAGGTAATATTTCAATATCTTAAAAAATATGAGTAAACTTTTTACTGTTTTTCTTTGATTGCAACAAAGATGACTGATCTCCACTTTTTGATTCAATCTAATCAACATGTTCTTAATTTTGTTTTTTCTGACACTGACACAACTATGGCCATCTTGGTGAAGAACATTTCCTGACAATGATCTGAGTAGATCCACCTCAACTCAGCTAAATCAGCTCGAAGACATTCCTACATGAAAGTTCCCACCTAAATCAGGCCTCAAACCGGCGCACCATGAAGGGGTGAAGAGTTTGAGATTGATGGCTAATAAATTTGGGCTTAATTGGCTATAAGACATATGATTAGTTCAAATTGAGACATACAAAAGTAACAGTGACAGGACTGTTAATTCCGTATAAGTAAAGACAGAGTAGTTGCAAGATAGAGATTGTGAATAAATCCTTAACCTACATAATCACTGGGTCCATATACCATATACAATATGTACATGTGCATTACTACTATAATAATAATAATAATAATAGAAAGAAATTTGGGTTAAGGCATTATAAGTATTATGTATCTCATTTTGCAAACAACAACCAAGCATTCACATTATGCAAATATCATTTATAGCACATTTATTATACAAACAAAACAAAAGTGGGACTATAAACAATATCAGCACTACATGTGACAGGTAAATTACTGTCATCTTGAAATAGTTTATGTTGCCTTTGATTTTTAAAATTTACAAATATGCAATTTACACAGAATAAACAACATGGAATATAAATTTTTCTGAAGGCTTTATATGTGTTAAGCATAAGGATATTAAAGATTATTTCAAGAGTGCATAAAAATCAAATAATTATGATCTGACAAGCATTTGTACTTATGAACATCTGATATAGTCATACACTGAAAGAAACTATTTTTGTTTGTGATTGAAACATTTTTGTTAACAAATAAGCACTGTGCAGAAAGAAATACATATTTGAGCACTAACAGGATTGTTTAAGAAATATTGGCAATAAAAAATAACTTCCTGCAGAAAAAAAGACATAAAAGATCATGCAGCAGACTTAACATACATGAACTATCCCTAACGTCTCTTCAACAAACATAATGACAGCATAATAAACACAACAACTAAACAACAATAAACAGTAAAATCTAAATGAATATGTTATGACATCAAAGACATTATTCAAACAGCAGTATGGAAAGTGTCATGGAGAGTGAATAAAAGGCCTCAACATACATCAATATAAAGTGCAGTATCAAGAGCTGCAACATGACAGTGTTTGTTAGAAGCTTGACAAGGGACTGTGCTTTTATACGAGATGATAAGAAAGAGGAAAAGAAACACATGTAGAGGTTATAGTATTTAAACATTCAGTTGTGGAAGTTATAACTAGTACAAGAAAAGAAAATACTGTCTTGTTTTGATCATATTCAAATACTACCAGATGATACATCATAATTTTTGTTACTTTCACGACTTTCAACTTGGTAAAAATGCACATTGTTTAAATCATACAATGGATAAAACTGAACATGGTACAAATCTGATACAATTTCACCATGAATGACAATTGCAGTCTTTAACACAATACCTAGCCAACAAAATAACAGAAAGTTTTTGCTAAAGGCTTAAGTAATAGCCAATGTATTATCATCTCAAAATCAAATCATCGCCGGTAAAGGACAGAAGATCAAGCTTTGGGTAAATGCATAGAAGAAAAAAATACTTTATTATCATAATGTCTGCTACTTTTGCATATTCCACATTTCCCTACAGAATAAATACAAGCCAAAGGATAGTGCTATGGAAAAATGTTGCACAGCATAAAGGGTGCCAAACTACAGTTGAATGAAAAAAACACGTGTTTTAGTCTGTTTTTGCCTGCAAAAGCTGCATTTTTCTTATTTGCTGGACAGTATAATGTTAGCTATTATTAATCTTTATTAAAACATCAACACAAAAAGGGGAACCACAGTGCCAACATTATCCACATTTTAAGCACACATTTTTTTTACAATGCCATCGTTAAATTTTATTTGGTTTTTAATAAGCATTTCTTCATCAAAACATACGGACATGAAAACATACGGACATGAAAACAGATTAAAAGTCAGACAAAACATCAGTTAGTAAAGTTGTATTCTAATTTATGCACATTATGGCTGTATTCTGCAGTGACGACAACATTACATAATTTTGTATAATAGAGCCATCAAAGATATTTAAATGAGAAAAGGCTTGAACTACAAACTTACATGCAAACCTGCCATAAAGAGTACTTAGTAAACAACAGTTACTTCTGCAAAAAGACTTGCCTCCTTTTGTTTATAAAAGGGCTGTTAATCTAATTATTCAAATTAATCAATGTGTGTTAGGTAATTAACTGTAGAAAAAGTGTGTTTTCCACTTTTTTTAATATTGAGAATATCCGAAACTGGACCATTCAAGAAAAATTGTATGTTGTTGAAAAATAAGAAAATGAGTAGAAGTGCTTGAGCATTTTTAGGAAAATAAGCAAATAAAAAATAAAATAAGGAAGATTTCTAATATAAATTGTATGAAAATAGCTACCCAATAGGGAGAGAACCAACAGATAAAAACATTTCTTTCATATCTAAATTGGTCTATTGAAAGCCAGAATAGATCACATGCTTATGGCTTTCTGTCTTTCAAGAGACACATTATTTAATGTAACAGTTAACCAATTACATGCTACATTTTGTTAATTACACATACCTACTCTTTGTCATTTCACATCCACATGCAAAGGTGCCTAAACATATTGCTAGAAACTCACCAGAAAATAATGATGATCCTGTTCAGACAGCTCCCTGCAGGAAGCTGAGTGATCAGGTTCTACAATATTTACATAAGCCAAATCAATACATACTTAGCATGATTATATATATATATTTATGTGTGTAGTGTTGTTTCCATCCAGCCATGATCACAGTCAAACATTAGTCACATTTTTCAGCAAAACATCCTGGAAAGAGACCAGTTTTACCCGATCGCTGAAGCGTGCCTTTATACCAGCCATCCTCACGCTTTCTATGCACATAGATAATGTCACCAACTTTAAGTCCAAGCTCAATCTCACTCTGAGGTGGGTAGGACTCAATACATCGGTATCTGGAGAAAAAAAAAATTTAATTAAAAACTTTTTTTTTTTCGTTTAAGGTGGGCAAGGGAACCGTATCAAACAATTGGGCACCAAGTATTTTTACTAAAAATGCAAATTTTTTAGACATAGCTTTCTAGATCTCATTCATTAAAGACGATTATTACATTTATATCCTATCATTTTTTTTCATTTTTACATATTTCAAAGAAAAAAGTATGCTGAATTCATACATGGAAAAAAAAATTGGGGTTTACTTGCTTGTTTTTGTGTTATAACCATAACTCTGATGTTAGACTTTTTCTGTGTATTTTTCATCCATTTTTCCAACTTTACAAAGTATTTAAATACACAACAAAAGAATGACTAATTATATTTTCTAAAAAAGAAAGTCTCTTTTTAGGTGTTGCATACAATAGATTAAACAATAAAAATGATTAAATACAATATACACAGTAAAGTAAAAAAAAAATGTGATTTTCAATACACTAATGATAGTAAATTATGCAAATAAAGTCAGATATTTTTCTCAAGTTTTAAGAATTTCTACAAAACTGTTACACATTTTTTTTTATTTTGTCATATTATGTAGTTCTATGTATGCTGAGAGGGATTAGGGATTGGGATTAGCCGGCATTTTTGCCGATACTACGCAGCGACATTTCTATCATTATAGAACAGGGGCACTTATGAGGTGCCCATGGACTGAACCAGGCCGGTCCATTATACTGACACCGACGAGTCAGGCGTAATGCTGTCTCCTTAGCCCCGAGCGTGAGGAGGGAAGCCACTACTACCAACTTTAAAGTCTTTGGTTAGACCTGGCCGGTGTTCGAACTCACGACCTCCCGATCCGCAAGCCTACGCTCTACCACCTGAGCTATTGCGGCCAGTCATATGTATGCTGAACATATCAAAAAAAAAAAAAAAAAATGATATGGTTAGCATTTTATCTTTTTTGTAAAATGGGTACAAAGTTCCATTCTTAATCTGGTAGAGTGATGCAGAAATAACTGTCAAAGTGAAAAAGAAGGAAGAAACAAAGGTGGCCATATGTGGCCATACCGGGATTCAATGACATCATCAATCATAAAGCTGTATTACACTAGTGTAATATAACACAAATAAAGGCTTGTGTTGAGGCCACTATATAGTTTTTAAGGACCTGGGTAATACGATATTGACCAAGGACACAGTTCAATGTCAATATCACATTAGCCAGCTCTACAAAATTATCTATTGATCGAGGCATAAGTCTTTACTTGTTATCTTACATACCCTATAAAACTTCACTGTCATTGTTGTTTTTATAAGAGCCATTGGCAATACTCATTTCAACATAAAAATTTCAAAGGTGTCCATCCAATTTGCCAGCATTCATTTCCTTAATCTGTTCTTAAGTGTTTCCTCGACATTCACGAAAAGCATTCAATGCTAAAGAGGTTCCACTTATTGTACTTTTATATGTTACATTCTCCCTAAATGTTACCAAATCATCAGGCACACTGAAAAACTGTTGATATTTTACCAGACCCTATGTTGCTGTAGCAATATTGTGCTTAAATAGAACATGTATGTCAGTTAGGTCTTAATGCCCACATGAAAACATTCTCAAGTCAATATCACTTTATATTAACTCACTCAATGACCATTCAAAACGCTTTAAATTCAAAGGGCATGTGATAAAACAAAATATGTAATGGGTGTTTTGAATGTAAAACAAGGGGAATTATGTGATAAATTCTTTTCATAAATAATTTGTTTGTTGGGTTTGTTGTCGTCCCACCAGCTGTATTACACTCAGTAAGACTTGAGACAGTGTCGACATAAAGCAGATATAGTTCTGCCTTCACAGTTTTCAAACCCAAGGCCTCTTGTATATGAAGATAAGGCTGAACCAATTGAGCTACACGGTCCAGTTAAAATAAATAATCTTTTCTTAACAGATCAGGAAAAAGCTTAGACAATAGCCAAGTACAACAATGGGGTCAGCTAGACATAACAATTTATTTAAATGCCTTCTGTAGAATTATAATTGTCAACATTAAGGAGAGTGTGACTTAATTTTAGAATTTCTTGAGTGAAATAGAGTGCAAAAAAAAAACAACAAACTTGTGAAATAAAGTGCAATTTAAAAAAGACAAACTTTACAATTCTGAAACAGTATACACAAGATAACTGTCATCTTTATATTATTAATATTGACACAACTTGCTACATAAATTTGACCAATCAATTTCTGAAGTTTACACTTAACACATTTACAGCATTAGCATGCTAAAAAGAAAACTAAAATACATGGTAACTGGTGATATTGTTGTTTTTAGTTTTATAAGTCTGTATAGTAAGGCAAGGTAAAGTAGAACCAAGAATGGATCAAATCAATATAGAGAGAAATGTAGGCAGTATTCTGAGATCATGAAAACTGGCAAGAATCTCAGAATAAAATAAATAAATAAACCCATTAAAGGTGATAATGATTTGGAATTTAAGGGTTTTTTTCGAACCCTATGCACCAACAACTGAAATGGTGTTAATTTAAAGATTAATTATATTTACAATACTTTTCTAAAGATTGAAAATGGTCTCAAAATCATATTCAAGGTTTTTTGTTTGTTTATTGGGTTTATCTTCCCACTAGCACTATTTGAGTTATCTTGAGACAGTCGCCACCTGAAGCAGATATACGGTAAGATTGCCTTCACTGTGTATAGCATGCCGTGAACACCTGGCCTGATACCACACCCTGTCACATTATCCTGACAAAGGGCCAACCAGTCAACTACCCTTATATTTGCTTGAGCGTTCATAAGGGAGGTATACCATTACCATTTTTAACAACTTTGGGATGGAACCCAGGGGCTCCCGAAGCTGGAGCTATCACTCTATCGACAGGGCTAATAGGTCCTGTTTCAAAGTTGTATTGTCTGAACAATATACTTATTCTACCTACTCCCTGTACTTCGTACATACTTTTGTCTGGCAAGGGGTTTGGGTCTGGAAGGCTTGGAAGTGCCAGCTGAAGGTGGAGGGGTGCCTGAAGACAAAGGGACTGTTGAATCAAACGATCCAGACTTCTTGTGACCACCGTCCAAATGAGCCAATGTGCTAACATCACTGGGACAGGATCCAGACCTATTGGTAACCAATAGTAACATATACATTTTTTAACCAAGGAAGGGTTAATTATCAAGAATCGGAAATATAAACCTTAAATGAGGTTGAGATACATCATGGCAAGACGGCATAATGGATTTTCACCCTGTACGGCTAATACCAAACAATTTTTAGTCTGGAAAATAAACATTGACAAAATCTTTAAAATGTTAATGAGGTCTTGGCAACCTAGATAAAGTCTTATTTAAGACTCAAAAGAGGGCAATATTTAAGAATATTGCCTTCATAGATTTCAAAATGTTTGCACATGCAAATACCAAATCTTTGCATGAGGTATAATAAATTGTACCAAGATCAATTTACTTTGTCTTTTTGATTAAACGATTGCAAAAGTTTTGACTACAATGAAATCTTATTTCTTGTACAGACAAAGGAAATCTTCAAAGGTAAAAGAAAATATGGCAAGAATAATTTATAATTTGAAAAAAGTTCAAATTTGTAAACACATCACTGACAAGAAAAAAGAAAATTCTATAAATTATGCTGAGATAAGTTTCCTTAAATGAATACAAAGTCAAATGCTCGTTCGTATAAAAGTTGCTCATAACTACCTGCTATGATTGACAGCTAGATCGCTTGATGCCCCCATCTCCCCGTCTCCATATTTGGACTTCTTACTCTTCCCACCAACAGTCAACCTCCTCATTAAACTTAATTTCTCCTTGTCTTTCTTTTCCTTCTGTGGAGGAATAAAGTACATTTTTTTAACTAATATAAATCTGTCAGGATTAAGTATGCCATCGGACAATTGATCAATGTGAGCAGTAAATCATAGGCATTGATTATGGCTTTATGCCTAAATATGTTACATAGAGCTGGAGCTACAAGAACTGATTTATATAAGAAAAGCATTAATTGTGAAATATAAATGCATATTTTTGAAATGGTGTATTGTCAAAATATTTTTTTAATAAAAATGTATGCACAAAATATAACACAATTGATAACTTAATTCTTCAAAGACATGAACATTGACAAGGAAACCATAAAGCCATTTTTTATTGTTACATATTGGAAAAGAAGGTACTGCCTTTGGTCAATTTGAAACCCTCATGAAATTAGGAATTTGCTCATTTAGAGTTTGAACCTTATGGGACTGGGGAATAGTAATCATTATCTATTAAGATCATCTGTAAATTTCCACAGTTAAGTATTTGGTAAATTGTTATATTTCTGTGAAAACATTTCTGTAAATACATCTGAAGTGGATAATGGTTTAAAGGCCTTTACCTATAGCTAGAATCAACATAGATACTAAAAACTATGGCTAAAGTCATAAACAATAATTAATTTGTATATTTTCAATTAATTTTAATTTTAAAAAAAAAGGTAATACACTGTTCACTTACTTTGTCCTTTTCTTTTGGCATAACCACTGCTGATGGAGCAGTGGAGGTACCTGAATTTGGAATTGGTGTCGACTTGCCTGTGGCACCAACTGACACATTGGGAGGTGTGATATTTGCACTAGCCGAGAGAGAGTGCTTCCAGACAGGGCTTGATGCACTTGCTGGAATCTCGCTTCCACTAGTAGGGTTATTGGCATGATCAGAGGACACCTTTGTTTTATCACTGGCTTTTGCAGATGCAGCACCTGTGCCCACAGGTGTGCCAACGAGTGGGTTGGCTGACTTAGAGGCTCGAACATATCTGGTGGTTTTAGCTGATGTTGATATAACAGGATTCGAAGTGTGAGATAACACGGAGGTGAGGGCAGATATGGGACTTGATGATTTGTGGCCTGCATGAAAAGTAAAAAAAGCAAATTTTATACCAATAACCTGAAATTTATTACAGATATAAAAAGCTGCCACAGGTCAGTGTGCTGAATTATATTTAAGTGCTTGATAGCATGAGGCCAGCTTGATAATGTATGCACAGCTTTAGCATGTATATCCACCAATATTTCTCATCAATCAAAGGCTGGACTTTAATAGTAGATATGATCAATAGGAAGACATATATTACTTCTATTCCAACCGATGTATAAGCTACTGAGGGACAAGCTTGTTTATACTAAACTACAGGTATTACAGTTAAACCTCGGTCATTCAAACTTGGGTTGTTGGAAGCCGAAGCATTATTCAAAGTTATTGGCTGGTCACGATATTTCCCTGTATAATTTAATGAAGAATCCTCCAATTTATTAGTATTAACCAAGGTTCGGCATTATTCGAAGTCAATTTTGGTCACAAATTTGGTGATCAGTTTTAATGCTTTCTTCACTTATCTTATCCAAAGCCTGGTTGGCCATTGTGTATTGTCACCTGTCAAACTGCGAAAATGAGGTTTCACCCGTAACATTGGTGTTTGGCTTCATAATTTGGTTAGTTAAAGTTGTTCATTGGATATGACGTGTTGATTTGAAAGTCAGTTACAATGTATCATCAAAAAGGCACAATCCATTTAAAGATTGCCTTGTATTCTCTCTGTGTCACAGCGGTACTGGATACTGTCAGGATGGGCAGGTTTAAATGCTGACAGATATCCCCATCAACTCAATTGAGAAATGGCAAGCATAGCTGGTAAAATCTTAGCTGAGCAATCCAGCAAGAAGATACCCAGATCAGCTATAATTTGACAATACAAATATGCATACATTTTAATTTGTTTTTATTTTGAAAAGGGTTTAATATAAAACATAATGCTTATTCTATTATTTATTTCTTTTCCAAAAAATAAACTGTCTTATCTTTTACTGTGAAAAATATTATAATATATCCCTTGCTTTTTACACATTACTGCAGATAATTATGAAATTCAAAATGGCGGACTCCTAGTTGAATGTTATTAAGTGGAGGCAATTTAGATTATTCCCACCCCTGCATTGCTCAAAGTATATCGGTGGCCCAGATGACTTCAAATGGCCAAAGTCTAACATTTTCAGTCAAAACAAAGCCATTTTTCTTGTTAAATCCAACCTGGAACTATTAAACTCTCAGTAGTTAAATATCCAGGTAAACTTTGAAAATTCATTTCAATTTATTCTGTGGTTAGTGAATAGAAGCTTAATAGTAGTTGCAGCCAAAATTTTACACTTAGCATTAGGTGACACTGTAATGTCTGACTGGAATAGTCACAGTAATCACATGGCAGACACCAACCGCTGCTATTACAACAGGTGTGGTAAGCTGCACCTGAAGGCAGTTTGCAACAACAGGATTAGGGCTTCACTACATATATTCGGACAAAAGTAAGGTGTTCTACAGATGACTGCCCCAGATGCTTTCAGTCTTGTTTTATACCTGAAGAAATCAGGAAGATGTGTTCATCTTCTAATCTTTGAATGTATTGGTCTTTGATAGAACAGTTCAGCTAGAAGTGTTAATATACCAACACCAATTAATATGAACAATCACTCACTTCTTGGGACTACTGGCGGTGGGATCACGTCTCTCTCTTCGCTGCTAGATCTATTCATGGCGCGTGTGGAGGACTTGCGCTCTTCACTACTGGAACGGCCCGGTGAGGTGCGTGGGCGCGCCTGATTAATGGGGGAGGTGTTCTTCGCAACTGCTGTTGCCGTCACATGTGGAGGGATTTGAGAGGGAGAGGCTGAGGAGGGGGTATGGGTGGAGGGTGAGGATGAGGTTTTGTTGCTGCGATTGTTGCCATTTGTTTTGTTCTGAGGCTTAGATGCACCAGACTGACTCCTGAAAATTAAAAGGAAAAGACTTATACCATGGCATGTTTTCACATCCAAGACATACTGAAAGATAAAGCATCAAATAGTGTAGATCCTGACCAGACACCTCCCAGCAGGATCTAGACTATTTGCCTATGTGTAATCAAATTGTGCTAAGAAAGATTTCGGTTAATAATAAAGATATATTTCTTACTATATGCAAAATATTAGAATTCACGATTATTTTCACTGTGAAAATAACACTTTCTAGGAAACTACTTAAGAATAACCCAGACTCTTAATAAGCCTCAAGTCTTATTTTGTTAGTAATGTCAGTAAACAAATGGGCCATGATGGCCCTTAATAGCTCACCTGTGGACACAGGCTTTTAGTAGGGTCATATCTGGCGTAAAGCAGTAAGTTATTTATTTTAGAATTCTTTGATAAAGATTGGACCATTAGTGTGGCCACTGGGCTGATAACATTTTCTAGAATTTTAACAAGTAACCTACTGAATCCACATGACCCACTTCAAAACATACGATTTCATACTGGCAAACATTCTGGCCAAGTTTGGTAAAGATTGGGCCATAATTATGGCCTCTAAGTGTTTTCACAAGGTCTTTCTAAAATTTGACCTAGTGACCTAGTTGTTGACCCCACGTGATCTTGTTACAAACTCACCCAAGATTTCCTGCAGGCAAACATTCTGGCCATATTAAGTTAAGATGGGGCGATAAATGTGGTCTCTAGTGTGTTCGCAAGCTTTTTCTGAGATTTGACCTAGTGACCTACTTTTGACCCCAAGTGACCCAATACACAGGTTTTCATGCAGACAAACATTCTGACCAAGTTTGATGAAGATTTGCCTATAAATGTGGCCTCTAGTGTGTTCAACAGCTTTTTCTAAGATTTGATCTAGTGACCTACTTTTTGATCCCACGTGACCCAGTTATAAAGGCATCCAAGATTTCATGCTGACAAACATTCTGACCAAGTTTGGTGAAGATTGTGCTATAAATGGGGCCTCTAGTGTGTTCACAAGTTTTTCCTAACGTTTGACCTCGTGACCTTCTTTTAGATCCCAGGTGACCTAATAATGAACTCATCTAGGATTTTATGCAGACAAACATTCCAAGTTTGATGAAGATTGGATAAAAACTGTGGCCTCTAGGGAGTTCACAAGCTAAAACGACTGACAAAGAGGTATCAAAAGCTCATCTTATCCTCAGGTGAGCGTAAAAAAGGTAAAATATTTTCACAAGACCATAACTCTATAAATTTTGTTCAATAATCTATTATCATGAATGCCATTGCAAACTATGATAACACACATACAATTCATCATAAAGTCACAAAAGGTTATAATCAAAAAGGAAATAACCTTTTTAAATGCAATAAACTGATATCAATATTACATTATTTTAAAGAAAATTATAACATATCAATACACCATGTTGTCACAAAATTAATTTCATTTATAATCAGATTTAATAATATTTAGATTGTTTTAACACAAAACTATTACATATCAACATATATGTAAAACTTTTACAATGTCAATATTCTCTCCATACAAGTTTTTTTAAAACACAACTTATCATTATATCATACATTTACAAACCATTAATTCAATTTTTGTCACCAAACTTACTTGACTGGCTGGACGTAGTTGCCAGGAAACACACCCATACTACCAGAACGTATATGGGCCCCTTTATACCAACCATCCTGGCACTTCTCACTTACAGTGTAGTAGTCTCCCTTGAACAGTTCAATTTCATCAGGTTTCTGTGGCCGGTAGTTGTATAAGGCAACATACCTGCATAACATACAAGAGTTTTTACATTTAACACTCACAAGGTATAAGATCATAGCATACAACATTCATCCTAAAGATTTAAAGCAAGATGTTTGTCATTTGTCAAATACCTGAAGACAGTAGTACTTCAAAGATTATTAATGTTACAAACATATTATTAACTAACATAGGGGTGTAAGATCATACTTTTACATAACAAGGTTTGTTTGTTACTTGAGTTTATTGCCCTACAAACAGTATTTCAGTTATTTGGAGGTGATGGAGATATAGTTCTGCCTTCACTATGAAAAGCAAGCCCTGAATACCTGGCATGATACCACACCCAGTCACATTATCCTGACACTAGGCCAACCAGTAGTTGAACTACCCTAATTTTTGTTCAAGTCAAGAGAGCTTTACCACTTCCATTTTTAATGCCTTAGGTATGTCACTGACCGTATGTCATCTTTCAAATAATTTTAAGCCTACCTCACCAAGTCACCAGTCCTCAAACTGAGCATTAGTTAATTTTTTATAAACATCAATCATAAACAGTAAGCTTAATGCTTGTATTGACTTGATAGTGATCAAAATTTTAAAGACATGGACAGTGTGACAATAGTAATGCACCTATACAAAACTGCGACCAGGTCACTTTTCAATAGAAATCATCAATAATACTGATATCCCACCTTGGCACAACAAATGCACCTCCACTGTCATCTGGGACCATTTTGTTTTTATCAGTTGAGGCAGAGGTTTTGTCAGGAACCTGTGGTTCTTGTTTGTTCACTCCAGTGGCTTCAGGAAGGTACTGTGGCTGAGCATTGGGGGCTACAAAACAGGAGGCATGCAAATATGTATAAATTGCACAAACCAAGTTATAGTCATTAACTCTTGTGGGCAACTTTCAACTTCTATCAGTGAAAGAAATCCCCTGATTCAATGCCAACGTCCCAAATATATTTCAAGAGACGATTGTTTTTGGAATACATAGCAGCGACCAATTATGATCATAATAGAAACATCCAGCTTGAGTAGTAAAGAACTCCAAATAAATGTCTGGGTAGAACAACAGGCCAGAGACGGAAAAAAAATCTTCTCAATGACTAGTCCCAGACTAGTAACATGGACAAAAATAACTTGTCCGATAATTTGTGTTGTTTTCATTTAACAAACTCAACAACACATTAGTCATATCTACAACTAACAAACAAGTTATTTTTTGTTTGTTTAGAAGCGTTTATGTATCATGCATTGTGATTGACTGTTATGGACAGGTGTGTGTATTGTACATGTACTGCCTTTACATGTTGTTGATAAATGATTCTGGCGTGAAATTAACTATCTTTATCGCTAATTAGAAACCACTGTTTATTTGTCACTTGTCCAACTGCCGATTTATGACTTGTCCAGGACCAATTTAATGATCAATGACCAGTAGCTCAAAACTGCTTTTCGACTTGTCTGGGACGTCGGCCGACCATATTTTTCCAGCCCTGCAGGCACATCAAAATCAGCCGGAAGACACTCCCAAAATTAACCTTCAAAACAGACTTGAACTCACACAGTGAGAGCTAAACAGTCAGAGGATTTACTAGTTGGTGACTCTATTACTACGCCACAGGTGCCCCCTTCAGGACATGATATTGCATTGCCAGGATCTTACAGGCCTTTCCTCCCCAGAGAGAAAATGAGAAACAAAAATGTCACATGAATGGACATAGGCCTTTCCAGATTCAACGGCTTTAAATACAACACTTGAGGGTTGTACTTGCAAATGCTTTTGGTGATACACCTTCATGTGTTAGTCAGTATGATGTTGAAGTTTGCTTGAATACAAAGCAAAATTATGGCGGAAATGCTTATACATGTACAAATATAGCAAAACAAACCATTTATAAGGAATGACCTTAAATGTGACCTTCACCTTACTTCTGCATGTCTTCATATGCATGTCTGAAAGATGGTGAAAACTGATACCAAGTTCTTTTACTAAATGTGACTTCCAACTTTCTGTATGCACCTGCAGATGTAATGCAAGAAACACCTTCATATGCATGTCTGTAGGATGGTGAAAATTGATACTTTTAAGTTGATAAGGAAATAATGGATATGACACAACACTGGCACGTACCGGCATACCTACCTATATATAGAAATACAAATGCTCCTTTGAACAGACAGATGGACAGACAATGCAATTGCTATATGCTGCCCCTTAGGCATGAATATATAATTAAAAGCACCATTTTTTACATAATTTAAGCTTTTCTTTCTTCAGATTTTGTCAGGCAGAAGCACCCATGACATGAGATAGTTTTCAAGTCTACTAAGTGATTTGTATCAGTTTTGTCTGCAGTCTGACGTATTTTTGGCATCTAACTACTCAGCCAAAGTGGCCTTCTTTTATAGGCTTTAATGTAGCACCAGTTACACATACCAGTTTCATTTAGCTTCAGAGCTGTTGTTGGGCCAGCAGACTGGATGCCTGGGTGACTGCCTGCCCCAGTGGTTGTTGGTTCTGGATCCAAGTCTAGTGAATGTCTCTGGCTAGATGACCCTGAGTTGGATACAATTTGACCAATGGAAGTGAGCGAGTGGCACCTGTTGCTCGGGGCAACTGCTGATGGTTCCTGGGATGAACTACTGGTACCTGGCACCACAGTGGTGAGCAGCCGCTGCGGGGAACCTGCCTTGGCATGATCCGACATGACAGGGTGGGCCGGAGTGACGGGTGGACCAGTCTCCTGGGAGGTACTAAGTTAACAGAAACAAACAGGAGGTCATAATTAATTTGTATTGTTGGATCTTAAATATTCTGACCATTGTATAAATTGTCAATCTTAAAGAACATTAGAAAAGGAAGCATGTATCTCAATAACTGATGCATAAATTAAGTGAAACTTTAATTACTGCATAAGTCATCTTTAGTTTTAATATATTTCTACAATAAATGAACTACTAAAGCTAATAAGAAACTTCTTGGACATTTCCTTCAGAGGGAGTGGCCTGTAAATCTGTCTCCAGTGTGGTACTGAGTCAACAAAAACAAACATGAGGATTTTGTTATTTAGTACTGCGGGTTGTTCGATTTTTCAAAGCTTGAAGGCATCAAAATGACCTTCTTTAAAAACCATCCAGATAACACAGGCCCCACACCTCTCCAACCCAGCCAGGTAGACCCGCCCCTTCCCTCACTACCACTCTTAAACCCTTTTACCAACCCCCACCCCATCCACCACCAAAGTGTCAGCCAAGTCTGTTGTGCTGACATGATCCACTTTTCAATGCCTTTAATGGCATAATCTTTGACAAAAAAAAGTAAATTAATGCATTGCTTAAATAAAATAAATGTGTTGAGAATTGCCCTCAAACAAACTATAGACAAATATATTACCTATTGCATCCAGAAAGTTGAAGGAGTATTTTTGCAGGATCATTAAGCTGTTGGAGAAAGAAGAGTAGTTGAAAGATAGTACAAGAAAATTGTCTATGGACTGAAAATGTAACATTTTAAATTAAAAGGTAATTATTAAAACAAATAATAATGCAGGCTGGGTTAGATTCCAATAGATGATTATTAAAAATATATATATTTACGATGAATTCAAAGCAAATACCCGATTGAAAATGGCTGCCAGTGTTGAATATAATTACTCCAGTAACTGCTGTGTCACTAGCATTAAGTGTGAGTTTAATTGCATTAAGTTATAAACAAGGAATTAAGGATGGATTAATAGCAAATATCATGGGATACGTGCAAGAGGTAATTTTGAGGGCTATATATATAATTGTTGCTGGTTATTGTTTCAGTAAGTCCAGACAGAAAATTGCTATGCAGTTATTTAAATTTAAGAGGGCATTTAAATTTCAGAGAGCTAACATTGATATACAAATTGTCTCCCTTGTCAGTTAATAATCTTAGATCTCCAAATAGCAAAGAGGTTTTCTGAATTTCAATTTTGCCCTTAATTGCTGATTATTTGAAATTGTGTCAGTTTCAGTTAACTTCCATGAATCCTAAATCTGTCACAGAATAAGTTATGTTTAACAAAAGATTGGATGTGCAAGTTGGTGATTGTTTATCTGACAATTCCAATGTAAGCATCTTAAATCATATGTACTCAAAAGAACACAACAATAAAAATAGATGAATCCAAAAAAAATGAGTTGCTTGCATTAGATGAAGATTAGATGTAACTATAAATTAAAGTTCCTCATTTACTTTAAACTGACCACATTATTAAAAACTCTTAAAACTCTAGTCTACAAATCCTTACCTCAACAAATGAAATTGGGAATATTCCTATTTTATCGCCTTTTTTCCCTTCAAGCCAATTCTCATCTACCTTCCGTATAACTGTTACAACTTCATTCTGAAAGCACAATAATGTATCAATATACATTTAGCAAGTTATTAAATAAAGTTCTTCCATGAAAAAGAGACGAAAATAAACAATATATTTTATTTAATTAGAAAATGCATTCATTTGGGAAAAAAACCCTTTTACATCCTGTTTTCTTAATCTCAAATGCTATCTTTCCTTAAACCCTTGAAGGCTTAAGTAGCAGCAGGGTGGGCTGTTGATAGGGCTGTCATGATACACTTGAAACTACCACAATATATTGCGATACATATAGAGCATATTGCAGTACCTACCACATTATATTGCCATTTGATCAAACTATTAGAAGAAGTTTTGCACCAACTTATAATGAACAGAATTAACAACAAATGCCTGAGTGTAATATGGCATTGCTTTATAAGCTTTGTTACAGGTAAACACAAAATATAAAAGTAATAGGACCAGAAGGTAGCAAAGTAAAAAAATCAAACAACAAATTAACTGCAAAAAATCAAAACAGTTTAGTGTGGTGCACCAAGTTCATTTGGCAGATGATGACAATTCACAAATGTATTTAGGCTGGTTGTACTTCCACTGTATCTTACATGTGAATCAAAATGTTGACAAAATGCGACACCTGCAACAATGTCCTTTGTTTATCAATCAGTCATCCTTTACCTAAAAGTGGCCCACCACAATCGCTTTTTGCGATTTAATTAGGTGTTCTTTCATAAAATCAATTGGTTCATTATATTGTTTGCAATTTGCACCCGTCGTGTTCGAATTAACTGCCAAACAAAAGGCTTTGATAATTTTCTAAGCATTCTGCAACGAACTAACCATTAATAATGTGTTTACTTTTAGTAAATTTTAATTCCAATAGATTCAAGTTTCAATGTAACATTCCTTTTTCTAAATTTCAGAAATAAAATTGTCAAATCAAAAGCCAAAGTCTAGATTAAAACTTATTGAAAGAAATGAACTCCTCTACAATGTATTTAATATCAGACTACATAAGTCAGTTATCTGCAATCGATTTTCATTAATACAAGCATCTTTGACTTTGGATGCACAAAATGGTGGCAGCAAACAAAGTTTACAAATCATCGTAAAAACCGCTACGTTAATTGTGTATCGCGGTATTGTATTGACTTTACCCCATATCGCAATATACTGGTATACCGCCACAGCTCTAGTCCTTGGCCTAGCTGTTGGAGTTGCCGACTAATAATTTTCAGCCCTGTGGGTTTAAGTCCAGGACAGGGCAAAAACTTGATGTCCAGAGATGTTTCATTCGATGAGTGATGCATCAATGGTTTGGAAACTTAACAAATTGTTAATCTGTTACTATATACAAAATCGCAGATATGCAACACTAATGAGCATTTTTTGCCATAGTTCTACTTAAGATATCTGATTGCAGGAAAATAGTTAGAAGCATACACAATGACCATAAATGAACGATCATTGGAAATGCCCAGACCAAAGTTATTCCCGAGAACCTGATTAACCAAGTGCAACTGATAAGCACATGTTCACTTGTTCACATTTTACAGCTCCGACAAATAGAAAAATTACTAAAGCGTGCTTTGATCAGTCGTCTAAAAAGATTTGAATGTGTTCAAACTTGGGGAACTTTGTTCAATATATGGACCACTGACAAAAAGTACAGTGTAAAGATCATGAATCTGTTGTTCTCCTGATTGGAATGATGGTTTCATTCAAATGTCCATTTAGGTCTCAATACAATTACTTCCAGTTCCTTTTTATGATATCTTTATGTCACTTTATAACCAATGTAATGCAACTGACAGGTCAATTTCTGTTGACCCTAGACCTGTCTAGGGCGTAGATAAACTGGGTCAATTTTGCTGTTTGCTGTAGCGATACATTGTATCAAAACAAAATGTAAAGGGAACATGCATACCTTTTTAAAGGAAAGACATTCCTCTTCAGCATCATTGTCCATGTTGAAATCATAGAGACCTTTACACTGCGGTACTGTGGGTGGGATCGGAGTAATTACCTGCAAAACACACTTTTATATATTAAGTTACTTTTTGACTTTAGTGGAAAAGTGGAGTAGCTCAGTGAGAGAGAAAAATTATGTTCTTCAAAGGCTAATACTTGGCCCAAAATTAGCCTTCAAAAAAACACACTGATATTGGTGAACATGCTTTTCTGTGATGGGGAAAATTGTAACATCTAATTCTTAAAGAACTTTAAGATAACACAATATGTTAGATATCTTAACTTTCTTCCTCCTTTTGTAACTTCTAAATTGGCATGGGGGATTTAAAGTAAGCTTATGGTGAATTAGAGAAAGTTCATGGGGTTATAAAGTATGTTTATGGCGATTTAGACTAAGTTTATAGAGATACAGAGTAGGTTTATGGGAATAAAGAGTTAAGATATGGGGATTTAAAATATTTTTAGGGGATACAGGTTAAATTTATAGGGATATAGAGTAAGTTTACGGGGATACAGAGTAAGTTACACATACATTGAGGGTTATAGTTATAACCAATTTTCAACTGAAATCATCATTAAACAAACTGCTTTAAAATCTGTTGCTTTTTGGACATTTTGACTAAAGTGGGCCTCTGTATCCAACTATACCCTTGGTTTAATTGGTTATTAAAAAAAAAATAATCTGTTGTTGATCTCACTATCCAACTGTGACATTTTTATTTTCAAATGACCTATAAGCAAGATAAAGTACCCTTTACCAGGACCATGCTTTACATACATCTGTATATCTTAAGTCTAGGATCAAACCTGCAGCCACACCATTTCTGAGTCTTTATCAACTATCCTACCAACACAGGCATGTATGTCCATACTAAATAAATCCTAGCAAGGCTGAGGTCAGACATTTACCTGAACATAAGAAAGTGTTTATCCCAATTAAGCCATTCATGCTTTTTACAAGAAATATATTTCAGCTTATCAAGCTGTTCAATTACCTGAACATAAGATGCTGGAAAGAAACCGTGATTGCCATTCAGCTCCCCATGGTACCAGTTTTCATCCACTTTCTTTCGAAGGTAGACAATGTCCCCTTTCTGTAGTTTGAGATCCCTGTGAAGCAGACATTACAGGTTCTTATGTTGTCATTTCAATAATTTAAATGTTTTCTATTTTGGTTTTCAAAAACATTACAGCAACACCCATGATGTGTGTCCAGCTATAAATGAGGAAAAAAACTCCCGACGTAGGTCACACCACAGAACACATATATTGTATCAATTTGCCCTGACAAGGACTTGAAGTAAAGACTGCAATTTTATTTAATTTTTTTTTAAATACAATTTGGCATTAAATTTTCTGTCCACACATGATTTTAATTATGTCAAATATATTTGAAACACATTTGTTTTGTCCAAAAAAGGGACAATGTTCATTATAAAATCAAAACTCCAGATCACTGGGCCAAAATCACAAATTTAACATGAATTTGGCCTTAGAATAATAATTATAAAAAATAAAATTCAGTTTGTATAAAAAAGCTGCATCATTATTTAGACAGTTGAATTTTTCAGAGTATTCTAAAAAAGAAAATACAGCATGAATTAAAACAGGGTTTTTTCTGCCTATTTTGAAAAAGAAGTCTGGTCATTTTGGGAATTTTTATCGACAAAAATGCCCATTTTTGGAATTTTTGTATCGATAAAATGGTCCATTTTGGGAAAAATTTGTGTGCACTTATTTTGTTAAATCAGTACATTTTACTATACCAATATACTTAACTAGTAAACATTTATAATTAGCAAACCTGTAAAGGAAAATATTTTTTTCATTTCAATTATCCATCCTATGAAATTAAAATTCTTGAAAAACACGGTGACATGGTAGTAATTTAATGGTACATGTAGAGTATTATCTAACATTACCAATAATAGAAACAAATCTTTAAGCAGAATTAACAATTTCAATAACTAGAAACAAACAGAACATCAGGTTACGTATTTTAATTCATACTTGGCAGTATTTAAACTAGACTGGACAACAACTACTTTTTAACTGGCTTCGAGGACGAGGATTCGGTAAATGACGGGCCTGCCGTAACAAATGGCAATGGCTGCGGTGATGCAGACTGTTCTGCTTCTGCTTCAAGTTCTGGTGCACAATCTGCGGACGCAGATTCGGAAAACGTGACTGAATGTTCCGATGATGTAGAATCAGATGGCTTTGCAAACATCGATGCAATTGTTGCGCACCCTTTTGCATCACGCTAACGATTTTTTTTGCTGTAATTCTTACTGTTGTGCGGAGACATTGTCGCGAAAATACATTACACTAAGATATGTGGAAGATTTCATAATTTATCGCTGTAGTATGCTTACATCCGGGCACTTTTCTTACGGCATAAATCATAATGTGGACAAAGCAATTGTTATCGTCCGTTTTCGATTTCTGCAGATATTCTGGAATGAGGATGTTTTCAATTGGGAAAAATGTTAGCTGGATTTCATTAGGAACGGGGCCGTTTGCTTTAGGAACGCCTCCGTTCACCGGAGGCGCAGACAGTGATGAAAAACCCCTGTAAAAATACAAAGACTGAATGCCTATCAATCTTCAGTCCTTGTAAATACAAACACTTGCACAGTTTCTTCTTTTTATAGTAAATTAAATATGCTTAACATTTTGTAACAAAAGTTTTGTAAGACTCTATAAAAAAGAACTCACCCAGGCTCTTTCCCTTCAAAATTAAAAAGTGCTTTTGCACATGGTCGTGACACTCCATTCCCCTATAATTAAAGAAAAAAAACAACATGCCAGAAATCTCTAAGTATTGGCAAATTTTCATGATATATTAACAAGAGCCTATAAGTGGAATTAATTTATTTTCCAAGTTAAAAAAATCTACTTAGAAAGAAAACAGGATGTTTTCTTTTCACATCCTTGTGTAAGACTAAGTAAACATTGTAGGAAACACTTATGTCCTAATAAGAAAAGGCTTGTTAACCTTTTTCTATTAATATTTTGCTTGTTTGGTTTATCATTTAAATAACAATTGTGTCATTTATTCAGAGACACTGTTTATTTGTAGCAGAAACAGTGCTGCTTTCACTGTGTTTATCACGCCTCAAAGCCGTGGCATCATACCATACCCAGTCATTTCATGTTGACCAGTTGAAGAACTATCCTTACATTGGCTCAAGTGTAAGTGGGCTTCACCACTTCAATCTTTGGTTATGTTTCCAACCAAGGGCTTGCTATAACTAGAACCAATGCTCCAATTATTATCCTATCAGGTCTGGTGTCCTATATATTAAAGCTATAGCAATTTAAAGAAATACACTCAGTGCAAAATCATAAAAACGTAACAGATACCACTTAAAGACAAAGTATTAAAGTACAGACCAGCCTCTCCTGTTGATGTCTAGCACCAGTCTGAGCATTCCTGTCCACCCTGCCTGATCCAGGTGACCCATTATCTCTATGGTGTGATGATGAGCTACCACTGGCTCTAGCTTGAGTCTTTAGCCCCTCCAGCAACCGTATAAGCAAGATGTTAGACGGCAGATCCTCCACCCTCATCTCCACCTGAAACAAAGCATGTGTTTAATTATAAGACAAAAAAGAGTACATAATCTGTTTAGCTAGCACTGTCACTTTCTTCCTTTATTCTGTCTGCATTAGATCATTTTCACCTCCAAAATCGTTGAAGAAAATCCCTAATCAATACAAAAAAGTAAGAATTTTTATAAATTTGCTGCACTGCACATGCTATAAACAGTACCGTTTCCTCTTAAAATGAATATAGTAGCAAAATATTAAATAGCTGCATATCTTTGATCATTTGTGGAAAATTCATGAGCATTTCCTTAGACAAAAACAACTGAAAGTTCCTCATGTAAGTTTATCATCCTACCAACAGTACTTCAGTTATCTGGAGATGGTGTTCACATGAAGCAGATATAGTGCTGCCTTCACTGTAGCATGCTGTGAACACCTGGCATGATACCACACCCATTCACATTATCCTGACAACGGGCCAACCAGTTGTGAGACTACCCTTATATTTGCTTGAACGTTAGCAAGGAAGCTATATCACTACTATTTTTAATGAATTTGGTATGTCACGTCCTCAAATCCAACCCGAGGCATCCTGTACCTGGCTGGAGCCATGCCGCTAAACAGATTGTGCTACCAGTGCGGTCTCTATATATTAAGAAATGAAACCTGTCTTTCAATATTTCAGTTAAAGCCTTAGATTTATGCTGAATTATTTTTAAAAAAAAGTGTTTTGTGGAACTGTTCAAAACTTCTAACAAGGGGCAAATTCTAAGTAACAAAGCAGTTAAACTGCTACAAAGTGAAAAGTTATAATGTATGAAAAATTATAAGCTTTAGCTCAAAAGGTTTCTTATCAGCCTCTTATTTGGTTAGACATTTAGTCAAAAATGAATCTGAATACAAAAATAAAATAAACAGTTTTCCCATCTTATCAATACAGGATTTAAATAGAAAAATGTTAATAACTCTTACCAGATACCGACATTCTGGACATCGTAACTCGTTTTTGGTGCTGTAAATCTCTTCTAGGCATCGCTTACAGAAGGTGTGCTGGCACGGTAGTACCTTACTTGTGTGATCTAATTGATCAAGACATACGGAACATTCTAGCAACTCATTCAGTGCTTTCTCATCCATTCTGAAAAATAAAGCTACCATGCAGAAACCTATCAAACAAGATATATTTCTATTTATTACATTATCCAAGATGGCTTATTTATTTTCCATGTTCATACATAATGCACATTTTTTCTGTAATAACTCCATGAACATTAAATATTATTCAATATGCTATTGAAGCATATACAATTAATATGTTCTAAAACAAGGCCAAATCTGATTAAAACATATGGGTCATGATAAAACCCAACAAGACAATTAAGCTGTTTTGGCATGTCTTCTGTGAAAACTGCTTGATATAAACAGAAGACAACCAGTATTATCGCTGGACATATTGCGAACATGTTGCCTTTACCTAAAAAGATCAAACAATGTACATGTATATACAAGGATTAACAGGTTAATTAAAGAGATGGCATTATTGTGTCCGCAAGTTGGGAAAAAATAACTTTGTAAAGCCTTTTGCAGATCTCTTCTTTATCGGTAATTCAAATCAACCATTCTGCAAGGCTGAAACACTGTCTTTATGTGTTGTATTGTTTTATTTTTTCCTTCATTAAAACTATGGGTATGACTTAATGACCGCTTTATTCAGATCTGTACATTACTTTCAATTGTTTCGGGCACACAGTTTGAACAAATGATAAAGAAATGTTCTTCAAAACAAATAATTGTCACTTCATTTACATTTTTTATTTTATTTTCACTGCACTCACATGTATAATCTGACTGTCTGAAATATCAAGCAAGTCACTTCAATAACTCGATTCCCTATTCTACCATTCCTGAAGCAACTGTCCACTATAAGACACAACTGACTCACTTTATTAATATTTCCCTCACTCCTTATGCTCAGTTACGGCTAACATTTTATCAAACTATACATGTATCATCTATTTTTGCATCATATGATACAAATCACAGGGGTTATGATGTATGGCTGATGAGATAGTCCTCAAAAGAGAAATTCAAAAACACTGGAACTTCGGGCCACCATGCTTGCAAAATCTACTGGTTAAGTCTATACCTTTTTTTGAGCCAGTTACATGTCCAATTGATTTAAATTAGTTATCAATATGTATTTGCAAATTCTAAAAGTAATTCTACCATATAGGAAGTTATATATGAATATATCAACTGGATTTTCTTTAGAGAAATAAATGCAAGTTTTTCATATATATTTTATATGCATTAGCTGTGTGTCTATTGTTAATATTATTTCAAATGAATCAACAACAAATAAAATCATAAAATGTATAAACATGTTAGACTGCACAGAGGTGCAGAAAGGGTCATGGAAAAGAAGGTGTTTGGCAGAAGTTAGCTTAAGCTTATTTAAGAACCTGAGATTGCCCAAAGCTCTAAAGTCACAGTTTTCAGTGTGTAAAACAGTGTTCTTTGTAGACAATCAAACTGAATCTAATAATTGCTTTATAATCCAGAAACGTCCAGAACAGTATGTAATTTACATTATAAACAATTGCTCCAAACCATCAATAATAAATAATAATACAATTTTTTAAGTCTAGGTCGGGAAAATGGGTAACATAGGCTTAAGTACGATGAAAAAGAAAGGTTTATATAAACACCCCATATAAAAAACTAAACTCCTTTCTTTTGTGCTACATAAATTTAATTGCATATTGTCACTAGCACAGCTATTTAATCATGGAAACAGAGATTTTTAACAAAGCTAAGGAATTAAGATTAACATGAAATGTATGAGTGAACAACTGTCGACCCTAGAAAAAGTAATATTTAGTCGACACAGGAAAAGTAACAGGAAAGCATTTTTCTTCTCAGGAAGAATTATGGATAAGGGTTCATCAACCCTAAAAAAGGACAGGTGAGTTTTGTCAGCCAATGAAAAAAAATTTATAGTTGTATGGACAGCATAATTCAGTTGTTATAATAGGTGATGTGGTGAATTAACTGGGTATATGTATTAAATGACTAGACAACAGGTACAAAATAACCAAGAAGAGACATTTCATAGCAAAAATATATTATGCAACTGCATCCACCGTCCATATTTATGTGTTTTAATAAATAAATCTTTCTAAAAAAATTCAGGTGACATACATCCCATTATGATCAACAAATTGAATCAGCAATTGGCAAATCACTTTGATTTAATAAAAAAAATTAGGTTACTTTAACTAAGCACAGTGGAACTGACTAAAGCAGAGAATATGTTGACTTGCAACTAAATGTATCGATTTGATACATACCAGGACACTTGTATCATCGTCTTTCCATGAGTGAAAAACCACAAACATAAAAATCAAAACATTATCGGTATGATTTCATAGCACCTGAAGTTCCGCCATCTTGAAAACCGCGTAACACCTAGTAATTAAAGAAGTCCAAATGATTTTGATCTCAGTCACCATGAAGCATAAAATTATATTTTAAGCTTTCGTCTACTAACAGATGATGTCTTAAAGAATAAGTTATAATGCCAACATATGTTGTTTTTTGAAAAAATGATCTATTACAATTTGCCCATAATAATATGACTTTCAAGCTGGCAAGCAACAAGCAATAACTCTGGGTAGCCTAAAAATAGCAGACGAATCAAAGCGCCAAAGGCACTGGGCATTTTTCAGGGACCCATGCAGAGTCCTGACATAAAACTGTAATCAACGTATTAATATGACTTTAGTCTCTACCTACATGGCAGGACTGAAGGCTTTATCAATTGCTGGGTGTATATTCACCTGACGGGATGAAGGCATTATCAATTTGTATTGTCATATATGTATAGTAGATTGATTTCACATTATAGATCTACTTGATAGACATAGATGTTAAAGTGAGTTGTGTTTGGGTCACGAATAAGCAAAGCAAAATAAAAACACAAACAGTGGAATAGTTCTACCATTTGTAGGACAAAATATCTTCCGGACAAAATCCCTTTCGTTCATTTTAGCATAGGCGGAGAAAATCACTCCCGTATATTTATTACTGTCAAATATATCTTCAAGTTGGAATTTAATAAAAAAAAATATTCGATGCTATTATCAGTGCATTTACGAGATGTAACAGTGCAAACCAAATAAACATTCTTGCAAAATGTGGAAAATTGATGTGATTTATCCGCATTGGAAACATAACGGGAGGGTGTTTGTCTGCCTTTGCTAAAATGAACAGGAAGAACTGTGTTATAGAAAGATTTTTTCCCTACTCCGTTTTTAGAAATAACCCAGGGTTGTATCAAGTTGAAGAAAAGAGAAAAGGGAAGAAATGATACTTAGTTGCGAGTAATTTTATAATTTAGCGATCTGCAGCTGTAGGAGACACCATGTGCAGCAATAGTACTTAAAGGTGGCATCCAACAGTTTGGACCAAAACTATTTTCATTAAATATCATAATAAACCATTGTTACCTGAACAGATCTCTCAAAATGCCAGGCGCGTATCTGGACCGTTTTTTTTAAGTTACTCACAAGTACGGGGTCTCACAAGTACGGGGTGGGGGGGGGGGGGGTGGCGTACGGAGACAGGGCATGCCACTTTGACTCAGGTGCATTTTAGGGCCTTTTTCGCCGCAAAAAAGAGAAAAGGAAAAAAGAAAAAAAAACGCAAATACGTTGTTTGTTTGGTATTGACCAAAAAGACAACTTTAAGACACAATATAATTTGAAACTACAGAAATAAGATATATCATGCCTTACTTTTTAAGTGTTTTTGTCAATTTTAGATTTTGAATTTTCGAACAGAGGTTACGCGCGTGCGTAAAGTGTGCAATTGCAGATACGCGCCTGCAAAATACTGATTATTGATGTCTATACCTGCCAGACAAGTGAACTATAACGGCACAATCGTCATTTCAAACATGTATTTCATAGCTGAGCCATGCTGTCTGTTAGCTTTTTATATTTTTATATATTCATGCTTATAGATTTGAAAAGCATGAACATTTAAGTGTTAATGAACGTCTTTTTCTGTCCTAAACTTGAGATACTGTTAAAATCCTCAGTTTAGACTGAATATTGATTTTTAAAATGCAGAAATCATGTACAAATACCGTAAACAGAGATAAGATATTGTTACATATATAAGATATAGGCAAACTGTCGGAAACCACCATTAACAATTTGCTGTTTCAAACATTTATACTCAGCTTCAATATGCTTTGACATATTGTAATTGTTATTGTTTTTGTAAAATCCAAATGGGCAGTGTACTGAAACACGATGGTAGTTTTACGATGTGTGCACAATCTATTATTCTTTGGTCCAAGTTTAAATAAACACTTTGCTTGTTTAATGTGCCGAACCTCCAAACTTCATAGTTATTTTGTTTGTTTTACAATAATTACGGATAGTTGTATTTTCTCAGGCCCTTGCGGCAAATCAGCGTTGTTTTGGGTCATACCATTTAATAAAGGTTTCACTGGACATTTTGGTAATATTTATTAGACGAGTTTTAGTTGTAACTTCCATAAATACTCTACATCGAAATTGTGTACAACGCGTTCACGAACACCCAGCAGAAAGCTAAATTCAGGCAATATTAATTCATATCTGTTCAGCACAATATCCGACGATACTGCAATGAATGTTCGCTGCAAAATTGCGCTAAGATGGCAAGATAATGTTTTTTAGTTATTATTATTTTCTTCCCAAATATATGCAAACAACGATCGGTGGGAAAACGAAGCTACAGGCAGCTGAGATGACATCCAGCTGGCCTTGGAACTGAAGAGAGCAAGAGAGCTGGAGACCTTTTACAGACGGGTAATGTCGGTAATCACTACCGATCTGCCATTCGAGAGGGGAGGGTTATGTGCTTAAAATACCGAAAATAATTGGATGGTGCCCAGTAGAAGACTTCAGCAAAAAGCAGTGTCAAACTTTATACTACATTATGGATTTGGATGCTGGAGGTTTGTGAAAATATACGACTTTTGCGTAAAGCGTCTTGACCGACCGTTACTGTAATCGTTTGGGAAAACAATGGTTCATGACATTAAAGAGTGTGTGAACACCATGTGCATTGTTTAGGTCAAGTACACACTGGATTTTGTAACTTGCAAGACTCTACCCTCAATGTCCCCACATGGAGACAACAGATCGAGTAGACACCATTATTCACTCTTATGTCAATGCACATACACACTCTTTTTAACATCATCGTTGATTGTCTGTCGCAAATATATAAACAAATGCAGCTTGAAAAAAAAAACAAATTCATATTTCAAATCATAATTATGTGCTTAAATGTCCTAACCGTTTTCATACTAATTTAAATAAAGTGTTTATGTGTATTTATCATACACTGTTTACACCCAACAGCACATGTAGTTACGTCGTTGCCACAGTGAGCGACACGTGTCAATCAAAGCCTATCGGGATTAAACACATGGTAATTACGAACCAGTCCTAGAGGTCAAACACGTATTTTAAAATTTTAAAATAAACGAAGACCTCATCTTCCGACGATTTTCGTGAAAAATCGAGTGAGCGCGGAAAATGATGAGCAAACTGAAAGTTAGATTATAAAAAAAATTATCAACGCTAAACACAGAATTTTTATGTTGACATAAGGAGTGAACGGTGTGTTTTAAATCCCTTTTAGCAACAATCCGTAAAAGCTATTTTTTTGCAAATAGAAAAACAAACAATTTCTGTTACCAGGTGTCCAACCTTCTACCCCGCGCTTTCTAGGCGAGATATTAGTTGTTATACTTATGTTGAAAGAAATGGTAATGCCTTAATAGAAATTCCTAATTGGTGTCCGACTTGTCTCAACTTATATCGACCTAATAACATTTGTTTTGCTTGTTTCAATTTAACACATTATTCCGATCGAGTTGTAACATATTGACAATGTATAAATTGAACCCAAACCTTTGCACCTGTATACAATCTTACAGAAACAAACACACAATCAAACAACCGTTTCCGTTTTGTTTTCCAATGAGTGGTTTTCAAGTGGTTGTCAAGAGTACATGTTTCCGGATATATATTTCATATAGTATATATCGGATAGTATATTTCCGGAGGACTCGTTTATTTCAGGAAACAATTGCCGTTTTGCTTTAAACTATGCGCCAAAAAACAACAACAATAACAACACAAACTGCAACAGCACGTATATCCCAACATTGATATACATTATGTACAATGTACATTTTATATGCTGCGCATTTCGACTCCATGTACTCGTATAACAGTTTGTTACCTAGAATAAACTACTAAAGTACAAGTTCAAGGGTTTTGTTTCAAGAAGGAAATTAAATAAGTTTTTAATGTGATTTCAAAGAATATAATGATTATGTGCACTTTATATGAAGTATGAACTAAATATTGTTTGAGGCAAGAAACTATGCACAATGAATAGTAAGGTTAGTTACTTTGATTGTATGTTGTGTTGATCGTCTTGACAACATATTGATAAATCATGCTCATTCCAACTTCCGGTGTATTTCCTTTACAGCGGCCGCAATGTCTTGTATTGAAAAAGTAAAAGTGCATAATACCAATTAGAATATAAGTGTTAAAACTATGTTTCTATACCAAACAAAGATTATTTTTGTTTATATATCCCAGTACTTTTCTGCTAGGCGTATACAAGTCAACATAATAGTTCTGTAATTATTGCTACGATTACTGAGTTACTTCGATTTCTTTCTCCTTTTGTTTGAGACAGTAAAATGTCTTTAATTTGAACTCAAGTTGTACCAACTCCGGAGCGCCGGTGGTTCTACATACCAATACTTAGCCGGTCGTCGCTAACCTGGCCATAATTGGGTCGGTGCGATGAAGAAAAAAATATGTTTCTTCACTGCAGGGTATGTGATGTTTTCTAAGAAATTATTGGCTCTAAGAAATTATTGGCGGTTTCGGGAAACCCCGATTTTGGCCAATTCAAAGGATTGACACACCTTTTCCTGTCATTTTCTCTTGTGGATTTTTAAGAAAAGAAAAGTAACCTACTTCTCTTGACATACATTGTTTGAACTGATTGAACGATCATTAACATTGAGATTAAAAGATTCAGTCTAAACAGAAATTCCTTTGTATATTCTTAAATACTAAATAAAAATTGACAAAGTGAGACTGATTTTATAACTTGAACTTTGATATGATTGGTTTTGATTCGTGTTGAATATTTTTACTTGTACTGCATAAGCACAGGTTTTAAGAATTTTGTTTACTCCAGTGTTGTTAAAAGCCATACGATATCGTATATTTTTATCAACTCAAATATTATTAATAATCCTTTGTTTCTGGCATTAAATATACATGCTTAAAGAAATATATTACATACTTAATTTTAGAAAATGTATATGTCTACTGGAGTATCGATATATTTAAGGTTATCGATAGACATGTATCTTTAAAATGTCAATAGGTTCAACGGAGTTCGACATTTATATGGTGCAACAGCAATTCTGTGCTTATAGATGGGTTTTATAAGGTCTTTTCCTGATGACTAGTTCATTTTTTTTTAAACTTGAATGTTAAATATTTAGGCTTCTTTCCAACTCCAAAAGGGCTGTGTCACTATTTCTACGAAATTTCAAAGAACTCTCATTGCCTGTACGATGACCTCTTACTGGACTCTAAGTGATGCGGAATATAAATTTACTTTCGCCACGATTGGATAAATGTATTTCTCCCTCCTGCCTGGTTTTAGTTGTATATAAAAATGCTTTGGTGATGATGAGCAGTACAACAGCATACATAAAAACACGACACAATAGGAGCAATGGCTTTCTCAGCAAAGGTTTGCGCAGTTGTGACTTTCATTAACTTCTTTCTAGGCGTAAGTTTTGCTTTTGTAGCCCTACCTTGAGTTTTGGATGTGGTTGTTTCAGTGGCGGCGTTAATATCAATTGAACAAACCAGGCAGCTGTTTGCCGATCTATCCAAGACTCTACTCTACCAGTGCGAAGATATCTCAAAGGCTTTCCTGAACACACTCATATTAAAATCAAAGTCAAAAGACCGCTGTAATACATTGTATTCAACGACTTAACACTTGGCTTGCATGTTAAATACCTTTGTCATGTGCCTTTTGAAATTTTGGTTTATATCGCAATCCCCATACGACTTTGTTATATAGTCTTATTGGTTGTAATCGAACTGGTGTATATAAGATCTACCCCGATGGAAAGATGGCGGTTCTTGCCCGTTGTGACAAGACTACGGCTTCTGGTGGGTGGTCAGTGATCCAAACGAGACGTAAAATAGCAAAAATGGCATTATACAGCCTAAGAATTGACATGACAAACATTAAAAATGTAAGTAGGTATGCCGAGTGCTAGGATTTCAAAATAAGTTAGGCAGTGGAAAGGTACATGATTAATGTTGATGGTTATAGCGAAATGACTGGTGATCTACTTACATCACATAATTTATGTCCTTTCATACATAAAGTGTCACTCTAGATGATAGAATTATTGTAGAGTTCAACACTAGGCCTTTATTGTTTATAGCTTCAAGTAAGCTAAATATCATTTTTCTTATAGTCACTTAAGTTCCTTGATTATATTTGAACACAAAGCTAGCAGTCAGGATATATATCACAGGTTTTACACTTTTACACTTGCTGATGTGAATTGCATGCGCACTGTGGGCGAAATGAGTAAAGGTCGGAAACAAAACAGTGTGACTTTCTTCTTCTCTTTATACCATGTGTGTGTGTGTGTGTTTGTAAGTGTGTGTGTGTGTGTGTGTGTGCGCGCGCGCGCGCGTGTGTGTGTGTGTGTGTGTGTGTGCGCGCGCGTGTGTGTGTGTGTTTGTGTGTGTGTGTGTGTGCGCGCGCGCGCGTGTGTGTGTGTTTTTTTGTGTGTGTGTGTGTGCGCGCAAGCGTGTGTGTGTGTGTGTTTGTGTGTGTGCGTGCGTGTGTGTGTGTGTGTGTGTGTGTGTGTGTGTGTGTGTGTGTGTGTGTGTGTGTGTGTGTGTGTGTGTGTGTGTGTGTGTGTGTGTGTGTGTGTGTGTGTGTGTGTGTGTGTAGGTATAATTGTCATCACTGAGTTTGCCTTTCTCGTTAAATGCATTGAGGTATTATCCCTGTTACTTTCATTTTAACTTGTGAAGTATTTTATTTATTATCGATCAGTTATTGTAATGATATAAATAAAAGTGCGGCCTTTTCGACTTCGACGACTTATATTAAGATATTCAATTACGTTTTAACCCTTTGTTGGTTGAACCTTAACTATTAACCTGAGTAAGCTTGTTACGACCGGTGTCGCTATATAAGTTTATTTATAAAATGGCACGTTTACTAAACGACGAAATGGTGTTACAGAAAGAACAAGCCAGCAACAAACTAGAACAATAATGTTTTATTTTAAATAAACAATTAAATCTATGGCGTAATAAAACAATAACAAATAAATCAGACAAAATTTCAGAAAGCAAAATAAATGTTAGGTTACAGTTTGTCCCTTTAGGAGATGTCCCTTTAACAGTCCAATTAATCCTGAAGAGTTTTCGGTAGACTGTCCTCGTAGATACGGACAGTTGAAATAATCTAAACGTAGAACAATAAACGAATGTAAATAATATAATTCCAAATCCAACACTTTAATATTTATATCACTGTAGAATATATTAAGTCCACGTAAGTTCCAACACAAAAAAGATTTAATATAGAAGCTGCAAGTATTTCCATACTATATATCCAAACTTCCTTTAAATCACGCCATTATATAGACCCTAAGAATTTCTAGAATGCAGAAGTCTCTAGAACATTCACGAAACCCAGAACATTCTCGAAACTCAAAAATAAACAAATGAATTTTTTAGCGTGATCCTTTCCTTTCGAGCTGTTACGCGAATGTTACGTCACTACCCCTGACCTGACTAGCGTACCCTTAAACGCTGGTGTACTACTGTACATAAAAAGCTTAGTACCATTTTTAGATTTAAAATGATTGCAGATGGTTTTGTATCATACAAACAAATGTAAAAGTTACCAGCATATCATAATTTTTGTTGTTCTTTGTGTATTTTTTTATATAATTAGACATTTCGTCATGATAACTGCACTCAGTGTAGAGATGACAAACAGAAAAACATCAAACGACATTATCAAACCTTTTCTTTTAAGAAAAAATGTTAGTGGCCGAAAAACGATGAACGCTACGAAGATACAAAGTCCTTTCAGACTTATTGTGACTGAATCACTTTGTTGAAGCAAATGCCCCAAACAAACCGACAAATAATACAAATATAAGACCATACTAGGTTAAGTGAAAGCTTGTTGGTGGTACACGAAACTTAAACAACTATACCCAACAAATTAAAAGCTTCGCATGTGAAATATACAGTGATATCTGATAGAAAGACTATAGGTCGGTCACAGAAACGGGACCCGTCCATTAAATGTAAATAAGTCTGCCTATTTGAATGCCTGAGTTCAAAATTATATAAACCTTTTGTAAATTGTTTATGTAAGACATATTGCCATAAAGCGTATCCGGAATAGCTCGGTGGCAAAGTGAAACGAAGTATTTATTTTCTCTCACAATTTTAAAGACATGTTCTAAGTATTGCTTCTATAGGTCTTCTTGTTTCTTTCAAATGTGATTTTTATGCACACCACACGTTGCTGTGTCTATCTGACGACTAAAACTATGAAGTGAAATGATGTGTTGTAAGGCATGTCACATGGCATTAACTGCTTGCCCTCATTCGGTTATTTGTAAAACGTCTTTAGTGAACAGAGGAATGAAAGCCTAGGCCCAGAAACTGCAACCACTTGCTCAAACATTTATGTTGAAATTTATGTTTCTGCTTTGATAGAAAGCACGATAAAGATGCATAACCTGTCTGTCTATTTTTGATATATTAGTTATATGTTTGTAAGAACATATGACAAGGACTTGAGCATTGAAACATATATAAACATTGAAAAAGGCAAAGTTTTAATTGGTTTTCAATGTAGAAAATACATACATGCAAAAACATTAATTAAGATCATTTTTGACAATTAATATTCTGTACATCTGGGCCAGATGTTATTAGCAAATGTCGAATAAAAGGAATGCCTTCTGGGGTAGTTAATGAAAAATGACGACGTTTGAAGCTATTGCTCATTATATAATGTGCTATATCTGTGGTTCAAAGCAATATCATTAATATATCATTATGTTGAGGCAGGCCATTTGCCGATCTTATCAAACGTGCATATAATAATTATTGTATGCAGATACCATTCATTATTGTAGCCGGGTGATAGGGAGAGAATGTGTAAGCAAGTGGATATGCATGTATGTTTCTTAACAATATCAATACTATTACGTCTAGATCAAAGACAATCAGCATTCCATGCATAATGTTTAATGTTTATGTACTTTCAAAAAGGCATATACATGTAGAAAATAACGTTATAAACGATGTCTTAATGTTTTCTAAATGGAATTAATTGCTCACTTACACGCACACACGCGCCAGTCAACACACACACTCGCACACGCACAGACGCACACACGCACGCACGCACGCACACACATCCATTCATTCACACGCACACACCCGCATAATCACTTACAAACACACACGCATTGTCTTCTTACTGCATTAATAAATCAATGCTATTCATTTACAGAAATTGTAAAAATAAACTTATGTGACAAATAAATGTGAGGTATCAGCAAAATAACTTTGCAAAAATATCCTGTCAAGAAACTATTTACTGAAATCTTGACTGTGTACACGCCTCATGCCAACCAAATTAGTGATGTCAATGAACTATAGCATGCTCACTAATCCCATTTTTGACCAAAGTTTGTAACAACAAATCAACACTGCACGTCTATTTGTTGGCTTAAAATCTGATTTTTTTTTTTAAAATTAAAGACGAAAACTGCGGCCATAATTGTGAATACACCTAACTTTGTATTACAATAAGGATATTTATTTTATCATCCGATACTTAATTATCTCCACATATACAAGAATTTTAATTACATTGTGCTTAAATGGTGTCATTAATTTAAAAAAAAAAGATCTATAAATCAGATACTAATATGAAAAATTTCAAAACAGAGGTTAGCAAAAAGCTTTTTCAATCACCACTCGCGACTTATACTATTTTACATATAGCGCATGCGCTTCACAACTGATAACTGCAGCTTGAGTGTGCAATAGTTATCTTTCCTCGTCCGCTCGTACGGCCAACCCGCTTCTTGTGACGTATGCTCAACACATGCAGCTGTTCGCAGTTCCGTCGTTACTTCAACTCCATCTGCTTCAAGTCATGTCCTCTGTCAGCCACGGGCAGTTTAGGACAGGGTTGGATTGAGAGATGTTTAACAGACTTCATGTCACTTTATCTCTGCATAGTTCTGTTATTCGGGTGCTTGTGTGTATCTATTTCGATAACCAATGATTGTAGTTGCATCAGTGAGGTTATTGATAGGTCAAAGAAAAACAAAACAGGCCAAAACCTTAAACTGTATTTTTCTACGTTTACATCTTTGTTGCCTGAATTGGTTTAATACCTAAGAAGTCACATTTAGCAATATTTGGAAAATGGGTACATATAACATTTAAGGAAATCTTTAGTCTGAACAATCCATCTGATTACATTAAAATTCACTGATTGTAAAACATAGCTTAACATTATATTTGTCCTCGTTAGGTATCTTTTTAAAATAGTACCTGTGCATATCTATGAAAACATCGAAACGTAAGGTTGAATAATTACTGGTCGACTGTATTAAAATTCTCCTTTCTGGTAATACTTTTACATTATTTTTATTATTATTTGCCTTATACATTGTTTAAACACGTTAACAATAAAAGTGTATGTTAAATCTCACTTCCTATACATTATAATAGTTGCTGATGTCACATGTCATAAAAGAAAACTTAATATGCTGGAAGGTATTTTGCGCGTTTCAGCAGTACATCATACAACTTTTAACATGGGGATGAGCATATCCATACTGGTGTATGATAAAGGGTATATGTATTAATATAAGTAAATAGTTTCAAGAAGTGTTCAATCCTGAATAAGTATTCGCTAAATTAATATCGGTTGACATTACCTTTTTGCCCAATCATTATCTTCTATTACCCCCATTTGGAGCTGATATTTATTATATTATACAAAACAAAAGAGAAAAAGTATTTGATATATATTATATCTTCATTTTCTTCTGAAATCCATCCTTTCCAATTCATAAGTCCTCGTTTTCACAAACCAATTTTTAATATCCTTCATTATCTAAACTGCACATGTTTTTGTTGTTATGTCGTCTAAAAGTGTTTCAAGCGTCGATAGTTGCAGATTTCAACACATTCTAATAAGCTTTTAATGATGCAGGAGTGTGGTTATAATGAAGTAAAATGGACTTATTATTTGATGTAATTAATCTGGATATGTTAGATATAACAAAGAGAGAACATAAGATATGTTTTGTCGTCTTAATTTTTAAACAAAATATTAAAATAATGAAGTGTAGCCTAATGTTATAAATAAGTTAAATCAATTCCTATACACGAAAGAAAGTGTAAAAATATTGATAGACAAAATAGGAACTGTTAGTTGAAATATGAATGTAAATGAAAATAAATTTCACTTTGTTCGTACTCCAGAAGATACGAATCAAATTACTACTACGTTAAAATGACTATCTGTCGCCACGTTATAGTGTTTTTTTTTCAAGAAATGTAAGACAAATTTAAAAATACAAACTTTGTGTCAAAATGACAAAATGTCTGTGGGAATGAAACTTGGGACACAAAGCGCTATGCGGTAGGACCCTATAATATGTTACGCACATTGGCGTCAGATGCCAAACTGCGTTCTGTCTAACGCACTTTTTGGGCCCGTTTTACAAAAGTATTTAATGTTAGTTTTTGTTAAAATCTCATGAATTCATTAATTATTATATGTATCACATAACCTATCGCGAGAGCGTGAGGTAACACTCATGCGTTATTTTTGGTAACACGCTAGTTAGTTATCGTATTGTGACGTCATTAAGTATGTGTAGTCTATATACCATTTCCTGATCAATTTGTTGTCGTCGTTTTATGCATTGTGTTGGATAATTTCATTTTGATTAATAAAAAGTAACATTTTAGTCATGCTATTATAAACAAATCTGATCGTCCTTCTTATGGAAAATGGTCGAATAAAGTGTGGAACTATTTTTTGTGTGGATTCTCCCAAACCGAACTACACGTGTCAAGGTCGAATACGTAGAGAAGATGATGCATTGAAAACAAAAACTGCTGATGGTTTGGTTATGTGATGAACAGAATCTCAAATTCGTGTCCATCAGATATTGAAAATATAAAACTCGTTGTCTAAAATGATACGAAATTCGACAGAGCCTCGTTTCGTATCATTTCATCCAGCTCGTTTCATATTTTCAGTATTTAATGAACACTCATATTAGATCCGCTCTCTAAACATGAATAATGTTGTCCCATTGCAAGTTCAGGCTCGACAATGATTTTGAGTTTGTAGTGTTTATAGTCTTCTTAATAGCCGGTCTTGTCCACTGCATTTTTAAGTGGGCGTTGTTTAGCTTCATGTACTCTTATAGAAAAAGGGGGCGCGGTTTAGCTTCAAGTACTCTTATAGAAAATGGGGGCGCGGTTTAGCTACGTATTAAAATTAAAAGGGGGCGGGTTTTAGCTTTATGTACTCTTATAAGAAAGGGGCGTGTTTAGATTCATGGACTCTTATAAAATGGCCGCGGGTTTAGCTTCATGTACTCTTATAAAAATGGGGCGGGGTTTAGCCTCATGTTCTCTTATAAGAAAGTGTGTTATACAGAATGCAGAACTTAGCTCAAGATTAAAAGCATTTGTTTAAGAGTAATGGTAAATTGTATACTCTATTTCCAATATGATTAGCTGATATCTTCGATGATTATTCTTTTTGTACAATATAAAGATACAGTCAAGGAAAATAAAATGCATGACACTCAACTAATCGCAAAAATTGAAATCTACTTGGGAGAAATACGAACACAGAAACAAAGTTCAGCCTTTAGTGACGACAATGTAGTGAAGTTATCTTGCTGCTGAGTCGCAGTTATGACGTATTTACGTGCTGATCCTACCGTATTTCATCTGGGGAATAAAGATTTTCTTAACATTATTTGTTGTTCTATGTTGTATTTATTTTAGAGTAAATCATTTATTCGTTTTACTTTGTATATTGGTTCCCGCGATATTAGCAAGCATCTTGTAACAATAAAGTATATGTGACAGTCTTTTCGAATGTTATGTTTGAATCTGTATAAAATGAACTTATATGCATCTCAGGAAACTGTATTCGATTCCATTTTATCTCGGGAATTGAAGACAACAACATGTAATAAATACTGAATGACATCAATATCATGATCGACTATTTAAATATAACACAAAAACCAGGTTTCAGGTTTAAAAGGTAAGACTATTTAATGAAAGAAAACCATACATCGATAGATCATGTTAATCTAAAAGAAATTTCCATTCTTATATGTTCCTTAGGAAAACGAGACAGAAAAGAAACAAAATTCACACGACAAAATGAGAATTTAGTCTAATTTAACAGAAATTTAAAAAAATCGGGCGTCAACAGAATAAATCTAATCTGGAAATTAGCACACACAGTCTCCAATAGTCTGTTTATATAAAGATATTTTGAATATATAGCCACATCACAGCTTTAAAAAAGCTATTTAATTTATTTATTGAAAACAATTTCATTGAAAATATGTTCTGGTAATTATATTAGTAATTTGACATTATTTTGCAAATACATTGTAGTTTGCAGTTTGGTCTATTGTGTGCGTACAGGCTTGATATTGGTATGTGATTTTAAAAATATTAGGGATGTACTTGTTTATGCGGCTGGTGTTGTTACGGCAATCATTGACATAGAGAGTTAAGGACATCATTCGGTAATTGCTTCCTCAAATAAATTATTTATCAACACAATGGATATAAAACGAGGGTATACTGGTGAATATAACTTGAAGTCACTTTCTGGAAAACTACCGCTAGTTTAGTAACAAGTTCATATTACAATAATGTTATTGACTCGATAATTAAGAAACTTGTAACTCTTCTTGTGAGATTTCAATATCGTTTCAGTACTAAGGTACTAAAGATGTGCGACTGTTTGGGTTGTGATTTTTTGTTTATTAGCATTATTTATTTTCCACCATCTTATCAGCTAACAGACAATAGTTCAAATATCAAGATAAGATGAAAGTTATTAGGACACATGGTACAAAACAGAAATTGAATGTTTGTATATTTATTAAGCTTATACAGAATAAATGAACAAAAGTACGACGAATCAAATTGCTAATAATAAAATAAACTAAGACATAAGGTGAGAGGCTTACTAAAGATTTATTCCTGAATAATAGTAAGTTATTATGTTTATAAGGCATGATATTAAAAAAAGGCCATAATAAGACCACACTGTTTAATATATATCTTACGTACATATCTTAAATGATTCCAGATATGTCAGAGTTTACTTTACTAATTATTGATAGACATGCTTTACAGGATAATCGACGGAGGTAAGCGGTAAAGTTCCTCATTCAGAAAAATAAGTTAGGTAACGGGTTTACCAACACTATTTCCCTTACAAAGACATAGTTTAAGTATGGTATAAACTGCAAACAGACAAATAAAATGATGCATGTTAAATATGCGCGTGTGTATTTAAAACGCTTGTTTGAAAAAGGTTATTTATATTTTTATTAATTACACCACGCTAACTAAAATATATGTATTAACATTATAAGTAAAAAAATCATAAAGTACAGAATGAATTGCAAAGAAAAGTAATTGTTGAGTTGTTAAAGAAATAAACTTGATACGTCAAAATCCTAAATTAAGAATTCGACACCAGATATATCAATGCGCATAAAATGATTATTTATATAAATACTGACTAGAACAGTTTTGCATTTTAATCAATGGGGATCAGCCGTAACTATTTAATTGTTAATTCACACACGGGATATTACAAGGAAAAAGCAGATCATTAGATTTGGAGTTTTATACAACAAATGCAAAATACCACTTACAATTTACATAGTTGCAGCGAAGACACAATGTTACAGAACAAGAAAAAATGTTACTGCCCATTACCATTAACCGACATCTGATCGTTTGCAAACGATTACAACATTTTAAATAAGTGCTATTTATTCAGTTTACATATATGCCTAAACTAATCTGCAAACAAACAAATGAACTCCGAAAGTGCAAAAAAATAAAAATGAATAATTGAATTAGAAGTATATCCGCCACCTTAAAAACGATCGTTCAGTTTAAAATCTACACGTGTTTTCACGTCCTGACAACATATTGAATTTCAGTGAAATATATTGGTGTCATCTAACAAAAAACATTGAAATAAAGAACATTGAAATGCCGAAGATGTATATTTGAACACCATGTTGATGCATTGTAAAACAATTTTGAGCTGAAAGTATTTTGCTTAAGAGAATTGGTAGTTGTTGTTGTTTAAGCCAGATGAGCGCTTATGTTAGCTGGATAGATGTCTATCCGTTGATGTTGATGTCTGTCATCATACTTACGTCGACACATGTAGATAAAGCCAAACCGCTTGTCGCTGGAATCTGGTAAATAGCTAATTTAAAAATATGACCCCGGCTGCTGGAAGAGCATCATTTACAGACCAACGTTTAATCATCATTGTAACTTTTTTCAGCGATTTTTCATAACCACCCCATGTTTTCCAGGTAATGCTTTTACCGTACTCTGTGCTTCCGTAAAGACCATTAAGATTTGCATCGTGACAGGCTCTATACCACCAGCCTCCGTAGAAAATCATAGCGCAGTTACCCGGTTCATGTTCATCGTTATCGGCATCCTTAGTTGTGAAAGGAAGGTTGTTACTTATTGACATGGAATCGCCAGCCGTTCCACTATACCCAGAAATAGACAACGTGTAATTATCCCATACTGTACCTATGGCGAAAAACTTATACTCGGCATACCGTTCCTCATTTTGACTGTCTGTCATTTCAATTCTTAATTTGTACCACCTCCGCTTTGTCAGTTGTGAGATTTTCTCGTTTCCTAGCCAAAAGTTTTCGCGTAAATCCCCAAATCCAAATTGGTAATCTGCCCACGTCTTGAAGAAATCAGTGTTGGACTCTCTCCGTTGGATCACTGTCCATCCGTCAGAATAACTATTCATGTAACAATAAACAGCAAATGTCAACTCTCCATCGGGATAGATCCAATATACACCAGATGTATCAATTCCCTGTTTTTTAATATCGTCGCAGTCTATCGGCTTTTTATTTGGACAACACTCGTAACACGTAGACGCTTGTGATAAACAGAAGCCAAACAAGAGGTTAAGCATAGTCACGGCCGCGCAAATATTTGTAGTAAAAGCCATCTCTTTTGTTGTCACTCTATAGTGTAATTGTAGGTGTGCGATGTTTTTCTACAACCAAGCATTTATATAAAAACTGCAGGAAAGGGGAAAGATGCTTAACCAATAGTATAGATGAGACGTGCATGTGTGCTCGTCCAATCCAAGTTCGCCGCATAGGCAGTATGTGCTCTAACTGCAATTTATGTATCTGAAGCCTTAACTGATTCAAATAGCGCGTCAGCAACCACAATATTTTGTAAGAAACCCATGTCATAAATGTTTGATAAAACACAGTCTCTGGGCAAGAATAATTCAATCTTTCATTAGTAGTGTGTGTTTGTTTTGTTTATTGTACTGTAAACACTCCTGCAGTTATCCGGAAACTGTGTTCATTTGCATCACATTGTGTAAAAGCAGGCCGTGAACACCAGGCACATCACACCCAACAATATTATCCTAATACCCGGCCATCTAGTCGTGGAACTACCCGTATATTTGTTTCTAAGATAATTTAACAGCAACAACTTATAGACATTCAAATTCAAATTCACTTCACTAATATAGTGCAAGAATATGTTACTTTTTGGATTGAGCTTCAAAAAACATGTAAACCCTGTTTCACGTGTCACTGGTGTATTTAAACTCATAAAATAAAGTCTGGTCAGTTGTTATAAAACTGTTTAAAAATGTGTGTTTGTGTTTGTTGTTGTTTTTGCTGTTGTTGTTTTTACTTTGAAGTTGTTTTCAGCTTGAAGTCCTTTAGAAGCCACTTTGGGCCCACAACAACGAAAGATCAGTTAGGTCCTCTAGTCCAGTTTCTAGGTACAAGAAATTGCAAATCAGTTAAAGATCTTAGAATATACTTACCTTGGGCAGGTGTGAACAAATCTCGAACATAATGTGGAGCTTGTTAGTACTTGACGAGTATGAATTCCGCATTAAGGCTTTCCTTGACACTGTCAATATGGACACAAGACCGGCAGATTGCGGCGATATTAAAAAACTTGGTAATAATCAAACTGGAGTATATACGATCTACCCCGATGGAAAAGTCAATTTTCGTGTCCGTTGTGACATGTGTGTGTGTGTGTTTGTTATTTTTGCTGTTGTTGTTTTTACTTTGAAGTTGTTTTCAGCTTGAAATCCTCTGGAAGCCACTTTGGGCGCACAACAACGAAAGATCAGTTAGGTCCTCTAGTCCAGTTTCTAGGTACAAGAAATTGTAAATCAGTTAAAGATCTTAGAATATACTTACCTTGGGCAGGTGTGAACAAATCTCGAACATAATGTGGAGCTTGTACGTGCTACAACCTAAGGTGGGTGACGAGAAATTTAAATATAATTCTAGCGCATACTGGGTGTCAGCGTAGACTTCAGAACTTCTGTACTAAGCTTGGCATTTGTATGTAGCTGTCCGAATTTGTGCCTGAGGCCTCCGTACTGGAGCCGACGTCTTGGTGTTGAGATGAGGAGATATTAACCGAAGGGTAAACTATTTAAAAGAAACTATGATTGGCATGATCCATTAAAAAGAGTAATTATATGCTTGTGTTATCTCAACTCATACGCCGCAATTGTTCCTTGGAAATGATGTTCAGAGGTGTAGAACACTTTATGCAGAATACTAATATTTGTTTGTAGCTATAATACACTCTTTTCTACCTGACCTGGTAGAGCAATCAGAAGAGCGTTGGCTCCAGGTACATGAGGCCCCAGGTTCGATCCCAGGCCGCGACATACCAAAGTCGTAAAAAATGGTAGTGTTATAGCTCCCATTATTGCTTATGCTTCAACAAACAATCAGTGTTGTCTCTTAGCCATCTACATTGCATTTTTCGTTTATGAAATACATTGATATTACCAAATTATGGTCATTGTAGTGATGACCAGCTAATTAATGAAGAAAGTCTCCTTTGTATAACCACAGGAGTATGGCAGGTCAGCTGGAAGACTTTCCAACATAGTCTTTGTCCCAGCCAGAAATACAACAAACATAAATAACGGGCGAGCAATTTGAGATTCTACCATGGGTGCCACTTGAAGAAATTTAGTCTTAACAAGGGTACACAATGTGGTCAGTTGCCGGTATACTGTTGCCTTCAAAACACTTACATATTTACTGCAAAATTTTCATTCACAATTTTATATATACATTTCTGAATTATATTTCAAATATGCACATCTCATGCCAGGGTTATTAGTATTACACAATTTTGCTCACAGTATAGTATCTGTCAATAAGTAGTGATAAGGGCTCTTCTCTTCGAATACGTTGACAGGCAAACCCCAGACGTATGCCTGCGTAGACCTACTGCCACACCACAGGTTAGCTGGAAAACCTCACCACATGAAAGTTTTAGACCCGACAAAGACTCGAACCCACATGGTAAGGGGCTCAGGAGTTACAAGTCCGTGACTCTAACCGCTCGGACACGGGCACGGGCACCCCTATCAACTTGCCATAAACTTTTGTGATAACATTGTCATAAGTCAAAAGAAGCTAATCATTTTTAAACCAGTTATCTTGATGGAACTATTGTGCCATATTTCAACCCATGTTAACACGTTTTCCTTGTACAGTCAAATAATTCCTTAAATAAAAGCAAATTGAGAATGTGCTGACCATACAATTGTCAGAGCATTCTTCTTTTTCGCGATTTATCCCATTTTTGGTCCCTAGACTGGATGCACATTTTCTCTGTTACATAAGCGTTCATTATAAGTAACCTAATGTAAATGACGACTTACACTGTAAGTGGCTGATGGGTAGTTAATGTGTAAATGGATTTGTAAGCTCAATCAGTAAATCATTAGCCACCACAGCAAAGGTTTCGGTCTTGAGCTCATGAATGTCTGCAATACAACAGATAATAGACTGTTAATTAAATTTTCAAATTGGATCAAAAGTAAACACATCAAAGTGGCATAGAAAGTCAGTTTTGGAGGCCAGACCATTCCTGGTACACAAGCTGTCTAAAGACTCCTAAGCCGGCAGATTTTGTTAGAAAGTATTGATGAGAGGTCTCTGGTAAATCCTAGATTTGAACATAGAATACCTGCAATGAAAAACAATGACAAAAGTTGTTGTTGAGAAAGCACTTTTAAAAGTAAAACAGCATTTACTGTTTGTTTTTTAAAACTTTTTAAAATTTTATCAGAGGGGTTTATTTGTGAATGTGAATTCACACACACAGCCCTTCAAATCTTTTAGATATATTTAAACGTAATTCCTTCGTCCGAAGAATATCTCAAGCATCGTTCGCTTATGGTACTCTGAAAACAGGCGTTTTTTATAAAAGACTTAGACAATTGTTTTTAGGGGTAATAAGTTATCAACAAATATGCATCCCTTCATGCATTTCAAATATTTATTTCTCAACACTTATCCTTATTGTTTGTTGTTTGACATATTTCGGCATTTTATGCCTCTTCCAAACCCCCCACACCAATCCCATCCCCACATTTTTAAATCGGTGGACTTAATTCTGCATCATCAGCCTCCTGACAGTAATTAAAAACTTAAGCTTGAGGTATGTTTACTATATGTTGACTAGACTTGGCCTAATAGCTCAGGTGGTAGAGCGTCGGCTTGCGGATCGGGAGGTCGTGGGTTCGAACCCCGGCCGGGTCTAACCAAAGACTTTAAAGTTGATAGTAGTGGCTTCCCTCCTAACGCTCGGGGCTAAGGGGACAGCATTACGCCTGACTCGTCGGTGTCAGTATAATGGACCGGCCGGGTTCAGTCCCTGGGCACCTCATAAGTGCCCCTGTGCTATAATGATAGAAATGTCGCTGCGCTGTATCGGCAAAAATGCCGGCTAATCCCCATCCCATCCCCATTTCATGTGTGTTTACAATGTACCGCACAAAGTGATGACGTCATGCGCACCATTCATTCGAATCCGAGTTCTCGCGAATAAGCCCGAGTTGTTGATCGTTATAGTTTAGAGCGGTGTTTATAAACAAAAATCTAAGCAAATGTTGGGGAAACGACTTAATAATTCCCCTTTCGCATATTTTTATTTATTTTGTATTATATGATATATGACGGTAAGAATAGATGAGATTTTCATTACTTATCTCGTATTTGGCATAAAACTAGCACAATATCTACGCTTTCGGGGAGCTTGTATGCCTTTAAGTGATAAAAAACAGATGATGAACTAATACCTTATAATATACGCCATTCACAATACATTACTTTACAACAATAACAAAACTGTAAAAGAACTTTATGTCAGTAATCACTATCTCTCTCATTACATCATCGTAGATCTCACGAAGATTACAATGATTATTCCGAATGGTAGTGTCGATTGTCTAGCCCATATATTCCCCTGAAACGTAAATCATATCTGTAAACTGTATGTTCTAACTGCAGCATAAAAGATAACACGTATATTACAATAATTACTCCTTATCATAGCATTTATTCCGTAAAGCTTTAATGATATTTTGATTTCCGAAGATTTTTGCGATTGTTGTTAATTTCAGATAAATTGGTTGTAGCATTTAAGTGTGTTTTTATCATATGTAATAAGTAATATGAAAATTAATCATTTCCATCTTGACGTCACATCTTTTTTCTCTCAATATAATTAGCATTTCTTGATAAGAACAGATACAGTAGGTAGTATTCAATTCTGTACAAGTTTATCTTTTTGTGAAGTGACTACATACTAGTCGTACATACTGTAATACAAATAGTGTGAACACACATTTACAAAGATCGGTTTATAGCCAGTGTCAGATTTTTTGCTTTTGAAAAAAAAATGAAATTCACACAATCGCAATCGCAATGAGCTGAGCGTACTTTAACGTGCGATATTTCGGACAGCCTTTATTGATTTATGGTGAATTTAAGCGATCATATGAATTTGTCCAATTTATGCCTTTCAGCAAAGTTCATAACATGACGTGCCTCGCTATAAAAATGCCCATGAATTTGTTATTTCGTACAACATGGTTTAGAGTACTTTTATTGGAACCAAGATAGTCTTTATTGAGTAATTTTCTCCAACTTTGACACTACTTTTTACACGCAAAGGATTTTCGTCCATATCGGAGGCGTTGTATTTTCAGTAGGCCCTTAAATCACTTTAAAAAAAAATACATATCGTATGTTTATATTGGTAAACAAATATGGGATTTGGGTTTTATAATTGCAAGGGTTTTAAGATAATTATGATTTAGTCTTGATTTTTAGTACATTTTCACATAATTCAAGCAAGTATGTTTTAGACTAAAGCACTAGATTTGTGCCCGAATTCTCCAAAACAAGTTTTATGGTTTGTAAATTGTATTAACACGTCAAAAAGGATCAAACAATATAATCAAAATAAATGCAATTTTCAAAAAATATGTTTTAAGAATATTATAAAGCCAAATACCATATACACTTTTAACTTAACTATTTACTGAACACTAGTATTTATTTGTATAATAAAATTCACCACATACTTTTAATTTTGTCGTCAAAGCGTCATTTGAATTCATATTGTCAAATTAGAATTTCTCGTCGCATTGTCTTTTGCATATAATATTTGTCTATAGTACATTTCTACAATTTATAAAACACTAAAACACTAAAATACCAAATTATATTAGCAAATATAAAGTGAATTATTTTTATCTTATCTTGCTAATGAAAAGGCCGTTATCGTTGTCGATTTTTAGTGTTTCAGCCACGTATATTTTGGTACAGAACAGCGATAAGGGATGGGATAAGGGATGGTTACTTTTATTTAGATTTTCACACATACATTCTCCGACAACAACTCCCCATGCATACAATAATCTTATAGGTTTAGAGAGGCGGAGCGTATCGGCCAATGGGCGAGCTTGGCCGCTACATATGCGTATATATATTTATATACATACGACTTTGGCGCTAATTACTTGTTTATATGTGAAACTCTTTAAATGTATATATTTTATATGTAAGCTTCACACAGTTCACAGTTACATGCATTAGTTTTTTACCAGTGTTGCTTTTTGCATTACAAAAATCAAGAACTTTACTAAAGGGACACACGTGCAAGTTTACAGGTAGTATAATTGATGCGATAATGACGAAGTATTTTAGATTAAGAACTAGACTAATGCGAATTATAAGCATATCCAGAACAGATGAACAGATGGTCAGATGTATTTGAAAAGTTTATCCATACGGAAGGATGACAGTCCGGGTATTTTTACGTTAGTGCGGTTTCTGAATGGTGATATGGATTCTACATTGTAAGTAGAGCCCCCGCCATTGTTTCTAAAAATAAGTGTGGAATACCAGAGCGCAATTAGAAATATCAAGCCAGAGAACATTAATATCTGCCACCTGACGAAAATCAAATGTGGTACACACTAAAATAACAAATTAATGAGAACCGTTATGCCAGGTTCAAGATCTTCTCGCCATAGAAATAAGTCAGAGAACGTACTGACCCTTTTTAGATATAACCTATTTAGACTATGCGCTGATAGGGGCCATAAACCAATTAGTTTGTTCATGTATATTCTACTGTCACCATGGGTAACCTCGTACAACAGTCACATGTGAGGCACACGAGATTGATGCACTGCCTTCGACCATGAAGACATTTACTCATACCAATCCCCTTAGACCATTGCATCCTGAGGCTGTAGAGTCGGGTAGAATAATATCCACCTACAGCCCACAACCCATTTACATCCCACTTAGTAACCAGATAAGGCTGTTGTTTTGGCATATTCTATTTTTCACTGACTTCAAACGTGACTTCAATAGTACTTTCTACGACTTACAAAAGATTACGGTTAATTACAAACTCGAACTGAGGACGGTTATTTCGCCCCTCTTGCATCTGTAACAAGGATGATAAAACATTTTTATAACATTTTTCCAAAAGAAAAGTATTTCCAAAAGTGAACCTACTAAAGGAATCTATCGGGTTTAAGAGAATATGCTTCTTGAAGACTTAACATTTACAATACAGGTACAATACTTTAATTACCTGATTATCCAAGTTATTCATTGTTCTTAATTTAAATATGAAAACGTGTTTCTATTTTCTATTTTGCTTATTCATGTATATATATATATATATATATATATATATATATATATATATATATATATATATATATATATATATATATATATATATATATATATATATATATATATATATATATATATATATATATATATATATATATATATTTCAGAACTATTTCATAATTTTGTCAGACCACTGAAAAGACAAAAGTGTCAAGCTGGTGTCAAGTAAAAACTGTCAAGTAAAAACCTTTGTCCTATGCCATTTAATTTTTTTTAATATATTTTGCAATTCTGAACCTTGTCGAGTTTTCTTATTCATTAACTATTAAATAAAACTTATTCATTGTTATTTATTAACAATTCATTGACACATAATAATTTTCTTTTTCGGTCGTTATAGGTTGTTAAAAATCCAACCCTGTTTTTGTAAACAATGCGCCCAATAAACATGTTACCTTACTATTTGACATGAGCATTTCGTTTTTATTCTCATTAAATTATTATTCATGATATTTGAAACGCTTCGTCTATACTTTAATTATAATTATAATTGAAGGGCTATAAACATAAAACGCGCCAAACAAAATCACTATAAAAAGCCTCCTGTTGCTTAAATTTCTCGTTATACTGAATTACAAAAAAATAAAACGTCCTCTAGTATCTAAATGTTCACAAGTTGGCAATAAACATATAACGCAACACAGTAACAAAAATCAGTTAACATATAAGCATACGACTTAAAACTTTAATATTGGTTTGAGAGGAAACGCAAAACAAATCAATAATCAAACAACAAGTGGCCACAGAATTCGAAAATTACAACTCTGCGTAACATATTGTCAATGTATACAAAATGCCAAAAGTATGAAACTTTAATTAATTCGTTACTACACTACCGAAACATTATTTACGTTTCCGTTTAAATCGTTTTTAGTTGGTTGTTTTTTCTTCATCAAATATATTTCACAAAGGTTGAAAACAATTTAAGAAAGTTCTAACTTTTATTTTGAACGCTCTATGTCAAACAACATCAACAAAAAATGTTGTTTTATCTTTTCCAATAAATACAAGAAAGTAGTCCGAGTGTTATAGACTTATGTGTCAATTTTGCGAGGAAAGGATAAAAAAACCTTTGTTATGCCCATATATGATCTAAAACAAACAACGGTTCAATTATGTTGTTACTAAGTTTATATGAATCTTGAAAACAATCAACGTTTCATAACGTTTGCTACTTATTTATTTTCTCTTTTCAAACGTGAATTTACCTTTAAATTATTTATCAGAACATGTGTGAAAATATATGAACGCGTTTTCGATCCTTTTCACTTTTACCTGTAGTATGTCAACGCTGGATTGATAAAGAAGCACTCCACCAGAGCAGTGTAATGGGTTTAAATAACAGCAAAATATATGTTAATATAACAGATAATATATAATGGTGAATAAGAAGATATGACAACGTCATTGGAGTTCTACATCATATATCATATACATGTATATAATTATTTTTTAAAATGGACTGGACAAATTAATACACACTCCAGTTAAAACTATAAAGAAATGCGAAACCAACAAGAAATACATTATACAAAATAGAAAAAAAGGTAAATTAAATTTTATCTTATATTATCAACTTTGACCATGCCTTGGCGATTACGCAATTAAGATACGAATAATGTATTTGCCAACTCTAACATTCTAAGGTTGTTAAGGAGCTACCTGGCTGACTGTATGGTAGTGTCATGTTCTGAATTGTTACTGCATGACGGCTGTATGAAGACCTAGCCATGCAAAACATACTTTATCCTAAAAACTTATTTGAGACACTCTTCGCACTATTATGCATGCAGTAAAATTGTCTTAGAGCTCTTAAATGTGGTAGCTGACAGTTTGGACAAACAATATTTTCATTAAACATAAAAAACCATTGTTACCTGAACAGTTCTGCAAAATGATGTATATTGATGTACTACACCTGTCTGAAAAATTAACCATAACGACACAATCGTCATTTCAAACATGTACATGTAATTCCTATCTGAGCCACGCTGCACAGCTAGCTATTTTTAAATAAAAAACACGTGATCACTTTTAGCTCATCCACGTCATCCGCTGTAACGTCAATGTCGCAGACTGGGGATCGTTAACTTCCATCCAGGTAGGCTGATTTCCCTCACTGTATTTGGCTACCATTCGTTTACTGTGCTCGATCACTAGATTTGCATGGTAATTGTATAGAACGAGTAACAATTCTGACACTAAAGTTGTTGTGTCCACGGCAGTTAGAGAATTAATTTGTCTGAAAAATCTCGGAACTTCGATAAATAAAGTATATATGGAAGTATTGCATGGGGAAATGTGAGACAGTTAATAAGATAACAAAAGGGCAACTTAATTAACATTGAATTTATTAAAAACATTTACCTATCAGTACGGTTAAAGATTTTTTAAAGTGATAAAAATGGATATCAAAGGCATTTACGGTCCAATAATGAGATATGTCTGTAGCATGAAATATTAAAATAACTAGCGTGAAATATTTAAATAACTAGCTTATACAAGAACAAAAGGTTTTATTGATTTATTTCAGAAGTAATTAAACTTAAATCCAACCGTTTGCTTTAAATTTAAGATCAATAGGCCTGTTGCTTGAAAACTCAAGACTAAAAAAAAACTAAAAAATAAACTAAATAATAAAAACAGTGGACGCCTTTTATTCAGATCCCGCATTCATATCTTTACCTTAAGAAGATCAATCCATGTCTATGGAATGCTATCATTGCCATCACAACTGTCATTTTCATTATGTAGTCTCAAAGCATAAATGTAGGATGTTGCATTATAGACTTCCGCACAACATTGCTAAGATTGAAAACAACAATGTGTGGTGAAAGCTGTTAATGTATTAAAGAGAGTAAAATAAAACGAAAACATGTACAATTAATTAATTAATTAATTAAATGGGGTCATCACATTTTCACTTGTCTGGCCCTTTTTCTTCTTTATTCAAAAAGTTAGTTTAAATTACAATCAACAATTTTGTGTGGTTCTTCTAATAGAAAAAGTAATACTTCTCTCCCTTCTAAATACTATGTGGACATGACTTTTCAATGACGTCACAACTTTTGTCATAACTTTTCAAAGAAAACGTCAGCGCTTGGACATTTTTTTATTCAAACAGATCTTCTTTTCATTTTTGTATTTGAGAAACCCCTTAGGATGTGCAGGGTTAGAGCTCTGTAAAACGGGTTTAAGCACCCCAGCCGACTGTCCGTTCCAAGGGGGTAACTGTTGTGTTTGTTCTTCTTGTTAAATGACTCATCACAGATTTGTTCTTACTTTTACATTTGGCTTGCATGTGAATACCTTTGAAATGTGCCTTTTTAAAATTTGGTATATGTTGCAATGCTCATATGACTTTGTCATATATTCTTATTATTTATTAATCGTTTTGATGTCAAGAGTGCAACAAATTTATCCATTTTAGTGTAAGGTTTGTTCAAACGTGACACTTGTATACATCGTATAAAAGCTTTTATGTAAATTACGTATGTGCCGGCCTATATTTACTCGGAAGTCTGTTGAAGTGCACACTGACTATACGACGAAATTTGATTGGACTATATCCGAATAAAAATTGAAAAACCTAGCTTCGTTCTGATTGGCCCTGAGTATTTCTATGTTTATTTCAGTTTCTGGGTAAAGTTATATAAACGCCAAGGATAACCGAAGCATCCCCGATATACACAGGCACACCAAACTTGCAGAAGAACGATGGCTTTCGCTACAAAAATTTGCGCGTTTTTGACTACCCTAAACATTATCTCTGGATTGCATTTATCGTGTTTTTATAACACGACATTAATTACTGTAAATTGTCCTACCAGTGATGTCGCCAACTTAACTACGCAGGTATCTACCGAACAAACGGAACAATTGTTGACCAATGTATCTAGGTTAGTACTTGACGAGTATGAATTCCGCATTAAAGCTTTCCTTGACACTATCAATGTGGACACAAGACCGGCAGATTGCGGCGATATTAAAAAACTTGGTAATAATCAAACTGGAGTATATACGATCTACTCCGATGGAAAAGTTAATTTTCGTGTCCGTTGTGACATGACCACAGCTTCCGGTGGGTGGACAGTGATTCAAAGGAGAGTAGCCAAGACTGATTTCCACAAAACATGGATGGAATACCACATCGGGTTTGGGGATCTGGATGGAAGTTACTGGCTAGGAAATGAAAAGATCTACCAACTGACACATCGAGCATGGTACAAACTAAGAATTGAAATGATAAACACAAGAAATGAAAGTCGGTATGCCGAGTACGAAGACTTCTCAATAAGTTCAAGACAGAACAAGTACACTTTGCATGTTGCCTATTATAACGGAACTGCCGGTGATTCTTTATCTCAATATGACAATCAACCTTTTTCGACAAAGGATTTTGATAACGATGCTTCTCCGTCTAACTGTACTTTGCTTAATCCCGGAGCCTGGTGGTATAAAGATTGTCTGCAGTCGAATCTTAACGGCCAATATGGCAACACAGAGTGCGGCAAAGGCATTATATGGGAAAGCTGGGGTGGTTGTCAGGACTCGCTTGCATCAGTGACAATGATGATTAAACTTTGGTCTGAGAATGATGATACCCTTTTGAAAGCAGCCGAGGACATGGTTGCGCCTTAAGTGTGAGTGTCTTAAACGAAATCCCCATTCTGACTTCAACTCTTCACTTGCCTTCTTGCGAATAATGACAAGCACCGACAATGCTGCATAAGGATTGTGTAACTAACGTACCAAGCGTTTATGTGCCTTTAACAACAAGCGTCCTCTTTGCACCAGGAATCTGCATGAAGTCATCTTGCCTCAGCGAAGAAATATCCTGCATATTAGTTTTATTTGATCTGCTTATTTTAATTTTACATTATTATGGTTTTAAAATATTTGCAAATACAAACTCTTTAGTAAATTTGATCCGTTGATTTCAACTAGAAAATTGGGATTGTTTGTACATGTATCTGGTGTTTATTAAAGTCAATAGTAGATTTTTCAGTATTTTATCAAAGCCTTGTTCATATAATAATGCAAAGCTACTGAAGTCTGGTCCCAAATTCATTAGTTAAAATAATACGTGATAAGTATACATCTTCAATACTCAAACAATGCAATTTGTTTGCGATACCGTTTTGAATTATGATCTTAAGCTCTCAAACCTTTTGACACTGTATTGTTTTTAAGCTTTTTAATGAGCAAAATGGTTGTGTGTAATATATAAACTTAGAAAACAAATTGGCAGACCATTGTACTTTGTGTCGTTCTTATATTTAGACATTAGATTATGATCTATTTACTAAAGTATCAAGAGAAAACGCAAACGATAACGACACAACAACAAAAATACAAAAATCACTATAACACTTCTTGTAACTAGAAAAAACTGAAGTATTGTTTTTGACGAAAAGTGCTACAAAGCAAAGTCCCAACCGAACCATCTGCAGATATAGAATATTGTTGTTGGTAATCAAAATTCGAGCAGATAGCTTAAAGAACAATGCACATATTGTAAAAAGTCGAAACTAGAGACATTTCACTTTATTGATTTTTAAGCAAACTAATGAAGAAACAACAACTTGGGTTTTTTTCTAGGAATTAAACTGTTTTTAACGGAAAATATATTCAAACGTGATGATGAATGATTTTAAACAGGAGTCTATTGCAGTTATGTTAATTATATGTGCCAGGCAAAAGCCATAAAAACATTTACATGAGCCAGTATATCCCCTTATTTGTATCACTAACATGTATTTTAACTGTTTGGTGGCAGTTAAAATATTTAAGCGCCAAAGGCGTTGATCGACGACTAATTGTTCACTGCCAATGTCGCAGATCGGATTCATCCGCATAATAACACTGATTAACGACACCTATTTACGATAGAAGAACCATTGCTGGAGACGGAAAGTTCAAGTTAGACATGTTCTATTGTTTAGCAGGTTCACGTGTGAACCGCGTTAAATAAAATAATAAGAATTGAGACGAAACAACAATAATAACATATTTGTTAAAATAACATTGATATGTTTCACTATTTTAACTTTTTCATAAGCATTAGCATTTATTATTGTAAATTACGGGCTAACACCACCGAGCCATAACCTAAGACAGCCAACACCAATCGAATAAAATGCGTACCGACAACATACAGTCTAGTTCAAATGCCTACTTACATTCAAATACTGATAAAGCCTGCAAAATACCAACTTGTAATTGAGAACGTTAAAGTTACACACCTGCGAATGTATAAATAAACGATAACGTAAAATCAATAAGATCTTTAAAACATTGGCTTCCGTCTTTATTCCTTCAGATGCAAACTATTGTAAAATTAACTGTTAAACCTCTGAATCATTTTCATATTGTAAACAATCAATCAATATTTACTGAATTGAAAAAGCTTACTCACTCCGGATATGTTTTTTTCTATATTTTTGTTAAATACCCATATAAAAGGCAAAACAAATACTTACGGCAAAGTTTATTTAATATCCAATTTAGTTCAGAAATTTCAACAAAACATCTTTATAAAAAACAAGTTGTTATCACTCTTATTTAACATAGGGGTCAAAATAAAAAATCCTACAACAGTCAATAACGAGTATGTCCACCTCTAGCTCTAACATCAGCCAAGCAGCGACGCCTCCTGCTTTTTATCAGTCTTCTGGTACAATGCAAAGGTGCCTGTGTCAACTCCTTATGCAAAGCATGCTCCAAGTCAGTCATTTCGATAACGCACTTTTCGACCAAGGTAGTCAGTCCCACATGTCTTCAATTGGGGAGAAATCTGGCGATTTTGCTGGCCACTCGATGGTATTGATGTTGTTTGCTTCAAGAAGATTCCTTGTGTGACGTGCGGAGTGGCATCGGGCATTATCCTGCTCCAGAATTTTAGCATTGCCGTTCGCTATGTATGAAACGATGACTGGAACGATGATTTCGTCACAATAACGAGCAGTATTTAAAGTCCCACGCACAGTTTTAAGTTCTGTCTTCGCGGTATTGGAAATCCATCCTCTCTCCCCGACGTCGCCAAACACGAACGCTGCCATCAACCCCTCGAAGGTTAAACCTTGATTCATCAGTGAAAACTATCCTTTTTCTTCGTTGCCGTGTCCAACGTGCCCAGTTCTCATGTGCGGCGCGGTGACGTAATGTCAGTTGACGTACTAGCGGCTCTCAGGCGGCTTCGCGGTGTATAATGTGATATCCTGTGGCTTGTCTTAGTCGCTAAGCAATGTTTTAACGGTCATGAATCGATGACGTCACTATATACCGATCGTGTGGCGTTGTTTTAATGGGCTTCCAGAACGGAGGGACTTTGTCATATATTTTTATAGGATGAATTAAATGACAACATAGATTACATGCACATGGAGATTTTTTACGACGTCCACACTACACAAGTAACATAGTTGTGATCATGAATAAGAATATATGACAAAGTCCTATGAGCATTGCAACATATGCCTACATTTGAAAACGCACAGGACAAAGGTATTAACATTCAAGCAAAATGTAAAAGAACAAATCTGTGATGAGTCATTTAACAAATAGAGTAAACCTGACCGTTACCACCTTGGAACGGTCAGTCGGAAATCATCGTCGGTTATCCCCCGTTTCATTACTCCGCTATGCGGCGTTATGTACCCGTGGGACAATTGGCTAGGAAAATCTCGTAGCCATGAATCATTAATGAGGCAGTTTCATTAGTGCCATAAGGAAACCACCATGGATAACTAGCCAATGAAATTACGTTTTATGTCTAAGGTTCGGTTTACCATTCAAAATGGCGACCTCCATGAGTAAACATGTGCGTTGATTTCTATTTTTAGTAAGAAAATCCCAGTATGAAGTCATTGAGATTGAAGAGCATTTTATTGTAACATGCGATTTCATTGGAAGAAGATTGGTCTCCCCTGCCTCATGCATATTCATGAAAACGAGATTTTGCTAGTCAAATTTCCCACGGTATGTATAGAGTGTAACGGAAGAAAGTACTGTGGTTACCGACGATGGTCGGCAATATGGACCGACTGGGGCGCTTAATACGGTTTTACAGAGCTCTAACCTTGCACTTCCTAATGGGTTTCTCAAATGGAGGCAATGAAAAGAAACCCCATCTATTTGAATAAATAGGTGTCCAAGCGCTGACGTTTTTTAATAAGATATGACGAAAATTTGGACGTCATTGAAAGATACTGTCCACATCGTGTTTAGTAGAGAGAGAGGAATTATTTCGATTAGAAGAACTACACAAAAATTGTGAATCACAAAAAAAACTTTTGTAGTTCTTCTTATCGAAATAATACCTCTCACTCTTCTAAACTCTATGTGGACATCGTTGTTTTTAGAGATAAGTTATGTCGTCATACAAAGAAAGTAGTGACGTAATAGCAAATGATCACATTGTATTTAGGAGATAGTACCGTTGGTATTAAAAGACCTACACAAAGTTTTTCTTTGTAAATGAAATGAAATCAAATATTTGGATTAAGAATGAAATGACCAGAGAAGAAGTGTAAATGACTGTAGCATCCTGTTCATGTGTATGCACTTGGAGATATTTTACGACCGCCACACTGCAAGTGTAACATTCTAGTAATTATAAATAAGGAAATATGACAAAGTTCTACTAGCATTGCAACATGCCAAAATTTGGAAAAAAAAAAACAGGACGAAGGTATTCGCATGCAAGCCAAAAGTAACAGCCTAAATCGGTGTGAAGTCGTTGAACAAATAGAGCAAATCAGACAGAACCGCCTTGTGCAAGAACGGTCAGTCGGTAAAAAAACACCGACTGGGCTTCTTTGCATACGTGTCTTCTTACGAAAACGCAAATACTGCATCATACAAATATACCTCGAGAATTTAACTGTTATGATCGAAATAAATTTGTCGCATGAAGGATTCACGTCAGCATGTCTGTCAAGCTAGTTGTTATGCCTCAAACTCTAATATATAATGGATAAGTCTGCCGTAGTAAAGTTCATCAGATATCCAAAGCAAATAGTTCATAAATTAAGTGAAGTGGCCCGTGTAACCAAAGTCAGTTGAACCTAAACATCTCAAGTGCGCCATCCTTTCTTCGAACGCGTGCGGTAACATATGACTGACATGTTGAGATGATACAAATGATCTCTGTCGTACATAGCGAGGTATAGATCGAGCCGCAGAAGTCAGCGTGGCCCTACGCGGGATATCGCAAATACCCCGTTCTAGCAAACTAGGCAAAGTAAAAGTTGGTGGAAGACTCGTTCTAACAGTTAGTTACCCGTTTCGACCAATTGCTCTACTGACTGGGTGATATTCTTGGGCGGCATTGTTCGTTCGTAAATCTGCATTTCATGTATATCTGCATCATATAATATAATTATTTGAACTTAAGTTTAAACAGATTACAGTATTATTGCTAACCTTTGAAGCATGCCTAGACATTATTACCGCATTACGTCTCTTTTGACACATGCTTTTTATACGCCCGTCGAAGACGGCACGTACTATGGGATCTCCCATGGTGGGCGGGCGAGCGTACGGGCGAGCTGGCAGGCGGCGTCCAGATGTTTGTCCGGAGCATAACTCAAACACTATCAAAGCTATTGCCTTGAAACTTCATAGTTGTATAGATCTCATTGAGACGAAGGGCAGTGCACAAGAACCATCACTCTACACATCATAATATTTGAGTTATTGCCCTTTATTTAAAATTTCTTGTCCGGAGCATAACTCCTACATTATCAAAACTATAGACTTGAAACTTAATACGTAGAGAGGTCTTATTGAGAAGAAGTGCAGTGCACGGGAACTCTGTACTTCATGATTTTGGAGTTATGCCCTTTTATTCGATTTTCTTGTCAGAAGCATAACTCCTACACTATCAAAGCTATCGACTTAAAACTTCCTAGGTGGATAGATCTCATTTGGATGGAGTGAAGTGCATAAGGACAATCACTGTACACTTCGTGATGTTGGGGTTATTCCCCTTTGTTTAATTTTCTTGTCCGGAACATAACTCCTACATTATCAAAGCTCTTGATTTGAAACTTGATACATACAAAGGTCTTTTTGAGACGAAGTGCAATGCACAGGAACCGTATCTCTGTGCTTCATGAGTTTGGAGTTATGCCATTTTGTTTAATTTTCTTGTCCGGAGCATAACTCCTATGTTATCAAAGCTTTTGAATTGAAACCTCGCAGGTGGATAGATAAGAACCGTCACTGTACACTGTATGATTTTGGAGTTATTATCCTTAGTTCAATTTTCGTATTTTATGTTTATCTGGACTATATTCCTACATTGTCAAAGCTATTGACCTTAAACTTCATTGAAACAGAGAACATTGCACAAAAACTGTCACTCTGCTCTTCTTATTTTTGAGTAATGCCCTTTTCTACACAAATGTCATTACTCTCATGTAAACGTTTGTTTATTTGATTGTATTCGCCTTTGATTTCTTTTTCAATTACCCAGATTGCGGTCCACAATAATGCCAGAGTGCATTGCACAATACTGCGCAGCATTTTGGCAGATTAAAGATTTTTCTTTATGTTATTCTATTTTAATTTCAGGTTTTTCTTGCAATAACCTAGAGTGCATTCCAAAACTTGGCCATACTGCATTTCACCAGAGTGCACAGCAGTTTGTTTCAAATTGCTTTATTAATGGGCGTATTTTGCTCCGCCTTGTGGTGCTCTTGATCTTGATCTTGATCACAACCAGAGCCCAGCAAACGATCCAATACAGAAGATAATGCCTACAGAAGTGGGTTTCACAATTCTCTGGGAGGGATGCGCTTAACTCCTCTATTGTCAGATATTTTTATCATTCAGTGTTAGATTTCTGGGTAGATTTATTAAATATGTCTTGTTTCCCAACTGAACTATGTATCCCTGTTGTTTCTGCTACTGCTAGTCGTGCTGCTACTGATGTTGTTCTTCTTTTTTGTAGTGGCGTGGTGGTGGTTGTAGTTGTCGTGTAGTTCTTACATTATCACCTCTTATGTCATAGTTTTCTAGAAAACTTCACTAGACAGAACCAAATTGAATTAATTGCATGTACTGTCAAAGGCGCGCATCTATCTAACAGTGGTATTTCTAGTGTTCAAATTGAAATATTCGCAGCATTTATTTAAAGTATAATAAAGTCCATAAAACTCTACTACGTTTCCCTGTTGTTGTTGATGTTGTTGTTATTGTTGTTGTTTGTGGTGGTGATGATGATGATGATGATGATGTCGGTGATGATGATGATGATGATGATGATGATGATGATGATGATGATGATTTTATTTTGTTTAATTCCAAATGTTTTGCACTGTTGACCATGATCATTTACCACGGCAATGAAGTGGCACAACATAATTTATAGTCCGGTATGTATGTCGTTATTGTGACCATTAGATACAGATGTCCGAAATAAAAAAAATATTAAAATATCATTTTTTGTTGTCCGAGCTATTGCGCTGCGCTGATAAAAATATGGCCATAGTCAGTGAAAGGTGTAATTTAACTGAGACTATTCCGTGTAAAGTTTCTCATGATTATAGTCTTAATCTCTTGTCTGGTTTGGTAAATGTTTTATAGTGATGACAGATAGCTATTCAGCAGTGGTATAGTGCAAGAAAAGACGATGGAGCCATACAAATTAGACCGTCCCGCTTCAATCTAAATCCACGGCACAACCAAGTCGTAGAACAGGTGATATACAGATGGTTTGTTACCTGCAAGCAATATTTATGGTTCGCAACTGCTCGACACTGTGTCTAAAATGTGGGTGTAGAGATTTCTGGACGGATATTCTTCTGTCAGTTTAGTAGCCGTTTTCATCAAATATACATTCTGAGAATGTAATAAGTTGAAAAGTTTAAACAAACATAGCATGAAAACTTCTTATTGCAATCCCGTCAGCATCGCGTGTTACCAGTCCCCCACATAATTTTAGCCAGGAGGCCCGGCAGATGACCTTCAAGTAAGTGAAATCTTGAGCCTAGCGAATTCTATCTTATACGAAGACGAAGCAGATATAAGTGTGTTCCAAAGTGAAAATAGTGGTATAGAAATTTCTGGTGCTTATAAGACTCCAAGATTGGCTTCTAGTGTAAACATAAATATGGCCGAAAAAGGAAATGATGAACCGTCAAACAGTGTTATCTTGGCTCTATTGAAAAAAATTGATTCAAGACTTGACCATATGGACACACGATTAAATGCTCTTGAAGATCTAAAGGTCAAAGTAGATGGTTTTGATAGAGACTTGAAAAGGCTCTGGGCCTTGGCAGAGGAGCGCAACAAAGTGATAAATGAGAGACTAAAAGTAGTCGAAGAGAAAGTGGAGGGTTGTGATTTTTTCCAGGACAAGTTGTATGATAGGGTATTAGAATTAGAAGCCGGAAAGAATGCTTTAAAGGATGACATTGTTTATATGCAATCACAGTCCATGCGAAATAATTTAGTATTTGCAAACATCGAGGAGATTAGTAACGAGTTAGGTGATGACACTGAAAAGATTCTCCGATCGTTTCTAGAAGAAAAGATGAAGATAGCTAAAGAATGCACAGAGAAAATTGAGTTTGACAGGGTTCACAGAATGGGTGCGAAGAAGAGCAATGGAAGCCGAATGATAGTAGCAAAATTTAACCGATTCAAAGATAGAGAATTCGTGCGAAAACAGGCCAAAACTCTTAAAGGGACGACTTATTATGTAAACGAACAGTTTCCTAAAGAAGTGGCGGATAAACGTCGACGACTTGTGCCCAAGATGAAGGAAGCCAGAAACAAGGGTAAAAACGCGTGGATTTCATACGACACGCTGTATGTGGACGGCCGGGCGGTACGGGAGTAGGGGTACGATGGGGGTGACATAAAAGTGCTATCTTGGAACGTTAATGGACTTTCCAGTGCTAAAAAGGACGATCCGGCTTTTGTTGACTATTTATCAAAATTTGATATTGTTTTTCTATATGAGACATGGGCAAATGCCTCCAGTGACATCGAGTTTAATGGTTTTAAATCTTATAATTTATTTAGGAATTTTAAACATATTAACGCAAGGAGGTGTAGCGGTGGTGTTGCGTTGTTATACAAGGAGTCGTTAGATGATGGCATAACTGTCGAACGTAATTCTGCAAACTCTATAATTTGGATTAAGCTTAACCGTGAGTTCTTTAAAGTTGAAACAGATATATACATATGCGGGGTTTATATTTGGCCCGAAGACTCACCAGCGTATAATGTTGTAGATATTGATTTTTTTGACAATTTAGAAAATGATGTAAATGAATTGTCACGATTAGGAACTGTGTATATTGCAGGGGATTTTAATAGTCGTGTTGGTTGTAAAAACGATTACATATCTCATGATAGTATTAATATTTTTGATGATGCACATTATATGCCAAATAATCACCTCCGACGGGCCTCACAGGACACCAAATGTAATAGCTTTGGCAGTAGATTGATTGACCTGTGTAAATCCTTAGGATTACGCATAGTAAATGGTAGATTACACAGTGATTATAACATAGGGCGATATACTTATGTAACATCTAATGGGGCATCGGTTATTGACTACCTGTTGACACACGAACACAGTTTTTCAAGTTTAGCCGATTTCTCAGTCGATAGTATAAATGTGTGGAGCGATCATGCACCGTTATATTTTTGTATATTTTGCAATAATATAGTCATAGAGACCAAAACATATTCAGATTTTAAGTATCGTTGGAATACAGAAAACAGATCAGCTTTTCGCTTCGAATTGCAGCGTAATATAGATCAGTTGGATGCCGCTATGTTAAATATTGATGTAAAATCGAAAGAGAGTATAAATCTAGCGGTCGGCAATTTTACATCGTTTATAAGAAAGGCGGCTGATCCACTGTTTCAAGTTAAAACATCACCATCTAATAGACCAGGCTTTAATTCAGGCTCGTGTGCTAAGCAAGCTGCATGGTATGATGATGAATGTGAAACATACAGGACGCGATATCTAGCTGCATTGCGTATTTTTCATACTCGTAATACAAACCTTAGCCGCGAATATTTCTGTGACTGTAAAAAGCAATATAAAAATTTGTTAAATAAGAAACGAAAATTGTTTGAAATAAAACAAATTAACGAGATAGAAAGTTTAAGGAAAAGTAAACCGCGAGAATTTTGGAAGTATTTTAAAAACCCAAATCAAAAATCACGTGGCGAATCCTTATCACTTGAACAATTTCGGGAATATTTTGCTAATTTAGAAAACGGTCTATACAAAACGAAAAATACCGAAGCCGAATCGTTTTGTCGCGATCATAACTTTTCCCAGGATTTAAATGACGAATTAGATTATACTATTTCAAATGATGAAATATTACAAGCAATAAAAAAACTGAAAAGGAATAAGGCCTGCGGTATTGATCGTTTATTAAATGAGTATTTCATTGAGTGTAGTGATGTCTTAACACCGTCATTGAGTAAATTGTTTAATGCAATACTAGATTCTGGTTGTTTTCCAGATGAATGGGCGAAGGGGATTATCATACCGTTGTTTAAGAAAGGGGATCAGAATGACGTGGGAAATTATCGTGGAATTACTCTATTAAGTTGTCTCTCAAAACTATTCACAACAATTTTGAACCATCGTATTTTGTCTTATTGCGACAAATATAATACATTATCGGACGCGCAGTTTGGCTTTAGAAAGGGACGATCAACAACTGATGGAATATTTGCACTTATGTCAATTGTTGAGCATTACCTTAATAACAAAAAACGTTTGTATGTAGCATATATTGATATGAAAAAATGTTTTGATAGTATATACAGAAATGCGCTTTGGTATAAACTGTATAAATGCGGCATAGGTGGGAAAGTATTAAATGTTATTAAAAGTATGTATATTCATGTCAAATCGTGTATCAAGCACTGTAACAGCTACTCAGAGTTTTTTGAGTACTCTTTAGGCTTGAAACAAGGGGAGATAATGTCTCCCGTCCTAGTCTCATTATTTTTAGACGACTTAGAATCATTTCTAAAGCAGGGTAGCAACTCTGGTTTAAACTTAGATGACATAACCTTGACACTATTGTTATTTGCTGATGACATGGCTGTTCTAGGAAATTCGCCCAATGATCTGCAAAACAGCTTAAATTTATTGTTTAATTATTGTACTAAGTGGGGACTAGAAGTTAATGAAGCAAAAACAAAAATAATGGTTTTTAGAAAAAGGGGAACATTACAACCAGATGAATTATGGACATATAATGGTCTGCCCATAGACGTTGTAGACAGTTTTAATTACCTTGGTACAGTTATAAAATATAACGGAAGTTTTGTTTTGCATGAAGAACATATTGGAGGTAAAGGGCTTAAAGCTCTAAATACACTATTGTCCAGCTGTAGAAAATACCCATTAAAACCTAATATAATGTGTCAGTTGTTTGATGCCTTTGTTGGTTCTATTTTAAATTATTCTGCTGAATCTTGGGGTTTTATGAAAGCAAAAAGCCTAGAAAGAATTCACTTAAAGTTCTGTAAGCGTATTTTAAAAATTCGTCTTAACACATGTTCAGCTGGGGTCTATGGTGAATTGTCAAGATACCCGCTTTATATAAGTCGCTATGTTAAAATAATAAAATACTGGATAAAACTGTTAAATACAGATAACATAATATTACATAAGTTATACGTATTAAACCTCAAGGAGTGTGTAGAGGGAAAAATAAACTGGGTCTCTAAAGTTCAAAAATTGTTAAATGATTTTGGTTTCTCTGACGTATTCTTAAACCCAGAATCTGTATTACAAAATACATTTCCACAAATTTTTAAACAACGTGTAATTGACTGTTTTATACAAGAATGGAGAGCATCAGTGGAAAGAAGTCCCATTTTGTACGAATATAGACATTTCAAATCAGAATTTACCTACGAACGTTATTTAAACGCACTGCCTATTGAGTTTCGATGTATTGTTACCAAATTTAGAATTGTTGGTCACTCTTTGCGGGTTCACACAGGACGTTATGGCAGACCAAACATTCCTAGAAATGAACGTTTTTGCTTATATTGTGGATCGCAAGACGTAGAGGATGTTTACCATTTTATCTGCATTTGTCCATGCTACACTAACTTACGTAAAAGTTTTTTGGATCGTGTTTATTACACAAGACCTTCAGTATTTAAATATAATCAGTTAATGTCCTCCCAGGACGAAAACATTTTATTTAAATTGGCCAAATACATTAAGTCTGCTTTGTTAGTTAGAAACAGTATTGTTGTTTAAATATTTTATGTTTATTGCTATATAGACAAAAATATCTTATCAGACATTGTCTCTTTACTTTTAATGTCGTGTTTTGTCTATACCAGTGATCACACATGTATTTTGATGTAATTACGTGTTTTGTAAGATGATGTACCTTAGTTGTACAAATCTGAAATAAACTATTCGTTCGTTCGTTCGTTCATAATTTTAGCTTTCAATTTATTTGTACTTATATTCTGGAAACAAATCCGTTCTATTTTGCCTGTATACATGTATATTAATATAGATACATGCGTTTATTTCAGTTAAATAACCAACCTTGTGAAGTTTTATGTGGCAATGTACAAAAGTAACTTAAAATAAACTTTTAACGAAAAGTTAAATTAGATTGCATATCAAGTTGTGCGGTTTTTTATAAACTAGTGATCTAAACTCATGTTTCACAAGTACGTTTGATCACGGAAGATAACGAAACGAAAATAAGGGACAGCGTTCAGATAAACGATGCAAACCAAACGGCGCATAAATAAAGTTGTTTTATTGCAGAATCGTATATTATTAAGAGATCATGCAAACCAGGTTGACATGTAGACCATGCACTTGAAAATATATCATTTTGTTTATGATCTAAACAAACGAGCATACTTAGGTCAAAGACTAAATAAAGCTTCTTATACAAACATGTGATAAAACGATTGAACTTATTAGTACTTATTGGATGTTTAATGATTTTATTATGTCATAAAAAACAATCATAATATATCTTGTATATAAATCCATTAGCTACATGTATTGTTTTAACGGATAAGCCTGGTAAAAGATGCAGAACAAACAATAATCAGACAAAACATACCAAACAAAATCATACAAAAGTATGCTTAAAATTACCATTAAACAAGCCTGAAAACACAAAGATCTGCGGTAATATCAAGTAAACTTTATTTAAATAACAAGAAATCATACAACGAATATACATGCAATTAGGATTTGGATAAATTAAATGATCTATACCAAAATGTACAGATAAAACGTAATTTAATGTTAGTAAGAAGTACTTATACTAGGTGATCATATCAAAAGGTTCAAGAAAAATATTAATCAAAATGGATCTTTAAACATATTTAAGCTGTCACAATGAATAGCAAACATTACACCAATTGATTGTACAGTGGCTAATGTTGTTGTGCACCTTTCCGTAAAAAGTGGGCCTCGATATTTGTGTCAGAAAATTAATTAAAAAAAAACGACAAATTAAAGTGTGTTACTTTAAAGGTCATGCTAAAACTTGTTGGTTTATGTCTTGACATCAGACAGAAGCTCGTATTCAGCAACACACTTGACCTGTTTTGCAATTTCTGTGTAAACGGATCTTAATTAGTTTGTTTAGTTTTTTAACAACCAATCAACAGCTTTAAAGTCAAATTGTGTTAATGTAGGTTAATTTATTTTCAAAGTAGGCATATTTTAGGAGAATAGTGTCTTGACTCCCTTCTTATTTTGCGCTATGTCATACAATATTTTCACAAATGTTTCTTTGCTTACAAAGATATAAAAGCAAATGAGCTATTGTGTGTTTACATTGTATGACAACATTACACATTACATATATGTTTCACATAAAAGTCTATAATCTTGATAATCTCGATATCTGTTGGAGCTGAAATCCCGAACATGTGGTAAGAATGAACAGTGAAAGCGGTTTATTTTACGTATTTATTTTAGTGTCCAAAAATTGCGGTAGTGCTATGAACAGACTTTACTTAAACTAACTGGTGCGTTAATGCAGAAATTATGCCCAAATTCTCCATAACAGGGGTGAGATGTTACATGTATAAGACATAGGCAAACTGTCGGATACCACCTTCAACGTGCAGGAGAGATTGTGTACGCCTCGGCAAATAAACGGAAGTGATTTAGGCCGCCTGTGCTAAAATGATAAAAAGGTTGTTGTTTTTCCCGGGGAAGGGATTTTGTCCGTCTCCCCGGAAAATCAGAAGACAGAAGGATACTTTGCACACAACATACCGATTGTGACATATTGCAGAAAACTGCTGCGCGCTCTCGTTGTCGCGTAAAACACGTGCATCTCAGAAGGACCGCCTACTCGGTCAATATCCTGTACTTAAAAAGTTAATATGTATATGGAAGTACGTTCATGATGAAATGTTTGCTTAACATGCAAAGTACGACTTATAGAGCTGGTCAACGTGACTACGTAGTGTATTTACAATGGAATGCCAATCCAGAATTACCGAACATTCAAGGATTTTTCCTGCAACGGTCTAACCCTAAGCACTTGTAACAATGCAATAAAATATGTCATCAGACAAGCATACACCATTCAAAGGTAAGTCACTTCAAATTGGACCTTATAGAGGGTGAATAACCATTTGCTTCACATTGAAAACTATTGTATTCATTTCGACGTTTTGCTATTTAAATAAATATGTAATATATGATATTTATTCAAAGATATTTTATCATATAAATAGCCGAAAACAACTGAGTTTGACATCAACATTCTCTTCGGTATCGTTCATGATAAGTAACTTTTAGTGTTATCAGAAGGACTGCGTAGTCTAATAAATATGCATAAATATATTTTTTTATAGTTTTACACATCTTATCGAAGAGGTATCTGTTTCGATTTAATTCTAAAACTTATCCAGGCCACTAAGAAGTAAATATAGGAGGGATGCTAAATCAGTAGATTTTGCTAATTGGGTTTACCTGTACCAACAGTATTTCAGTTATTTCGTGAAGATGACCACTTGAAGCAGATATAGTGCTGCCTTCAATGTGTATAACATGTCATGATTACCTGGCAGGATACTACACCCAGTCACATTACCTGACACCGGGCCAACTAGTCGTGGTATTACGTTAGATGTGCTGAAAACAAAACATGCAATTAAAGACGTGCTAAGAAAAACAGGACCACGTGATCATTAAAGTGGATTATTAATGTGCTTGCGGTTTCATAATTTTAACCCAACAACTTGAAAATCACTTCCAATCAGTTAATTCCAGTCAAGTGTCTAAATTGACGGATGAGGGTTCACACTTTGCCCGGTAATCAGTGACTGTCACAGATCATTAAGCAGTTGATGGTAATCACTTCACAGTGACAGCCGCACATCGGCTATATATCCGACTAGGAACATCAGTTCAGGCATCATTCTTGATTCATCTCATTGAGGTAACATCAAGTACATCCAATATTATCAACCTGCATCCACAAAAGCAACCGTATAACAGAACCATGGAGAAATACAGCGACATGAAGTCTATCAAAAACATCTCGACACATCACTGTCTGAAACTGTCCCTAGCCGACAAACGACGGGAGTTGAAGCAGACGGAATTGAAGTTCCGACGAGGCTGCGAGCAGCTGCATGTGTTGAGCACGAGACTAAAGGAGCTTAGCAGGCGCTACGAGCAGGCAAAGAGAGATAACTGTCGCACTTTCCGATACACACTCAAACTGCAGTTATCGGTCGTTGAGAGCATGCGCTCCATGTATTACGAGTACATACAGATGAAGGCAGAGGACGTGCTCATGTTGAGGCGGGATGTCCGTTTCTGGATTGAGGAGAGCAACTCCGAGTCCGAGTACGAGACTGACTCCGAGGGAGAGACGGAAGAAGAAGGGGAGGAATAAAAGCCTCCTATGAACTGGATCAAATGATTTTGTTGTAAGAATTTTTGGTCACAACGCTCTTTTCAGAGCGACAACGGTTTGTCACAAACCAACACATGCCTCGAAAGATGTGCCTTGCAATTGTCGATCTAAAACATATCTAAAAATTAACAGTTGAATAATGTGTAGTAGACCCCATGCTAAGTTATCATTTCTAGCCAGTCCATCACCAACATTTTCATCACTACCAGACTACCAGACATTTTTACCATAGAGTAAATACTGGGTTATGTGTTTTATGTCTTTAGACGTATTTGAACCCCACAAACATATTTTAAGACCCGAATCCGAAACATACACTCATGATAACCATATAAACTTAGCAATCTCAGAATAACGCCTTCAACCTCAGCCATAATCCTACAATAGAATATTTATAAGGTCGGACGGACGATAGATCGTTCGAACTGACGGACGGTCAGATAGCCGGACGGAAGTATGACTCTGGATATACGGACAGTACGTTTCTCAGACGTAATTTATTACATCTTATTTTACAATTTTAAACATGAAAAACTGACAGAAAATGACAGTGCCACGTGTTTATCCAAATGGTAATACACAAAATGATTGTCAAATAAAATATAACAATACACCAATTTCCACCATGAATACAGAGAATATGATACTGTGATTTGGCTGAATTGTGAAGAGCTTAAATGACTCGGAGTCTTGACGCCTGTGTTAATCCTGTATTTTCCTAAACTCACTGAATGCACTAATGCAACAACTGGGTTGTGCACAATGATTATGAACTGACATCATCAATGATAAGAAACCGCCGATTTACAAAGAAAATAATAACAATAACTAACAGTCACGAACACGAAAACATTTAAATGTATATCCTTAACTATGAACAGCTCAATCGAAATAAAACATACATGTAGGTGCAAACATGAGTGAAAGGAAATACATTTAAATATAACAAAAGCTCGACAGACTCAACTGGTCCTGTGTAAATTATGATTCATGAACCTTAATTGCACAATTTGCTCTTTCTTTAGTTATCTTATTAACTAATATCAAATCAACGTGCAAAAGTTATTGAACCTTTTTAATGCATATTTAATTGGAAGAAAGAAAATATCTTATGTTTCATTTAGCTGTAATGGTTCATGCAGAAGTTATCTTTAAAATATTTGGGAAATATATTTATTGAAAAAGACACTTTACATGGGGGAAAACAAATAGTCTTACAAAAACTGCCTGCAATTGCATGTTTGACAATCGATCACTTATATTGTCATCCGAAGTACTTTGTAGTCTAAGAAAACTGCATATATATACATAAATATTTTATGTTTACACATCTTCGAAATGTTTAATTAATTTCATTTTAGTTATAAAACATTTCTGACGACTATACTATTGATATGGCGCATTCGTGCTTTTAAGGTTTGTACTGAAATTTACTACAGAAAAGTTATTTAATTTCTTAAATAAAGAACGGATTCTTTATCATTAAATAAAACATGTTACTAGGCACATGCTAAATACATGGACACACAGACAAACGAGATCATTGGAGTGAATCATTTATCCAACAATCAGACAAATATACAAACACCTTAATTTCAATCAAGTGTCTAGATTGACGGATGAGTGTTCACAAATTGCCCTGTGATCAGTGACTGTCACGTATCATTAAGCAGTTGATGGTAATCACTTCACAGTGACAGCGGCACATCGGCTATATATCCGGCTAGGAACATCAGTTCAGTCATCATTCTTGATTTATCTCATTGAGGTAACATCAAGTACATCCAATATTATCAACCTTCATCCACAAAAGCAACCGTATAACAGAACCATGGAGAGATACAGCGACATGATGTCTATCAAAAACATCTCGACGCGTCACTGTCGGAAACTGTCCCTAGCCGACAAACGACGGGAGTTGAAGCAGACGGAACTGAAGTTCCGACGAGGCTGCGAGCAGCTGCATGTGTTGAGCATGAGAATAAATGAGCTTAGCAGGCGCTACGAGCAGGCAAAGAGAGATAACTGTCGCACTTTCCGATACACACTCAAACTGCAGTTATCGGTCGTTGAGAGCATGCGCTCCATGTATTACGAGTACGTACAGATGAAGGCAGAGGACGTGCTCATGTTGAGGCGGGATGTCTGTTTCTGGATAGAGGAGAGCAGCTCCGAGTCCGAGTACGAGACTCACTCCGAGGGAGAGACGGAAGAAGAAGGGGAGAAATAAAAGCCTCCTTTGAACTGGATCAAATAATTTGTTGTAAGAATCTTTGGTCACAACGCTCTTTTTAGAGCGACAATGGTTTGTCACAAACCAGCACATGCCTCGAAAGATGTGCCTTGCAATTGTCGATCTAAAACATATCTAAAACAATTAATAGTTGAAAAATGAATAGTAGACCACATGCTAAGTTATCATTTCTATCCAGCCCATCACCAACATTTTCATAACTACCAGACAACCAGACATTTTTACCATAGAGTAAATACTAAATTATGTGTTTTATGTTCTATAAACGTTTTTGACCCCCACAAACACATTTTAAGACCCCAATCCGAAACATACACTCGTGATAACCATATAAACCTAGCAATCCCAGAATAACGCCTTCAACCTCAACCATAATCCTACAATCGAATTTTTATAAGGTCGGACGGACGATAGATCGTTCGAACTGACGGACAGTCAGATAACCGGACGGAAGTATGACTCCGGATATACGGACAGCACGTTTCTCAGACGTAATTTATTACATCTTATTTTACAATTTTAAACATAAAAAACTGACAGAAAATGACAGTGCCACGTGATTTTTCCACATGGTAATACACAAAATGATTGTCAAGTAAAATATAACATTACACCAATGTTCAGCATGAATACAGAGAATATGATACTGTGATTTGACTTAATTTTGAAGAGATTAAATGACTTAGAGTCTTGACGCCTGTGTTGATCCGATATTTTCCTAAACTCAATGAATACACAAATGCAACAAGTTGCTTGTGCACAATGATTATGAATTGACATCATTAATAATAAGAAACCAATGATTTACAAAGAAAATTATAACAAGAACTAACAGTCAAGAACACAAAACCACTTAAATTTACATCCTTAACTAGGAACAGATTAATCGAAATAAAACAGGTGCCAACATGAGTGAAAAGAAATACATTTAAATATAACAAAAGCTCGATAGACTCAACTGATCCTGTGCAAACTTTGATTCATGAACCTTATTTGCATAATTGGCTCTTTCTTTAGTTATCTTATTAACTGATATCAAATTAACGTGCAAAAGTTATTGAACCTTTTTAATGCATAGTTAATTGGAGGAAAAAAACATCTTATGTTTCATTTAGCTGTAGGGGTTCATGCAGCAGTTATCTTTAAAATATTTGGGAAATGAAAGATATTTATTAAAAAATCACTTGACTTGAAGGAAAGCAAATAGTCTTAAGTTTATTTATAGTCAACCATTTTTGTTTGGTTTTTAAATCGAAATTATACCATATTCTTTTCTAAACACTATGTGGACATTATTTTTCAATGACGTCATTTCTTTCGTAAAACTTATTATAGAAAATGTCAGCGCTTGGATATTTTGTATTCAAACATATCATTTTTCTTTCCATTGCTTGCATTTGAGAAACTCGTCAGGAAGTGCGAGGTTAGAGCTCTGTAAAATCGGTTTAAGCACACCAGTCGGTCCATAGTGCCGACTGACCGTTCCAAGGCGGTAACTGTCGGGTTTGCTCTTTTCGTTCAATGACACATCACAAATTTGTTCTTACTTTTCGCTTGGCTTGCATGTGAAATACCTTTGTTCTGTGCCTTTTCGGGGTTTGGTACATGTTGCAATGCCCATAGGACTTTGTCATATTTTCTTATTAGAAAAACAGCCTGCAATTCCATATTTGACAATCGATCACTTATATTGTCATCCGAAGTACTTTGTAGTATAAGAAAACTGCATATATATATACATAAATATTTTATGTTTACACATCTTCGAAATGTTTAATTTATTTCATTTTAGTTATAAAACATTTCTGACATTGGCTTAATTTTGAAGAGCTTAAATGACTTGGAGTCTTGACGCCTGTGTAAACACTGTATTTTCCTAAAGTCACTGAATGCACTAATGCAACAACTTGGTTGTGCACAATGATTATGAACTGACATCATCAATGATAAGAAACCAACGATTTACAAAGAAAATTATAACAAGAACTAACTGTCAAGAACAAAAAACCACTTAAATTTACATCCTTAACTATGAACAGCTTAATCGTAATAAAACATACATGTAGGTGCAAACATGAGTGAAAGGAAATACATTTAAATATAACAAAAGATCGATAGACTCAACTGGTCCTGTGTAAATTATGATTCATGAACCTTAATTGCATAATTGGCTCTTTCTTTAGTTATCTTATTAACTGACATCAACGTGCAAAGGTTATTGAACCTTTTTAATGCATATTTAATTGGAAGAAAGATAACATCTTATGTTTCATTTAACTGTAATGGTTCATGTAGAAGTTATCTTTAAAATATTTGGGAAATAAAAGATATTTATTGAAAAAGACACTTAACATGGAGAAAAACAAATAGTCTTATAAAAACAGCCTGCAAACCCACGTTTGACAATCGATCACTCAAATTGTCATCCTAAGTACTTTGTAGTCTAAGAAATATGCATCTATATATACATAAATATTTTATGTTTACACATCCTCGAAAAGTTTAATTTATTTCATTTTTGTTATACAGAATAGTTATTTTATTTCTTAAAAAAAGAACGGATTCTAAATCATTAAATAAAACTAGTTACTAGACACATGCTAAATACATGGACACACAGACAATCTTTTATCCAACAATCAGACAAATTTACAAACACCTTAATTTCAATCAAGTGTCTAGATTGACGGATGAGTGTTCACAAATTGCCCGGTGATCAGTGACTGTCACGGATCATTATGCAGATGATGGTAATCACTTCACAGTGACAGCGGCACATCGGCTATATTTCCGGCTAGGAACATCAGTTCAGTCATCATTCTTGATTCATCTCATTGAGGTAACATCAAGTACATCCAATATTATCAACCTTCATCCACAAAAGCAACCGTATAACAGAACCATGGAGTAATACAGCGACATGATGTCTGTCAAAAACATCTCGACCCATCTCTGTCTGAAACTGTCCCTAGCCGACAAACGACGGGAGTTGAAGCAGACGGAATTGAAGTTCCGACGAGGCTGCGAGCAGCTGCATGTGTTGAGCATGAGACTAAAGGAGCTTAGCAGGCGTTACGAGCAGGCAAAGAGAGATAACTGTCGCACTTTTCGATACACACTCAAACTGCAGTTATCGGTCGTCGAGAGCATGCGTTCCATGTACTATGAGTACGTACAGATGAAGGCAGAGGACTTGCTCATGTTGAGGCGGGATGTCCGTTACTGGATAGAGGAGAGCAGCTCCGAGTCTGAGTACGAGACTGACTCCGAGATAGAGACAGAAGAAGAAGGGGAGGAATAACAGCCTCCTTTTAACTGGATCAAATGATTTTGCTGTAAGAATCCTTGGTCACAACGCTCTTTTCAGGGCGACAATGGTTTGTCACAAACCAGCACATGCCTCGAAAGATGTGCCTTGCAATTGTCGATCTAAAGCATATCTAAAAATTAACAGTTGAATAATGAATAGTAGACCCCATGCTAAGTTATCATTTCTAGCCAGCCCATCACCAACATTTTCATCACTATCAGACATTCTTACCATAGAGTAAATACTGGGTTATGTGTTTTATGTTCTATAGACGTTTTTCAACCCCACAAACACATTTTAAGACCCCGATCCGAAACATACACTCGTGATAAACATATAAACCTAGCAATCCCAGAATAACGTCTTCAACCTCAACCATAATCCTACAATAGAATTTTTATAAGGTCGGACGGACGATAGATCGTTCGAACTGACGGACATTCAGATAGCCGGACGGAAGTATATGACTCTGGATATACGGACAGAACGTTTCTCAGACGTAATTTATTACATCTTATTTTACAATTTTAAACATTAAAAATTGACAGAAAATGACAGTGCCATGTGTTTTATCCACATGGTAATACACAAAATGATTGTCAAATAAAACAATACACCAATTTCCAGCATGAATACAAAGAATATGATACTGTGGTTTGGCTGAACTTTGAAGAGCTTAAATGACTTGGAGTCTTGACGCTTGTGTAAACACTGTATTTTCCTAAACTCACTGAATGCACTAATGCAACAACTTGGTTGTGCACAATGATTATGAACTGACATCATCAATGATAAGAAACCAATGATTTACAAAGAAAATTATAACAAGATCTAACTGTCAAGAATACAAAACCAGTTAAATTTACATCCTTAACTATGAACAGCTTAATCGAAATAAAACATACATGTAGGTGCAAACATGAGTGAAAGGAAATACATTTAAATATAACAAAAGATCGATAGACTCAACTGGTCCTGTGTAAATTATGATTCATGAACCTTAATTGCATAATTGGCTCTTTCTTTTGTTATCTTATTAACTAATATCAAATGAAGGTGTAAATGTTATTGAACCTTTTTAATGCATATTTAATTGGAAGAAAGAAAACATCTTATGTTTCATTTAGCTGTAATGGTTCATGTAGAAGTTATCTTTAAAATATTTGGGAAATGAAAGATATTTATTGAAAAATACACTTTACATGGATGAAAATAAATAGTCTTATAAAAACAGCCTGCAAACCCACGTTTGACAATCGATCACTCATATTGTCATCCTAAGTACTTTGTAGTCTAAGAAATATGCATCTATATATACATAAATATTTTATGTTTACACATTCTCGAAAAGTTTAATTTATTACATTTTTGTTATACAGAAAAGTTATTTTATTTCTTAAATAAAGAACGGATTCTAAATCATTAAATAAAACTAGTTACTAGACACATGCTAAATACATGGACACACAGACAATCTTTTATCCAACAATCAGACAAATTTACAAACACCTTAATTTCAATCAAGTGTCTAGATTGACGGATGAGTGTTCACAAATTGCCCGGTGATCAGTGACTGTCACGTATCATTAAGCAGTTGATGGTAATCACTTCACAGTGACAGCGGCACATCGGCTATATATCCGGCTAGGAACATAAGTTCAGTCATCATTCTTGATTCATCTCATTGAGGTAACATCAAGTACATCCAATAATATCAACCTTCATCCACAAAAGCAACCGTATAACAGAACCATGGAGAGATACAGCGACATGATGTCTGTAAAAAACATCTCGACCCATCGCTGTCTGAAACTGTCCCTAGCCGACAAACGACGGGAGTTGAAGCAGACGGAATTGAAGTTCCGACGAGGCTGCGAGCAGCTGCATGTGTTGAGCACGAGACTAAAGGAGCTTAGCAGGCGTTACGAGCAGGCAAAGAGAGATAACTGTCGTACTTTCCGATACACACTCAAACTGCAGTTATCGGTCGTCCAGAGCATGCGTTCCATGTACTATGAGTACGTACAGATGAAGGCCGAGGACTTGCTCATGTTGAGGCGGGATGTCCGTTACTGGATAGAGGAGAGCAGCTCCGAGTCTGAGTACGAGACTGACTCCGAGATAGAGACAGAAGAAGAAGGGGAGGAATAAAAGCCTCCTTTTAACTGGATCAAATGATTTTGCTGTAAGAATCCTTGGTCACAACGCTCTTTTCAGAGCGACAATGGTTTGTCACAAACCAGCACATGCCTCGAAAGATGTGCCTTGCAATTGTCGATCTAAAGCATATCTAAAAATTAACAGTTGAATAATGAATAGTAGACCCCATGCTAAGTTATCATTTCTAGCCAGCCCATTACCAACATTTTCATCACTACCAGACTACCAGACGTGTTTACCATAGAGTAAATACTGGGTTATGTGTTTTATGTTCTATAGACGTTTTTGAATCCCACAAACACATTTTAAGACCCCAATGCACTAATGCAACAACTTGGTTGTGCACAGTGATTATGAACTGACATCATCAATGATAAGAAACCAATGATTTACAAAGAAAATTATAACAAGATCTAACTGTCAAGAATACAAAACCAGTTAAATTTACATCCTTAACTATGAACAGCTTAATCGAAATAAAACATACATGTAGGTGCAAACATGAGTGAAAGGAAATACATTTAAATATAACAAAAGATCGATAGACTCAACTGGTCCTGTGTAAATTATGATTCATGAACCTTAATTGCATAATTGGCTCTTTCTTTTGTTATCTTATTAACTAATATCAAATGAAGGTGTAAATGTTATTGAACCTTTTTAATGCATATTTAATTGGAAGAAAGAAAACATCTTATGTTTCATTTAGCTGTAATGGTTCATGTAGAAGTTATCTTTAAAATATTTGGGAAATGAAAGATATTTATTGAAAAATACACTTTACATGGATGAAAATAAATAGTCTTATAAAAACAGCCTGCAAACCCACGTTTGACAATCGATCACTCATATTGTCATCCTAAGTACTTTGTAGTCTAAGAAATATGCATCTATATATACATAAATATTTTATGTTTACACATTCTCGAAAAGTTTAATTTATTACATTTTTGTTATACAGAAAAGTTATTTTATTTCTTAAATAAAGAACGGATTCTAAATCATTAAATAAAACTAGTTACTAGACACATGCTAAATACATGGACACACAGACAATCTTTTATCCAACAATCAGACAAATTTACAAACACCTTAATTTCAATCAAGTGTCTAGATTGACGGATGAGTGTTCACAAATTGCCCGGTGATCAGTGACTGTCACGTATCATTAAGCAGTTGATGGTAATCACTTCACAGTGACAGCGGCACATCGGCTATATATCCGGCTAGGAACATAAGTTCAGTCATCATTCTTGATTCATCTCATTGAGGTAACATCAAGTACATCCAATAATATCAACCTTCATCCACAAAAGCAACCGTATAACAGAACCATGGAGAGATACAGCGACATGATGTCTGTAAAAAACATCTCGACCCATCGCTGTCTGAAACTGTCCCTAGCCGACAAACGACGGGAGTTGAAGCAGACGGAATTGAAGTTCCGACGAGGCTGCGAGCAGCTGCATGTGTTGAGCACGAGACTAAAGGAGCTTAGCAGGCGTTACGAGCAGGCAAAGAGAGATAACTGTCGTACTTTCCGATACACACTCAAACTGCAGTTATCGGTCGTCCAGAGCATGCGTTCCATGTACTATGAGTACGTACAGATGAAGGCCGAGGACTTGCTCATGTTGAGGCGGGATGTCCGTTACTGGATAGAGGAGAGCAGCTCCGAGTCTGAGTACGAGACTGACTCCGAGATAGAGACAGAAAAAGAAGGGGAGGAATAAAAGCCTCCTTTTAACTGGATCAAATGATTTTGCTGTAAGAATCCTTGGTCACAACGCTCTTTTCAGAGCGACAATGGTTTGTCACAAACCAGCACATGCCTCGAAAGATGTGCCTTGCAATTGTCGATCTAAAGCATATCTAAAAATTAACAGTTGAATAATGAATAGTAGACCCCATGCTAAGTTATCATTTCTAGCCAGCCCATTACCAACATTTTCATCACTACCAGACTACCAGACGTGTTTACCATAGAGTAAATACTGGGTTATGTGTTTTATGTTCTATAGACGTTTTTGAATCCCACAAACACATTTTAAGACCCCAATGCACTAATGCAACAACTTGGTTGTGCACAATGATTATGAACTGACATCATCAATGATAAGAAACCAATGATTTACAAAGAAAATTACAACAAGATCTAACTGTCAAGAATACAAAACCAGTTAAATTTACATCCTTAACTATGAACAGCTTAATCGAAAAAAAACATACATGTAGGTGCAAACATGAGTGAAAGGAAATACATTTAAATATAACAAAAGATCGATAGACTCAACTGGTCCTGTGTAAATTATGATTCATGAACCTTAATTGCATAATTGGCTCTTCCTTTTGTTATCTTATTAACTAATATCAAATGAAGGTGTAAATGTTATTGAACCTTTTTAATGCATATTTAATTGGAAGAAAGAAAACATCTTATGTTTCATTTAGCTGTAATGGTTCATGTAGAAGTTATCTTTAAAATATTTGGGAAATGAAAGATATTTATTGAAAAATACACTTTACATGGATGAAAATAAATAGTCTTATAAAAACAGCCTGCAAACCCACGTTTGACAATCGGTCACTCATATTGTCATTCTAAGTACTTTGTAGTCTAAGAAATATGCATCTATATATACATAAATATTTTATGTTTACACATTCTCGAAAAGTTTAATTTATTACATTTTTGTTATACAGAAAAGTTATTTTATTTCTTAAATAAAGAACGGATTCTAAATCATTAAATAAAACTAGTTACTAGACACATGCTAAATACATGGACACACAGACAATCTTTTATCCAACAATCAGACAAATTTACAAACACCTTAATTTCAATCAAGTGTCTAGATTGACGGATGAGTGTTCACAAATTGCCCGGTGATCAGTGACTGTCACGTATCATTAAGCAGTTGATGGTAATCACTTCACAGTGACAGCGGCACATCGGCTATATATCCGGCTAGGAACATAAGTTCAGTCATCATTCTTGATTCATCTCATTGAGGTAACATCAAGTACATCCAATAATATCAACCTTCATCCACAAAAGCAACCGTATAACAGAACCATGGAGAGATACAGCGACATGATGTCTGTAAAAAACATCTCGACCCATCGCTGTCTGAAACTGTCCCTAGCCGACAAACGACGGGAGTTGAAGCAGACGGAATTGAAGTTCCGACGAGGCTGCGAGCAGCTGCATGTGTTGAGCACGAGACTAAAGGAGCTTAGCAGGCGTTACGAGCAGGCAAAGAGAGATAACTGTCGTACTTTCCGATACACACTCAAACTGCAGTTATCGGTCGTCCAGAGCATGCGTTCCATGTACTATGAGTACGTACAGATGAAGGCCGAGGACTTGCTCATGTTGAGGCGGGATGTCCGTTACTGGATAGAGGAGAGCAGCTCCGAGTCTGAGTACGAGACTGACTCCGAGATAGAGACAGAAGAAGAAGGGGAGGAATAAAAGCCTCCTTTTAACTGGATCAAATGATTTTGCTGTAAGAATCCTTGGTCACAACGCTCTTTTCAGAGCGACAATGGTTTGTCACAAACCAGCACATGCCTCGAAAGATGTGCCTTGCAATTGTCGATCTAAAGCATATCTAAAAATTAACAGTTGAATAATGAATAGTAGACCCCATGCTAAGTTATCATTTCTAGCCAGCCCATTACCAACATTTTCATCACTACCAGACTACCAGACGTGTTTACCATAGAGTAAATACTGGGTTATGTGTTTTATGTTCTATAGACGTTTTTGAATCCCACAAACACATTTTAAGACCCCAATGCACTAATGCAACAACTTGGTTGTGCACAATGATTATGAACTGACATCATCAATGATAAGAAACCAATGATTTACAAAGAAAATTACAACAAGATCTAACTGTCAAGAATACAAAACCAGTTAAATTTACATCCTTAACTATGAACAGCTTAATCGAAAAAAAACATACATGTAGGTGCAAACATGAGTGAAAGGAAATACATTTAAATATAACAAAAGATCGATAGACTCAACTGGTCCTGTGTAAATTATGATTCATGAACCTTAATTGCATAATTGGCTCTTCCTTTTGTTATCTTATTAACTAATATCAAATGAAGGTGTAAATGTTATTGAACCTTTTTAATGCATATTTAATTGGAAGAAAGAAAACATCTTATGTTTCATTTAGCTGTAATGGTTCATGTAGAAGTTATCTTTAAAATATTTGGGAAATGAAAGATATTTATTGAAAAATACACTTTACATGGATGAAAATAAATAGTCTTATAAAAAAGGCCTGCAAACCCACGTTTGACAATCGGTCGCTCATATTGTCATTCTAAGTACTTTGTAGTCTAAGAAATATGCATCTATATATACATAAATATTTTATGTTTACACATTCTCGAAAAGTTTAATTTATTTCATTTTTGTTATACAGAAAAGTTATTTTATTTCTTAAATAAAGAACGGATTCTAAATCATTAAATAAAACTAGTTACTAGACACATGCTAAATACATGGACACACAGACAATCTTTTATCCAACAATCAGACAAATTTACAAACACCTTAATTTCAATCAAGTGTCTAGATTGACGGATGAGTGTTCACAAATTGCCCGGTGATCAGTGACTGTCACGGATCATTATGCAGTTGATGGTAATCACTTCACAGTGACAGCGGCACATCGGCTATATATCCGGCTAGGAACATCAGTTCAGTCATCATTCTTGATTCATCTCATTGAGGTAACATCAAGTACATCCAATAATATCAACCTTCATCCACAAAAGCAACCGTATAACAGAACCATGGAGAGATACAGCGACATGATGTCTGTCAAAAACATCTCGACCCATCGCTGTCTGAAACTGTCCCTAGCCGACAAACGACTGGAGTTGAAGCAGACGAAATTGAAGTTCCGACGAGGCTGCGAGCAGCTGCATGTGTTGAGCACGAGACTAAAGGAGCTTAGCAGGCGTTACGAGCAGGCAAAGAGAGATAACTGTCGCACTTTCCGATACACACTCAAACTGCAGTTATCGGTCGTCCAGAGCATGCGTTCCATGTACTATGAGTACGTACAGATGAAGGCAGAGGACTTGCTCATGTTGAGGCGGGATGTCCGTTACTGGATAGAGGAGAGCAGCTCCGAGTCTGAGTACGAGACTGACTCCGAGATAGAGACAGAAGAAGAAGGGGAGGAATAAAAGCCTCCTTTTAACTGGATCAAATGATTTTGCTGTAAGAATCCTTGGTCACAACGCTCTTTTCAGAGCGACAATGGTTTGTCACAAACCAGCACATGCCTCGAAAGATGTGCCTTGCAATTGTTGATCTAAAGCATATCTAAAAATTAACAGTTGAATAATGAATAGTAGACCCCATGCTTAGTTATCATTTCTAGCCAGCCCATTACCAACATTTTCATCACTACCAGACTACCAGACGTGTTTACCATAGAGTAAATACTGGGTTATGTGTTTTATGTTCTATAGACGTTTTTGAATCCCACAAACACATTTTAAGACCCCAATGCACTAATGCAACAACTTGGTTGTGCACAATGATTATGAACTGACATCATCAATGATAAGAAACCAATGATTTACAAAGAAAATTACAACAAGATCTAACTGTCAAGAATACAAAACCAGTTAAATTTACATCCTTAACTATGAACAGCTTAATCGAAAAAAAACATACATGTAGGTGCAAACATGAGTGAAAGGAAATACATTTAAATATAACAAAAGATCGATAGACTCAACTGGTCCTGTGTAAATTATGATTCATGAACCTTAATTGCATAATTGGCTCTTCCTTTTGTTATCTTATTAACTAATATCAAATGAAGGTGTAAATGTTATTGAACCTTTTTAATGCATATTTAATTGGAAGAAAGAAAACATCTTATGTTTCATTTAGCTGTAATGGTTCATGTAGAAGTTATCTTTAAAATATTTGGGAAATGAAAGATATTTATTGAAAAATACACTTTACATGGATGAAAATAAATAGTCTTATAAAAAAGGCCTGCAAACCCACGTTTGACAATCGGTCGCTCATATTGTCATTCTAAGTACTTTGTAGTCTAAGAAATATGCATCTATATATACATAAATATTTTATGTTTACACATTCTCGAAAAGTTTAATTTATTTCATTTTTGTTATACAGAAAAGTTATTTTATTTCTTAAATAAAGAACGGATTCTAAATCATTAAATAAAACTAGTTACTAGACACATGCTAAATACATGGACACACAGACAATCTTTTATCCAACAATCAGACAAATTTACAAACACCTTAATTTCAATCAAGTGTCTAGATTGACGGATGAGTGTTCACAAATTGCCCGGTGATCAGTGACTGTCACGGATCATTATGCAGTTGATGGTAATCACTTCACAGTGACAGCGGCACATCGGCTATATATCCGGCTAGGAACATCAGTTCAGTCATCATTCTTGATTCATCTCATTGAGGTAACATCAAGTACATCCAATAATATCAACCTTCATCCACAAAAGCAACCGTATAACAGAACCATGGAGAGATACAGCGACATGATGTCTGTCAAAAACATCTCGACCCATCGCTGTCTGAAACTGTCCCTAGCCGACAAACGACGGGAGTTGAAGCAGACGAAATTGAAGTTCCGACGAGGCTGCGAGCAGCTGCATGTGTTGAGCACGAGACTAAAGGAGCTTAGCAGGCGTTACGAGCAGGCAAAGAGAGATAACTGTCGCACTTTCCGATACACACTCAAACTGCAGTTATCGGTCGTCCAGAGCATGCGTTCCATGTACTATGAGTACGTACAGATGAAGGCAGAGGACTTGCTCATGTTGAGGCGGGATGTCCGTTACTGGATAGAGGAGAGCAGCTCCGAGTCTGAGTACGAGACTGACTCCGAGATAGAGACAGAAGAAGAAGGGGAGGAATAAAAGCCTCCTTTTAACTGGATCAAATGATTTTGCTGTAAGAATCCTTGGTCACAACGCTCTTTTCAGAGCGACAATGGTTTGTCACAAACCAGCACATGCCTCGAAAGATGTGCCTTGCAATTGTCGATCTAAAGCATATCTAAAAATTAACAGTTGAATAATGAATAGTAGACCCCATGCTAAGTTATCATTTCTAACCAGCCCATTACCAACATTTTCATCACTACCAGACTACCAGACGTGTTTACCATAGAGTAAATACTGGGTTATGTGTTTTATGTTCTATAGACGTTTTTGAATCCCACAAACACATTTTAAGACCCCAATGCACTAATGCAACAACTTGGTTGTGCACAATGATTATGAACTGACATCATCAATGATAAGAAACCAATGATTTACAAAGAAAATTACAACAAGATCTAACTGTCAAGAATACAAAACCAGTTAAATTTACATCCTTAACTATGAACAGCTTAATCGAAATAAAACATACATGTAGGTGCAAACATGAGTGAAAGGAAATACATTTAAATATAACAAAAGATCGATAGACTCAACTGGTCCTGTGTAAATTATGATTCATGAACCTTAATTGCATAATTGGCTCTTTCTTTTGTTATCTTATTAACTAATATCAAATGAAGGTGTAAATGTTATTGAACCTTTTTAATGCATATTTAATTGGAAGAAAGAAAACATCTTATGTTTCATTTAGCTGTAATGGTTCATGTAGAAGTTATCTTTAAAATATTTGGGAAATGAAAGATATTTATTGAAAAATACACTTTACATGGATGAAAATAAATAGTCTTATAAAAACAGCCTGCAAACCCACGTTTGACAATCGATCACTCATATTGTCATCCTAAGTACTTTGTAGTCTAAGAAATATGCATCTATATATACATAAATATTTTATGTTTACACATTCTCGAAAAGTTTAATTTATTACATTTTTGTTATACAGAAAAGTTATTTTATTTCTTAAATAAAGAACGGATTCTAAATTATTAAATAAAACTAGTTACTAGACACATGCTAAATACATGGACACACAGACAATCTTTTATCCAACAATCACACAAATTTACAAACACCTTAATTTCAATCAAGTGTCTAGATTGACGGATGAGTGTTCACAAATTGCCCGGTGATCAGTGACTGTCACGTATCATTAAGCAGTTGATGGTAATCACTTCACAGTGACAGCGGAACATCGGCTATATATCCGGCTAGGAACATAAGTTCAGTCATCATTCTTGATTCATCTCATTGAGGTAACATCAAGTACATCCAATAATATCAACCTTCATCCACAAAAGCAACCGTATAACAGAACCATGGAGAGATACAGCGACATGATGTCTGTAAAAAACATCTCGACCCATCGCTGTCTGAAACTGTCCCTAGCCGACAAACGACGGGAGTTGAAGCAGACGGAATTGAAGTTCCGACGAGGCTGCGAGCAGCTGCATGTGTTGAGCACGAGACTAAAGGAGCTTAGCAGGCGTTACGAGCAGGCAAAGAGAGATAACTGTCGTACTTTCCGATACACACTCAAACTGCAGTTATCGGTCGTCCAGAGCATGCGTTCCATGTACTATGAGTACGTACAGATGAAGGCCGAGGACTTGCTCATGTTGAGGCGGGATGTCCGTTACTGGATAGAGGAGAGCAGCTCCGAGTCTGAGTACGAGACTGACTCCGAGATAGAGACAGAAGAAGAAGGGGAGGAATAAAAGCCTCCTTTTAACTGGATCAAATGATTTTGCTGTAAGAATCCTTGGTCACAACGCTCTTTTCAGAGCGACAATGGTTTGTCACAAACCAGCACATGCCTCGAAAGATGTGCCTTGCAATTGTCGATCTAAATCATATCTAAAAATTAACAGTTGAATAATGAATAGTAGACCCCATGCTAAGTTATCATTTCTAGCCAGCCCATTACCAACATTTTCATCACTACCAGACTACCAGACGTGTTTACCATAGAGTAAATACTGGGTTATGTGTTTTATGTTCTATAGACGTTTTTGAATCCCACAAACACATTTTAAGACCCCAATGCACTAATGCAACAACTTGGTTGTGCACAATGATTATGAACTGACATCATCAATGATAAGAAACCAATGATTTACAAAGAAAATTACAACAAGATCTAACTGTCAAGAATACAAAACCAGTTAAATTTACATCCTTAACTATGAACAGCTTAATCGAAATAAAACATACATGTAGGTGCAAACATGAGTGAAAGGAAATACATTTAAATATAACAAAAGATCGATAGACTCAACTGGTCCTGTGTAAATTATGATTCATGAACCTTAATTGCATAATTGGCTCTTCCTTTTGTTATCTTATTAACTAATATCAAATGAAGGTGTAAATGTTATTGAACCTTTTTAATGCATATTTAATTGGAAGAAAGAAAACATCTTATGTTTCATTTAGCTGTAATGGTTCATGTAGAAGTTATCTTTAAAATATTTGGGAAATGAAAGATATTTATTGAAAAATATACTTTACATGGATGAAAATAAATAGTCTTATAAAAAAGGCCTGCAAACCCACGTTTGACAATCGGTCACTCATATTGTCATCCTAAGTACTTTGTAGTCTAAGAAATATGCATCTATATATACATAAATATTTTATGTTTACACATTCTCGAAAATTTTAATTTATTTCCTTTTTGTTATACAGAAAAGTTATTTTATTTCTTAAATAAAGAACGGATTCTAAATCATTAAATAAAACTAGTTACTAGACACATGCTAAATACATGGACACACAGACAATCTTTTATCCAACAATCAGACAAATTTACAAACACCTTAATTTCAATCAAGTGTCTAGATTGACGGATGAGTGTTCACAAATTGCCCGGTGATCAGTGACTGTCACGGATCATTATGCAGTTGATGGTAATCACTTCACAGTGACAGCGGAACATCGGCTATATATCCGGCTAGGAACATCAGTTCAGTCATCATTCTTGATTCATCTCATTGAGGTAACATCAAGTACATTCAATAATATCAACCTTCATCCACAAAAGCAACCGTATAACAGAACCATGGAGAGATACAGCGACATGATGTCTGTCAAAAACATCTCGACCCATCGCTGTCTGAAACTGTCCCTAGCCGACAAACGACGGGAGTTGAAGCAGACGGAATTGAAGTTCCGACGAGGCTGCGAGCAGCTGCATGTGTTGAGCACGAGACTAAAGGAGCTTAGCAGGCGTTACGAGCAGGCAAAGAGAGATAACTGTCGCACTTTCCGATACACACTCAAACTGCAGTTATCGGTCGTCCAGAGCATGCGTTCCATGTACTATGAGTACGTACAGATGAAGGCAGAGGACTTGCTCATGTTGAGGCGGGATGTCCGTTACTGGATAGAGGAGAGCAGCTCCGAGTCTGAGTACGAGACTGACTCCGAGATAGAGACAGAAGAAGAAGGGGAGGAATAAAAGCCTCCTTTTAACTGGATCAAATGATTTTGCTGTAAGAATCCTTGGTCACAACGCTCTTTTCAGAGCGACAATGGTTTGTCACAAACCAGCACATGCCTCGAAAGATGTGCCTTGCAATTGTCGATCTAAAGCATATCTAAAAATTAACAGTTGAATAATGAATAGTAGACCCCATGCTAAGTTATCATTTCTAGCCAGCCCATTACCAACATTTTCATCACTACCAGACTACCAGACGTGTTTACCATAGAGTAAATACTGGGTTATGTGTTTTATGTTCTATAGACGTTTTTGAATCCCACAAACACACTTTAAGACCCCAATGCACTAATGCAACAACTTGGTTGTGCACAATGATTATGAACTGACATCATCAATGATAAGAAACCAATGATTTACAAAGAAAATTACAACAAGATCTAACTGTCAAGAATACAAAACCAGTTAAATTTACATCCTTAACTATGAACAGCTTAATCGAAATAAAACATACATGTAGGTGCAAACATGAGTGAAAGGAAATACAAATATAACAAAAGATCGATAGACTCAACTGGTCCTGTGTAAATTATGATTCATGAACCTTAATTGCATAATTGGCTCTTCCTTTTGTTATCTTATTAACTAATATCAAATGAAGGTGTAAATGTTATTGAACCTTTTTAATGCATATTTAATTGGAAGAAAGAAAACATCTTATGTTTCATTTAGCTGTAATGGTTCATGTAGAAGTTATCTTTAAAATATTTGGGAAATGAAAGATATTTATTGAAAAATACACTTTACATGGATGAAAATAAATAGTCTTATAAAAAAGGCCTGCAAACCCACGTTTGACAATCGATCACTCATATTGTCATCCTAAGTACTTTGTAGTCTAAGAAATATGCATCTATATATACATAAATATTTTATGTTTACACATTCTCGAAAATTTTAATTTATTTCATTTTTGTTATACAGAAAAGTTATTTTATTTCTTAAATAAAGAACGGATTCTAAATCATTAAATAAAACTAGTTACTAGACACATGCTAAATACATGGACACACAGACAATCTTTTATCCAACAATCAGACAAATTTACAAACACCTTAATTTCAATCAAGTGTCTAGATTGACGGATGAGTGTTCACAAATTGCCTGGTGATCAGTGACTGTCACGAATCATTAAGCAGTTGATGGTAATCACTTCACAGTGACAGCGGAACATCGGCTATATATCCGGCTAGGAACATCAGTTCAGTCATCATTCTTGATTCATCTCATTGAGGTAACATCAAGTACATTCAATAATATCAACCTTCATCCACAAAAGCAACCGTATAACAGAACCATGGAGAGATACAGCGATAATTATGATGTCTGTCAAAAACATCTCGACCCATCGCTGTCTGAAACTGTCCCTAGCCGACAAACGACGGGAGTTGAAGCAGACGGAATTGAAGTTCCGACGAGGCTGCGAGCAGCTGCATGTGTTGAGCACGAGACTAAAGGAGCTTAGCAGGCGTTACGAGCAGGCAAAGAGAGATAACTGTCGCACTTTCCGATACACACTCAAACTGCAGTTATCGGTCGTCCAGAGCATGCGTTCCATGTACTATGAGTACGTACAGATGAAGGCAGAGGACTTGCTCATGTTGAGGCGGGATGTCCGTTACTGGATAGAGGAGAGCAGCTCCGAGTCTGAGTACGAGACTGACTCCGAGATAGAGACAGAAGAAGAAGGGGAGGAATAAAAGCCTCCTTTTAACTGGATCAAATGATTTTGCTGTAAGAATCCTTGGTCACAACGCTCTTTTCAGAGCGACAATGGTTTGTCACAAACCAGCACATGCCTCGAAAGATGTGCCTTGCAATTGTCGATCTAAAGCATATCTAAAAATTAACAGTTGAATAATGAATAGTAGACCCCATGCTAAGTTATCATTTCTAGCCAGCCCATTACCAACATTTTCATCACTACCAGACTACCAGACGTGTTTACCATAGAGTAAATACTGGGTTATGTGTTTTATGTTCTATAGACGTTTTTGAATCCCACAAACACACTTTAAGACCCCAATGCACTAATGCAACAACTTGGTTGTGCACAATGATTATGAACTGACATCATCAATGATAAGAAACCAATGATTTACAAAGAAAATTACAACAAGATCTAACTGTCAAGAATACAAAACCAGTTAAATTTACATCCTTAACTATGAACAGCTTAATCGAAATAAAACATACATGTAGGTGCAAACATGAGTGAAAGGAAATACAAATATAACAAAAGATCGATAGACTCAACTGGTCCTGTGTAAATTATGATTCATGAACCTTAATTGCATAATTGGCTCTTCCTTTTGTTATCTTATTAACTAATATCAAATGAAGGTGTAAATGTTATTGAACCTTTTTAATGCATATTTAATTGGAAGAAAGAAAACATCTTATGTTTCATTTAGCTGTAATGGTTCATGTAGAAGTTATCTTTAAAATATTTGGGAAATGAAAGATATTTATTGAAAAATACACTTTACATGGATGAAAATAAATAGTCTTATAAAAAAGGCCTGCAAACCCACGTTTGACAATCGATCACTCATATTGTCATCCTAAGTACTTTGTAGTCTAAGAAATATGCATCTATATATACATAAATATTTTATGTTTACACATTCTCGAAAATTTTAATTTATTTCATTTTTGTTATACAGAAAAGTTATTTTATTTCTTAAATAAAGAACGGATTCTAAATCATTAAATAAAACTAGTTACTAGACACATGCTAAATACATGGACACACAGACAATCTTTTATCCAACAATCAGACAAATTTACAAACACCTTAATTTCAATCAAGTGTCTAGATTGACGGATGAGTGTTCACAAATTGCCCGGTGATCAGTGACTGTCACGAATCATTAAGCAGTTGATGGTAATCACTTCACAGTGACAGCGGAACATCGGCTATATATCCGGCTAGGAACATCAGTTCAGTCATCATTCTTGATTCATCTCATTGAGGTAACATCAAGTACATCCAATAATATCAACCTTCATCCACAAAAGCAACCGTATAACAGAACCATGGAGAGATACAGCGATAATTATGATGTCTGTCAAAAACATCTCGACCCATCGCTGTCTGAAACTGTCCCTAGCCGACAGACGACGGGAGTTGAAGCAGACGGAATTGAAGTTCCGACGAGGCTGCGAGCAGCTGCATGTGTTGAGCACGAGACTAAAGGAGCTTAGCAGGCGTTACGAGCAGGCAAAGAGAGATAACTGTCGCACTTTCCGATACACACTCAAACTGCAGTTATCGGTCGTCCAGAGCATGCGTTCCATGTACTATGAGTACGTACAGATGAAGGCAGAGGACTTGCTCATGTTGAGGCGGGATGTCCGTTACTGGATAGAGGAGAGCAGCTCCGAGTCTGAGTACGAGACTGACTCCGAGATAGAGACAGAAGAAGAAGGGGAGGAATAAAAGCCTCCTTTTAACTGGATCAAATGATTTTGCTGTAAGAATCCTTGGTCACAACGCTCTTTTCAGGGCGACAATGGTTTGTCACAAACCAGCACATGCCTCGAAAGATGTGCCTTGCAATTGTCGATCTAAAGCATATCTAAAAATTAACAGTTGAATAATGAATAGTAGACCCCATGCTAAGTTATCATTTCTAGCCAGCCCATTACCAACATTTTCATCACTACCAGACTACCAGACGTGTTTACCATAGAGTAAATACTGGGTTATGTGTTTTATGTTCTATAGACGTTTTTGAATCCCACAAACACACTTTAAGACCCCAATGCACTAATGCAACAACTTGGTTGTGCACAATGATTATGAACTGACATCATCAATGATAAGAAACCAATGATTTACAAAGAAAATTACAACAAGATCTAACTGTCAAGAATACAAAACCAGTTAAATTTACATCCTTAACTATGAACAGCTTAATCGAAATAAAACATACATGTAGGTGCAAACATGAGTGAAAGGAAATACATTTAAATATAACAAAAGATCGATAGACTCAACTGGTCCTGTGTAAATTATGATTCATGAACCTTAATTGCATAATTGGCTCTTTCTTTTGTTATCTTATTAACTAATATCAAATGAAGGTGTAAATGTTATTGAACCTTTTTAATGCATATTTAATTGGAAGAAAGAAAACATCTTATGTTTCATTTAGCTGTAATGGTTCATGTAGAAGTTATCTTTAAAATATTTGGGAAATGAAAGATATTTATTGAAAAATACACTTTACATGGATGAAAATAAATAGTCTTATAAAAAAGGCCTGCAAACCCACGTTTGACAATCGATCACTCATATTGTCATCCTAAGTACTTTGTAGTCTAAGAAATATGCATCTATATATACATAAATATTTTATGTTTACACATTCTCGAAAATTTTAATTTATTTCATTTTTGTTATACAGAAAAGTTATTTTATTTCTTAAATAAAGAACGGATTCTAAATCATTAAATAAAACTAGTTACTAGACACATGCTAAATACATGGACACACAGACAATCTTTTATCCAACAATCAGACAAATTTACAAACACCTTAATTTCAATCAAGTGTCTAGATTGACGGATGAGTGTTCACAAATTGCCCGGTGATCAGTGACTGTCACGAATCATTAAGCAGTTGATGGTAATCACTTCACAGTGACAGCGGAACATCGGCTATATATCCGGCTAGGAACATCAGTTCAGTCATCATTCTTGATTCATCTCATTGAGGTAACATCAAGTACATTCAATAATATCAACCTTCATCCACAAAAGCAACCGTATAACAGAACCATGGAGAGATACAGCGATAATTATGATGTCTGTCAAAAACATCTCGACCCATCGCTGTCTGAAACTGTCCCTAGCCGACAAACGACGGGAGTTGAAGCAGACGGAATTGAAGTTCCGACGAGGCTGCGAGCAGCTGCATGTGTTGAGCACGAGACTAAAGGAGCTTAGCAGGCGTTACGAGCAGGCAAAGAGAGATAACTGTCGCACTTTCCGATACACACTCAAACTGCAGTTATCGGTCGTCCAGAGCATGCGTTCCATGTACTATGAGTACGTACAGATGAAGGCAGAGGACTTGCTCATGTTGAGGCGGGATGTCCGTTACTGGATAGAGGAGAGCAGCTCCGAGTCTGAGTACGAGACTGACTCCGAGATAGAGACAGAAGAAGAAGGGGAGGAATAAAAGCCTCCTTTTAACTGGATCAAATGATTTTGCTGTAAGAATCCTTGGTCACAACGCTCTTTTCAGAGCGACAATGGTTTGTCACAAACCAGCACATGCCTCGAAAGATGTGCCTTGCAATTGTCGATCTAAAGCATATCTAAAAATTAACAGTTGAATAATGAATAGTAGACCCCATGCTAAGTTATCATTTCTAGCCAGCCCATTACCAACATTTTCATCACTACCAGACTACCAGACGTGTTTACCATAGAGTAAATACTGGGTTATGTGTTTTATGTTCTATAGACGTTTTTGAATCCCACAAACACACTTTAAGACCCCAATGCACTAATGCAACAACTTGGTTGTGCACAATGATTATGAACTGACATCATCAATGATAAGAAACCAATGATTTACAAAGAAAATTACAACAAGATCTAACTGTCAAGAATACAAAACCAGTTAAATTTACATCCTTAACTATGAACAGCTTAATCGAAATAAAACATACATGTAGGTGCAAACATGAGTGAAAGGAAATACAAATATAACAAAAGATCGATAGACTCAACTGGTCCTGTGTAAATTATGATTCATGAACCTTAATTGCATAATTGGCTCTTTCTTTTGTTATCTTATTAACTAATATCAAATGAAGGTGTAAATGTTATTGAACCTTTTTAATGCATATTTAATTGGAAGAAAGAAAACATCTTATGTTTCATTTAGCTGTAATGGTTCATGTAGAAGTTATCTTTAAAATATTTGGGAAATGAAAGATATTTATTGAAAAATACACTTTACATGGATGAAAATAAATAGTCTTATAAAAAAGGCCTGCAAACCCACGTTTGACAATCGATCACTCATATTGTCATCCTAAGTACTTTGTAGTCTAAGAAATATGCATCTATATATACATAAATATTTTATGTTTACACATTCTCGAAAATTTTAATTTATTTCATTTTTGTTATACAGAAAAGTTATTTTATTTCTTAAATAAAGAACGGATTCTAAATCATTAAATAAAACTAGTTACTAGACACATGCTAAATACATGGACACACAGACAATCTTTTATCCAACAATCAGACAAATTTACAAACACCTTAATTTCAATCAAGTGTCTAGATTGACGGATGAGTGTTCACAAATTGCCCGGTGATCAGTGACTGTCACGAATCATTAAGCAGTTGATGGTAATCACTTCACAGTGACAGCGGAACATCGGCTATATATCCGGCTAGGAACATCAGTTCAGTCATCATTCTTGATTCATCTCATTGAGGTAACATCAAGTACATTCAATAATATCAACCTTCATCCACAAAAGCAACCGTATAACAGAACCATGGAGAGATACAGCGATAATTATGATGTCTGTCAAAAACATCTCGACCCATCGCTGTCTGAAACTGTCCCTAGCCGACAAACGACGGGAGTTGAAGCAGACGGAATTGAAGTTCCGACGAGGCTGCGAGCAGCTGCATGTGTTGAGCACGAGACTAAAGGAGCTTAGCAGGCGTTACGAGCAGGCAAAGAGAGATAACTGTCGCACTTTCCGATACACACTCAAGCTGCAGTTATCGGTCGTCCAGAGCATGCGTTCCATGTACTATGAGTACGTACAGATGAAGGCAGAGGACTTGCTCATGTTGAGGCGGGATGTCCGTTACTGGATAGAGGAGAGCAGCTCCGAGTCTGAGTACGAGACTGACTCCGAGATAGAGACAGAAGAAGAAGGGGAGGAATAAAAGCCTCCTTTTAACTGGATCAAATGATTTTGCTGTAAGAATCCTTGGTCACAACGCTCTTTTCAGAGCGACAATGGTTTGTCACAAACCAGCACATGCCTCGAAAGATGTGCCTTGCAATTGTCGATCTAAAGCATATCTAAAAATTAACAGTTGAATAATGAATAGTAGACCCCATGCTAAGTTATCATTTCTAGCCAGCCCATTACCAACATTTTCATCACTACCAGACTACCAGACGTGTTTACCATAGAGTAAATACTGGGTTATGTGTTTTATGTTCTATAGACGTTTTTGAATCCCACAAACACACTTTAAGACCCCAATGCACTAATGCAACAACTTGGTTGTGCACAATGATTATGAACTGACATCATCAATGATAAGAAACCAATGATTTACAAAGAAAATTACAACAAGATCTAACTGTCAAGAATACAAAACCAGTTAAATTTACATCCTTAACTATGAACAGCTTAATCGAAATAAAACATACATGTAGGTGCAAACATGAGTGAAAGGAAATACATTTAAATATAACAAAAGCTCGATAGACTCAACTGGTCCTGTGTAAATTATGATTCATGAACCTTAATTGCATAATTGGCTCTTTCTTTTGTTATCTTATTAACTAATATCAAATGAAGGTGTAAATGTTATTGAACCTTTTTAATGCATATTTAATTGGAAGAAAGAAAACATCTTATGTTTCATTTAGCTGTAATGGTTCATGTAGAAGTTATCTTTAAAATATTTGGGAAATGAAAGATATTTATTGAAAAATACACTTTACATGGATGAAAATAAATAGTCTTATAAAAAAGGCCTGCAAACTCACGTTTGACAATCGATCACTCATATTGTCATCCTAAGTACTTTGTAGTCTAAGAAATATGCATCTATATATACATAAATATTTTATGTTTACACATTCTCGAAAATTTTAATTTATTTCATTTTTGTTATACAGAAAAGTTATTTTATTTCTTAAATAAAGAACGGATTCTAAATCATTAAATAAAACTAGTTACTAGACACATGCTAAATACATGGACACACAGACAATCTTTTATCCAACAATCAGACAAATTTACAAACACCTTAATTTCAATCAAGTGTCTAGATTGACGGATGAGTGTTCACAAATTGCCCGGTGATCAGTGACTGTCACGAATCATTAAGCAGTTGATGGTAATCACTTCACAGTGACAGCGGAACATCGGCTATATATCCGGCTAGGAACATCAGTTCAGTCATCATTCTTGATTCATCTCATTGAGGTAACATCAAGTACATCCAATAATATCAACCTTCATCCACAAAAGCAACCGTATAACAGAACCATGGAGAGATACAGCGATAATTATGATGTCTGTAAAAAACATCTCGACCCATCGCTGTCTGAAACTGTCCCTAGCCGACAAACGACGGGAGTTGAAGCAGACGGAATTGAAGTTCCGACGAGGCTGCGAGCAGCTGCATGTGTTGAGCACGAGACTAAAGGAGCTTAGCAGGCGTTACGAGCAGGCAAAGAGAGATAACTGTCGCACTTTCCGATACACACTCAAACTGCAGTTATCGGTCGTCCAGAGCATGCGTTCCATGTACTATGAGTACGTACAGATGAAGGCAGAGGACTTGCTCATGTTGAGGCGGGATGTCCGTTACTGGATAGAGGAGAGCAGCTCCGAGTCTGAGTACGAGACTGACTCCGAGATAGAGACAGAAGAAGAAGGGGAGGAATAAAAGCCTCCTTTTAACTGGATCAAATGATTTTGCTGTAAGAATCCTTGGTCACAACGCTCTTTTCAGAGCGACAATGGTTTGTCACAAACCAGCACATGCCTCGAAAGATGTGCCTTGCAATTGTCGATCTAAAGCATATCTAAAAATTAACAGTTGAATAATGAATAGTAGACCCCATGCTAAGTTATCATTTCTAGCCAGCCCATTACCAACATTTTCATCACTACCAGACATTCTTACCATAGAGTAAATACTGGGTTATGTGTTTTATGTTCTATAGATGTTTTCAACGCCACAAACACATTTTAAGACCCCAATCCGAAACATACACTCGTGATAACCATATTAACCTAGCAATCCCAGAATAACGCCTTCAACCTCAACCATAATCCTACAATATAATATTTATAAGGTCGGACGGACGATAGATCGTTCGAACTGACGGACAGTCAGATAGCCGGACGGAAGTATGACTCTGGATATACGGACATTACGTTTCTCAGACTAATTTATTACATCTTATTTTACAATTTTAAACATTAAAAATTGACAGAAAATGACAGTGCCATGTGTTTTATCCACATGGTAATACACAAAATGATTGTCAAATAAAACAATACACCAATTTCCAGCATGAATACAAAGAATATGATACTGTGGTTTGGCTGAACTTTGAAAGCTTAAATGACTTGGAGTCTTGACGCCTGTGTAAACACTGTATTTTCCTAAACTCACTGAATGCACTAATGCAACAACTTGGTTGTGCACAATGATTATGAACTGACATCATCAATGATAAGAAACCAATGTTTTACAAAGAAAATTACAACAAGATCTAACTGTCAAGAATACAAAACTAGTTAAATTTACATCCTTAACTATGAACAGCTTAATCGAAATAAAACATACATGTAGGTGCAAACATGAGTGAAAGGAAATACAAATATAACAAAAGCTCGATAGACTCAACTGGTCCTGTGTAAATTATGATTCATGAACCTTAATTGCATAATTGGCTCTTTCTTTTGTTATCTTATTAACTAATATCAAATGAAGGTGCAAATGTTATTGAACCTTTTTAATGCATATTTAATTGGAAGAAAGAAAACATCTTATGTTTCATTTAGCTGTAATGGTTCATGTAGAAGTTATCTTTAAAATATTTGGGAAATGAAAGATATTTATTGAAAAATACACTTAACATGGATGAAAATAAATAGTCTTATAAAAACAGCCTGCAAACCCACGTTTGACAATCGATCACTCATATTGTCATCCTAAGTACTTTGTAGTCTAAGAAATATGCATCTATATATACATAAATATTTTATGTTTACACATCCTCGAAAAGTTTAATTTATTTCATTCTTTGTTATGCAGAAAAGTTATTTTATTTCTTAAATAAAGAACAGATTCTAAATCATTAAAAAAACCAGTTACTAGACACATGCTAAATACATGGACACACAGACAGTCTTTTATCCAACAATCAGACAAATTTACAAACACCTTAATTTCAATCAAGTGTCTAGATTGACGGATGAGTGTTCACAAATTGCCCGGTGATCAGTGACTGTCACGGATCATTAAGCAGTTGATGGTAATCACTTCACAGTGACAGCGGCACATCGGCTATATATCCGGCTAGGAACATCAGTTCAGTCATCATTCTTGATTCATCTCATTGAGGTAACATCAAGTACATCCAATATTATCAACCTTCATCCACAAAAGCAACCGCATAACAGAACCATGGAGAGATACAGCGACATGATGTCTGTCAAAAACATCTCGACCCATCACTGTCTGAAACTGTCCCTAGCCGACAAACGACGGGAGTTGAAGCAGACGGAATTGAAGTTCCGACGAGGCTGCGAGCAGCTGCATGTGTTGAGCACGAGACTAAAGGAGCTTAGCAGGCGTTACGAGCAGGCAAAGAGAGATAACTGTCGCACTTTCCGATACACACTCAAACTGCAGTTATCGGTCGTTGAGAGCATGCGCTCCATGTATTACGAGTACGTACAGATAAAGGCAGAGGACGTGCTCATGTTGAGGCGGGATGTCCGTTTCTGGATAGAGGAGAGCAGCTCCGAGTACGAGACTGACTCCGAGGGTGAGACGGAAGAAGAAGGGGAGGAATAAAAGCCTCCTTTGAACTGGATTAAATGATTTTGTTGTAAGAATCTTTGATCACAGCGCTCTTTTCAGAGCGACAATGGTTTGTCACAAACCAACACATGCCTCGAAAGTTTTGCCTTGCAATTGTCAATCTAAAACATATCTAAAAATTAACAGTTCAATAATGAATAGTAGACTCCATGCTAAGTTATCATTTCTTGCCAGCCCATCACCAATACTTTCATCACTACCAGACATTTTTACCATAGAATAAATACTATGTGTTTTATGTCTATAGACATTTTTGAACAACACAAACACGTTTTAAGACCCCAATCCGAAACATACACTCGTTATAACCATACAAACCTAGAAATCACAGAATAATGCGTTCAGCCTCAGCCATAATCCTACAATAGAATTTTTATAAGGTCGGACGGACGATAGATCGTTCGAACTGACGGACAGTCACATAGCCGGACGGAAGTATGACTCTGGATATACGGACAGTACGTTTCTCAGACGTAATTTATTACATCTTATTTTACAATTTTAAACATAAAAAGCTGTCAGAAAATGACAGTGCCACGTGTTTTATCCACATGATAATACACAAAATGATTGTCAAATAAAATATAACAATACACCAATGTTCAGCATGAATACAGAGAATATGATACTGTGATTTGGCTGATTTTTGAACAGCTTAAATGACTTAGAGTCTTGACGCCTGTGTTAATCCTGTATTTTCCTAAAATCACTGAATGCACTAATGCATCTAGTTCTTTGTGCACAATGGTTATGAATTGACATCATCAAAGATAAGAAACTAACGATTTACAAAGAAAATTATAACAAGAACTAACAGTCAAGAACACAAAAACATTTAAATTTACATCCTTAACTATGAACAGCTTAATCGAAATAAAACATACGTGTAGGTGCAAACATGAGTGAAAGGAAATACATTTAAATATAACAAAAGCTCGATAGACTCAACTGGTCCTGTGCAAATTATGATTCATCAACCTTAATTGCATAATTGGCTCTTTCTTTAGTTATCTTATTAACTAATATCAAATCAAGGTGCAAAAGTTATTGAAGCTTTTTAATGCATATTTAATTGGAAGAAAGAAAACATCTTATGTTTCATTTAGCTGTAATGGTTCTTGCAGACGTTATCTTTAAAATATTTGGGAAATGAAAGATATTTATTGAAAAAGACACTTTACATACATATTGTCATCCCAAGTACTTTGTAGTCTAAGAAATATGCATCTATATATACATAAATATTTTATGTTTACACATCTTCGAAATGTTTAATTTATTTTATTTTAGTTATAAAACATTTCTGACGACTATACATGTACTATTAATATAGCACATACGTGCTTTTAAGGTTTGTTCTGAAATTTACTACAGAAAAGTTATTTTATTTCTTAAATAAAGAACGGATTCTTAATTATTAAATACTAGACACATGCTAAATACATAGACACAGACAAACGAGATCATTGGAGTGAATCTTTTATCCAACAATCAGACAAATTTACAAACACCTTAATTTCAATCAAGTGTCTAGATTGACGGATGAGTGTTCACACTTTGCCCGGTAATCAGTGACTGTCACGGATCATTAAGTAGTTGATGGTAATCACTTCACAGTGACATCGGCTATATATCCGGCTAGGAACATCATTTCAGGCAGCATTCTTGATTCATCTCATTGAGGTAACATCAAGTACATCCAATATTTAACAACATGCATCCACAAAAGCAACCGTATAACAGAACCATGGAGAAATACAGCGACATGAAGTCTGTCAAAAACATCTCGACCCATCACTGTCTGAAACTGTCCCTAGCCGACAAACGACGGGAGTTGAAGCAGACGGAATTGAAGTTCCGACGAGGCTGCGAGCAGCTGCATGTGTTGAGCACGAGACTAAAGGAGCTTAGCAGGCGTTACGAGCAGGCAAAGAGAGATAACTGTCGCACTTTCCGATACACACTCAAACTGCAGTTATCGGTCGTTGAGAGCATGCGCTCCATGTATTACGAGTACATACAGATGAAAGCAGAGGACGTGCTCATGTTGAGGCGGGATGTCCGTTTCTGGATAGAGGAGAGCAGCTCCGAGTACGAGACTGACTCCGAGGGTGAGACGGAAGAAGAAGGGGAGGAATAAAAGCCTCCTTTGAACTGGATCAAATGATTTTGTTGTAAGAATCTTTGATCACAGCGCTCTTTTCAGAGCGACAATGGTTTGTCACAAACCAACACATGCCTCGAAAGTTTTGCCTTGCAATTGTCGATCTAAAACATATCTAAAAATTAACAGTTGAATAATGAATAGTAGACTCCATGCTAAGTTATCATTTCTTGCCAGCCCATCGCCAACATTTTCATCACTACCAGACATTCTTACCATAGAGTAAATACTGAGTTATGTGTTTTATGTCTATAGACGTTTTTGAACCACACAAACACGTTTTAAGACCCCAATCCGAAACATACACTCGTTATAACCATACAAACCTAACAATCCCAGAATAATGCGTTCAGCCTCAACCATAATCCTACAATAGAATTTTTATAAGGTCGGACGGACGATAAATCGTTCGAACTGACGGACAGTCAGATAGCCGGACGGAAGTATGACTCTGGATATACGGACAGTACGTTTCTCAGACGTAATTTATTACATCTTATTTTACAATTTTAAACATAAAAAGCTGTCAGAAAATAACAGTGCCACGTGTTTTATCCACATGATAATACACAAAATGATTGTCAAATAAAGTATAACAATACACCAATGTTCAGCATGAATACAGAGAATATGATACTGTGATTTGGCTGAATTTTGAACAGCTTAGATGACTTAGAGTCTTGACGCCTGTGTTAATCCTGTATTTTCCTAAAATCACTGAATGCACTAATGCATCTAGTTCTTTGTGCACAATGGTTATGAATTGACATCATCAAAGATAAGAAACTAACGATTTACAAAGAAAATTATAACAAGAACTAACAGTCAAGAACACAAAAACATTTAAATTTGCATCCTTAACTATGAACAGCTTAATCGAAATAAAACATACATGTAGGTGCAAACATGAGTGAAAGGAAATACATTTAAATATAACAAAAGCTCAATAGACTCAACTGGTCCTGTGTAAATTATGATTCATCAACCTCAATTGCATAATTGGCTCTTTCTTTAGTTATCTTATTAACTAATATCAAATCAAGGTGCAAAAGTTATTGAAGCTTTTTAATGCATATTTAATTGGAAGAAAGAAAACATCTTATGTTTCATTTAGCTGTAATGGTTCTTGCAGACGTTATCTTTAAAATATTTGGGAAATGAAAGATATTTATTTAAAAAGACAATATACATGAAAGAAAACAAATAGTCTTATAAAAACAGCATGCAATTCCATGTTTGACAATCGATTACTTATAATGTCATTCTAAGTACTATGTAGTCTAAGAAAACTGCTTATATATACATACATATTTTATGTTTACACATTCTCGAAATGTTTAATTTATTTCATTTTAGTTATAAAACATTTCTGACGACTATACTATTAATATAGCACAAACATGATTTTAAGGTTTGTACTTAAATTTACTACAAAAAAAAAAAATTCTTATTCATTAAATAAAAGATGTTACTAGACACATGCTAAATACATGGACACACAGACAATCTTTTATCCAACAATCAGACAAATTTACAAACACCTTAATTTCAATCAAGTGTCTAGATTGACGGATGAGTGTTCACACTTTGCCCGGTAATCAGTGACTGTCACGGATCATTAAGCAGTTGATGGTAATCACTTCACAGTGACACAGTTAAGTTCGGTAACCGGTTTAAGCACCCCAGTCGGTCCATATTGCCGACTGACCGTTCCAAGGCGGTAACTGTCGGGTTTGCTCTTTTCCTTAAATGACAAATCACAAATTTGTTTTTACTTTTCGCTTTGCTTGCATGTGAAATACCTTGTTCCGTGCCTTTTTGGAGTTTGGTATATGTTGCAATGCTCATAGGACTTTGTCATATATTCTTATTAAGAAAAGAGGTGCTGTTAAAGGAAGTAGGGATATTTTGTTAGTAGGGAGGTTAGGGGGGTGGGGGTGGGGGTGGCGGGACGCACAGGATATTGTAGTTTCTAAAAACAAATGTTACAAGATGACATAGCAAATGAAATTATGTCATAGAACAGCTGGTACACATGTCCATTATACAACATATACTGTTAAAGAGAAAACTTATAAGCAATAAGAGATAAGAAAACCTTATAAGTAAAGTATCTTTATTCATACTTAAAATTTGATAAATATTGTGAGAGTCTTGCAGTAAAAGAAAGATCTTAAAGTTAGCAGTTGTGAAAAGTATGATTAAAAAGGTCTGTGATATTCTATGAAATCTGACAGAAGAAGAAACAATACGATATGCCTATCGGGTTTAAAGAATAGAAATGGTGAGGTTATGCGTTCAACATGATTGAAATTATGTACAGTATTATATTTTGTAGTGTTTTAACATGCATTTCATTTTCATAGTAATTCATTGAATTACACTTATATATTTATGAACCTGTGCAGTAATGATTCTGTTACAAGCAGCTATTCTATATGTAATGCAGTAAGTGATCATAAATATTCATGGCTAGTGCGTGAATGGGCAGATAGGAATAATGAGACAATCATGTATTATTAATAGAGAACTTCTTATTATACAATACAATACAATACAATACAAATTTTTTTTCGGCATAAAATATTACATTTATAGCAAAGAGGTACATTATAACAACGATGTGATGTATGTCGGGTTAGTAAGTTTGTTAACGAGACTGTGATGCTTCTATCTGTACAAAAAATATGTTTAAATTTTAATTTGGGATATGTCCGTAAATTTCATTAAATATTAAGTTAATATTAAAATATCGTTATTCATTCAATTTGATGATACTTCACTTGTGTGGTACATATTGCTTCTTGCATAAATAAATTCTTTAAATCCTTATATTCTTAATTTATATTTGTTAAAAGTTAAAAGTTGTACACCACATATTTGCATAGTAAAGCGTTATTACAAGAATCTATCTATATATATATAGAGAGATCGAGCACGACACCAGTCCAAGTCCCAAAGCACATCACGCTCTCCACGTAGCCCCCCGCCTAACCGATACAGTTCTTTAGGACAGTCAGCCAACGGGTCTAACGGTAACCAGTCGTGCAGTCGTCCATGGGACACAAACCGGCTGGCACATCAGTTCAAGCATCATTCTTGATTCATCTCGTTGAGGTAACACCTATAGTCGGATACCCACGGTTAATTCTATTACGTTACTCTCCAGTAACTTGGAACGGCTTAATCCCACTGAACTTTCGTCAGTAGTGCTTGTTAGTATTAAAATACATGTATAGAGTATTAGGTCTAATAAAGTGTCTCACATGTTGTTTCTGCTCTTTAGCTGATTTTTAAGTACAAGTAGTTTAAAATTCCTTAAGGTCATTGTATATTGGTTGTAGATTTTTTAATGGGTAATTTTCTCTACTCTATGGTGCATTATTAAATTATTATTTTATCTTAATTATATTTTATTCTACAAAGTTTAACTGCATTAACCATCCCTGGCAAGTTGTATCTTCTCGTTCATGCAACAGAAAGTTAAATTTCTTTTTGTTTAGATTTCCATGCCTTTAAGTACTTCTTAAAAAATAATGTTCAACTCTTGCGTGTTAAGAAAGAAAGAAATTGTATTTGAGTATCATTTTGTGTGATTGTTTGATAATCTTAGATACATGTATACATGAATATTAATAAATATATTTAGCATTTTCTGCCATTTTCTTTGTTTTTTTTCCAGAAAAAAATATTTTTGAGAAAATATTGTACTGCGTTGTGTAAAAACTGTCTGCTTTAAGCTTGCACCTAACATTTGCACCAGAAAAGTTGGTTGAAGTTTTGAATAACCTTAAAACAGTTCCTTTGGATTAAAATGCACAAAACTATTTTGGGCTGTTGAAGTGTTCCTATTGCTTTGGCCTTAACAACTTTAAAAAGAAGACGACTTTTAAAATATGTTGCTGTTTTTTAATTCACTTTTTCTTGTTTTGTGTCGAAAGATTACCTTTACATCAGATAACATAAAACAAATAATAACACATGCCCTTAATTGGAAGGATAGCCAACGACATTGAAAAATGAAATGTCGCTGTCGGTCAAAAAGCGATACGCTATCAATTCATAGTCCATGGTCACGTGCAGAGAAAATGTCATTAAAAAGATTGTACTAAATACTGATCGGTACATTTTATACAATTGTACATAAAATGTACCAAATACTGATCGGTACATTATATACAATTGTACATAAAATGTACCAAATACTGATCGGTACATTATACAATTGTACATAAAATGTACCAAATACTGATCGGTACATTATACAATTGTACATAAAATGTACCAAATACTGATCGGTACATTATATACAATTGTACATAAAATGTACCAAATACTGATCGGTACATTATACAATTGTACATAAAATGTACCAAATACTGATCGGTACATTATACAATTGTACATAAAATGTATCAAATACTGATCGGTACATTATACAATTGTACATAAAATGTACCAAATACTGATCGGTACATTATACAATTGTACATAAAATTTACCAAATACTGATCATTACATTATACAATTGTACATAAAAGAAGGGTTTAAAAGGTTAAAAACGTACAAATAGAACGTACAAAATATGTGCGTTTTCATTAAAGCACATTAGTCACAATACTTAGTTTTCTAAGTTACATGTTATGTACATCATGCACAAACAAAAAAAAAATAGTATAAAAGCACTAAAGTGCAGAAAAACCTTGTTATCTACAATAAACAGCTTTTACTGTTTTATATTTTAAAAATCACTAAATAGCACACAAACATGGCCATTTACATTAAAATACTTTAATATCAGTATTTTTTTATAAAAAAAAGCAAACAAGCCTGGCCATATACATCAAAATACAGTAAAATCCCGCCTATAAGACCAACCTCCGTTATGAGTCAAAGTGTACTTTAATATCAGTTTTTAAAAATACGCTAAAAAGCTGACAATCCTGGCCATAATCATTAAAAGACTTTTATATCAAACATTCAAAAAGCGCTAAAAATCAGACAAAACAGGCTACATACATTAAATGACTTAAAATAAATAGTTTGAAAGGTACTAAAAAGCAGATAAAGCTGGTTATGTACAATAAACGACTTTATTTTTGTAATGTATTAAAAATTTTAAATGCAATAAAAAGACGGTCATATAAACTAAACGACTTGAAATTTTATATTTTTTACACAGCTGTACATTAGTTTAATGGAAAAATCTCATTTGATATCTTATCTGATAGATTAAAAAACAGCTTCCTTTTGAAAATTATACATCTTTCTTTCGGACGACTTAAAGTGACAGAAGATTCGGAAGGCGTTAGGTACGTCTCCTCTTGTATTACGCATTTGTTTTGTTGAAAATACCGCATTAGGGTGTTGTCGATAATACTGTTACGGCAACATGGACGGACTCTAATTTATTTTTGAGAAATGTTAAAATGGTAAGCAAATCATTTAATAGTCACGAAATGATTGAACAACATTGTATACCAGTACAAACTTAACATGTAGCACTTGATCTAAAATCATCTTGCTCCCTCCTATCTCTCGTTCCCCCTAGTCACTGAGTGATATTCCTGCGCGGCGTTGCTCATTCATAAATCTCCATTTTATGTATATCAGCATTTCACAGTATAAACATCTGAACATCAAGATTAACCATATTACTATGTTGCTGTAAACATTTGAAAGTGTGCATCGTCAAAATCTAACTTCCTCCGGAATACACATTTGTTTGTGTACTTGCGCTACTTTTCCCGAGGCATGAAGACTGGCCGCGAGAAGTAAAGGTCATGCAGGTTCAATCCTTCTGTCTCCGAAATTCATTTTTTCATAACTCTAGACCTTAAAAATAAGTTGTAAAGTTCACCAATTGTGAACAAGCCTCTTTAAAAAGCAACTGCTATTATTTATTTAGATTTTTTTATGTAAATTAAGATGTTAAGCAGTCTTCACAAAAGGAATTTAAAAACGCTTGACATTCGGTCCGGAAGCTGGCAAAATCTGATAAAGGGTTTGACTGAACGGACAGAAACTTGCCGTGAACACGGTCCACTGACTTTCCTTATATCAAACCGCTCAGAAGCACTGTGTGAGCGGTGTAAGTTTGACCCTGTACGCGGTTACAGCTATGCACACTTATGTTAGGTCTAAAATAAAACCCGATTCGACCAAAATAAACTATGTTTGAAATTAACTACTAAATCTTAGACCCATGTGATCTGAATCTAAAACTCCAGAGAGCACCAGTCCTCTCTAACGCGTGCGGTAGTTTTAGACTGAGATACTGACATGATACCAATGATCTATGTCATTACATTACCTGGTTCAGAGCCGCAGAAGGCAGTGAGACTCCGCCCGGGAAATCGCAACTATCTCGGCCTAGTAGATAATGCATAGTCAGTGGAACACTCGTTCTAATAGCAATTTGCTACACATTTCGACCCTTCCCTCTAGTCAACGAGTGATATTCGTACGTGGCATTGTTCATTTATAGATCTGCAATTCATGTATATCTGAATTACAACATAACATACATAACGAACTTCCAGTATAAACGGATAGCAATATTAATGTTAACATTTGAAGCATGCTTGAACACAAGTGACGCGCCTTTTCTCCTTAAACATACATATTTGTTCTGTGCACGCACTACTTCTTCCTATGCATAAATAACTGACTTCGAGTAGTCAATGTCATTCTGGGTTAATCCTGTGTGCTTCCGAAATCCAGCTTTCCCATAACTCTGGGCGGTGTCGCAAATGACAGTGCCCCCAAAACTGGTTAAACTATGTTTTGTTTTGACAAATGCAAGCAATATTTCGAGGCATGTGTTGGTTTGTGACAAACCATTGTCGTTCTGAAAAGAACGGTGTAACAAAATACACGTGCATCCAAAGCCACATGGCTCGGGGCTACTGCTGTTTAAAGGAGGCTGTTACTCCTCCTCTTCTTCTTCCTCCTCTATCTCGGAGTCAGTCTCGTACTCGGAGCTGCTCTCCTCTATCCAGAAACGGACATCCCGCCTCAACATGAGCACGTCCTCTGCTTTCATCTGTACGTACTCGTAATACATGGAGCGCATGCTCTCAACGACCGATAACTGCAGTTTGAGTGTGTATCGGAAAGTGCGAGAATTATCTTTCTTGGCCTGCTCGTACCGCCAGCTAAGCTCCTTGAGCCTTGTGCTCAACACGTTCAGCTGTTCGCAACCCCGTCGGAACATCAGTTCCGCCTGTTGCAATTCCCGTCGTTTATCGGCCAGGGACAGTTTATGACAGGGCTGGGTCGAAATATTCCTTATAGACCTCATCTTGCTGTATCCCTCTATGGTTCGGTTATACGGTTGCTTTTGTGAATGCAAGTTGATAAATAACGGCTCTAGTTGATGTCACTTCAATGAGGATAAATCAGGAATTATGCCTGCAATGATGCCCTTGTCCGGATATATAGCCGATGTGCGACTGTCACTGTATAGCGATAACCATCAGCTGGCTAATGATTCGTGACAGTCACTGATCACCGGATAAACTGTAAACACTCATCCGTCAATCAAGACACTTGATTGGAATTAATTAACGTGTTTGTAAATTTGTTTGTCAGATGATTTTGGAGACATGATTTAATCAAAAGGCCATTTTCGTGTTTTTGTCCACGTGTTGCGTTTTCAGAATTTGTTTAATACAGTGTCTTCATTATAACTTCTGGGAGAAATTTCCTAATATAATTAAGTTATAATTGTATTTCTGATTTGACATAAAATCGTTTACGCTTATATTACGTTACGCTTATATTATGTTTACACGTTAGACGTCAGAATGCGTTTAATTCGTAAGAAGGCACACTTAGTACAACTCCGCAAATAGTAAACAATATAAATTTATAACGCATGTGCATTATTTGAGTCTACACGAAAGAAACTAATGATAATAAAAGTTATCGATTGTAGAAGAAAGCACCAAGTGATATTTCAATTCCAAGTCATTGTTATCCTACATTTTATTTTTGCACGGAATATATATTTTAATGTAGTGTTTGTGCATATCTATATACAAAGCTAAACATAAGCTGGAAAAACTTCACGGAGAATGTATTTTATGGTGACTTTCTTTGTAATTAAGTATACATTAATATTTTAAAAGAAGTTTTATTTGCCTCATGCATGGGAAAACACCCAAAAAGTAAAAGTTTATATTGTATGTCTTTGATAACATATGTTAATTGACGCCAGATTTAAATAAGAAATAATCATTTGTGATGTCCATGCAGAATACATATATTGGGCTTTGTAATAACACAATAACTTGTTTCAGCTGTTATTGATGAGCGGGATATCCATGTATATGAGAAAAACATTTAAACAAGTGGCCAGTGCAATTCAATGACCTAAATCAAAGTATTATTTAATGAAATTATTTTTATTGTTTTCATAATATCGTTATTCTCCATTTTAAATTATTTGTGTTATTACTTTAAGAAAACATTCCCTCTGATATTTAAACAACGTATTATTGACACTTGTACACAAGAATGGTATGGCTTATTAAATAGTAATAATGTATTAGATTTTTATAAGAATATAAAAGACAAGCCAAGCAACGAACCATACTTGGATATTTTACAAAATGATCTAAGACATTTTATAACAAAAATGAGAATTTCTGCACATTCTCTAAGAATTCACACTGAACGAATTTCAAGAAATCCTTTATCTAGAGAAAGCAGATACTGTTTGCTATTTAATAACAGAGACATTGAAGATGTCTTTCATTTTATTTGTATATGCCCAGTATACACTGATTTAAGAAGAAAATACCTCAATTCAACTTTTTATAAAAGACCACCTGTTTATAAAATGTGTTTGCTGTTTGATTCAAAAGACAAGAACATACTTGATAAAGAAAGCAACCTTAGTAAGAAGGAATATAAGCGATAATAATACATAAAGTTCAATCTCTAATGTTGTTTCTTTTATTCTTTTATAATGCAACTATCACATAAAAAGCTTAATATATTGTCATTATTATTTCTTCGCTTCCATACCAATAACTAAACCGGATACTATATTTGTATATTGTATTTATAATACGATGATGTACATGAGTACAAATCTGAATAAAAATATGTTCTAAAAAAATGTTTCTTTATAGTAATGTTGTTCAATTCAATACAACATCTATTGCTTTTTACATGTTTATAGCATACACTTATGTTTAACATAAGTTCTATCAAGTGTCTAGAATTGACGGATGAGTGTTCACACTATGTCCGGCGATTAGTGACTGTTACGGACCGTTAGCCAGCTGATGGTAATCACTAACAATTCAATTCAAACATGACAGCTGCGCACTGGCTCTATATCCGGCCAAGTACATCCGGAGCATAATGACTACGTTAAACATTTGAATGTTTGTAGCAACTCTTTAACAATCTTAATTTATTCACAATTAAGGTTTAGACAATTTAAACTAAACGATTGGTTATGACGGCAGTTTACAATTGAGATTAATTAAGGTTAAGTCATTTTAATAAAGGTACAAAATATATTTTGACATTAGGGCGGGCAATATGTAAAATTATATGGCTAGTGGCTGTGCCTACATATGGAGGAGAAGCAATTAAGTATAAGATGCGGCAGGGTTGCGTTTAAAACAGAGTGAGTATTATGCAGTAAAATGGAACAGCAAACAGTGGGTAACAGTATGCATTAAATAAAAATGACAAATTCAGATACTTGTGTAAAAGGTAACGGAAAAAAGAAAACTGAGCTGAAATATAGTTAAACGGCCTATTTAAAGCTTGGGTAAGGGCTTGTTTTACTGATACAGTTTATGCCAACGTGTTCTCTTTTGCGTAAACAATGAAAGACGAAAGTATATTTGTAAGTAATATATATGTTTTGTTCTGTTTCTGACCAAAATGATATGTTATAGATTTAAAGCATTGGTCTGGTACGTAATCAGTAAAACAATGGTTGTCTATGGATGTTACAAGAGATTGTTTTAACGTGTTTTAAGTATGTCAACCAATTTAAAACAGTTAATCAACTTTAAAGCTGGGGCTAGGGTCTAAAGGTAAGCTATGTTGATTGTTTAATTGTTTTAAGACGGGCTTAAAATAAATGCTTTTATAACTGGGTAGATCGACATGTCATGTAGGTGAACAGATAGAATGACTGTGCACGTATATATACACACATATTGCGACATTCATATTCCTACATGTAGTGTAGATATCATGTAATGACTGTTACGAATATAGCTAAGCATTTGATCCTAATTTATTAGCTAAGTATAATGTAAACAAATTTGGTTTGACTTTTTATTTTACCCATCTGTGTTCCTGGGAATAGTTTTGTAAATCTATTCATCTATTCATCAGCTGCTACTGCTGATGCTGTTACTTCTGCTGATGCTGTTACTACTGCTGCTACTAAGTCGAAGATTCCAAACGTTTGGCTCACGTGAAAGGCTTTGTCAAAGTCTATTTCAACGTTTATTTGAATTATATTTATATGGAGAGAAATACAACAACACATACTGAAATGTTTATATGTTTACCACATAAAAATGAAAGTAAAAAAGTATGTACAACAACAATCGGTAAAAGATGATTTTAATAAAATACATATAGACAACAACAGAAATAGATCGAGACATAAAACATGATTTTTTCCACCTCAGACAAGCAATAAACAAAGTCAGTAAAATGGAACACTTACATAATTCTTTGACTATTGTGATTATCAAACGAACTTAATTGTGTACCAGACTTAACCGGAAATAAAAAATACATTACAAACACATTTCCTTGGACCAGAGTTATACCCCCTTTGGCAAAAAATACTGCATGTTGTTTGGAAGCGAATCTGTAAATTATCGGTATGAAATTTCTCTAAAAATCTTACGAATACACTTGTTCAAATTCTGCACTTTATATCACTATGCCGTTTAATAATTTATTCACCTCTTTGTTATGTTACAATGCACACAGATCTTCCTAACAGAAAATATTAATCTCAGGCTCAAGAAGCCATTGTACGAAGTTACGTAACAGTTACAATTATTCAATATTCCCACCTTCCTTACACAACAACGCGTTAATTGCATACTTATATAATAACAACAGAATTATAACGTATAAAGTCAATGGTTCAAGCTGTAAGTGATTAAGAACGTTTAAATCCCAAGTAGTCTCATAAAAAAAATCAAACTTTAGTTTAATTTACAACAGCTTATGTAGACAAACTGTACATAAAACAAAGTTTTTAAAAGTATTCAAATTCATATTGTACTATGAACAAGATTAAGTTATTTTAAATCTTATTATTAAATTAAAAACACATTAATATACATCAGAAAACAATAATCCGTATTGTTGATTTTAAACAGATTTTACATAAAATAACATACTCTTACACCCCCACCGACATCATCATCATCTCATCATCATCATCATCATCATCATCATCATCACTGGTCTTCTATTTACTAGGTGGGACTTTTTCGCCACGTTTACTTTCCATATTATCCTATTTGATATCACAGCACTAACTGCCTTGTACGATCTTAAAACATTTTGTTGTACAGTCAAGCATTTTCTTTATTTCGATAATTTACCTTATTTCATTAATTAGTTAGCTTTTCATTAAAACCTATTTACAGTAAGAACAGTACAGATGAAGCCAGTCCATTTAATGTTTAATATCAGCGTTAACAATGCGTTACTTTGAAATATAAAAATATCGATGCAAATTATACCAAAGCACAATAATTGTAAAAGAAGTACTTATGTACAAGAAAAGTTACAAACTCGAGAAAAGCCGACACATTTTAACATCAATCAGGTATACTTGTATAGGCTATCTCTGTGACCTATCAAATAACCACTTCCACTGTTGATCAACCCAGATCGTTATCCTATAAGGCAAAAAACTTATTTCAGATACATATAATGTGAATAAAAATACAAGTTAAAATATCAAAAAAGGTTAAAAAAAGAAAAACATCATTATTTGTATCCGTCTTTATCGTATAAACCTACTAGTGCAACCATTCATTGTTTACGAGGTGATACCCATGAAGAATGTATGAACTTATGTATCTTTTTTGTTATTTCCTTAGCTGAATTAAATATTCTTTTGTTTCATTAAAAATGTTAACATGAGATTTTATTAGTAAAAATAACCACGTTTTAAGGATGCAATTCCCAATCTCCCAGCAGGCCAATGGACAAATAGGTTTGTAATAGCAAAATGGCTGTTAAAGAACATGTCATAAGTTTTGCGATTTTATTAAAACCATTAAAATTATTTAACAGAATAAATTATAATGACCGACATGCTGACATGCACAGTCTTGTGTCTGTGGTCGGATGAACAGTGCAGGATATAGAAAAAAATAACTCTAAACTTAAAAAAATAGTATTTAATTAACGCCTTTTAAACGTCATGAAAAATAGGAAAATGAAAGTTGACAGAATAATGAAAGTAATGTAAGGTTTATATTTTAATTTATAAGATTTAAGAGGAGTAGGGTATAGCTAAAAGATCCATTTTTACACTTATATACTTAAGCATTTAGACAATTATTTAGCATGCCAAGCACGGATCGTACGGGCTTAGGCAAATAGATCCGCTGGACATGATCTATACTGTATACAACCAAGTTTTTATCAAAATAGCTTCTACATGTACCAATGCCTGGTGTTGTGAACAGAGACCTAAGATATTAGTATTGGATATTATCAAAGATAACATGGCCCCTGATAGTTATAGTTATATGTAAAGTTATGTAAATAAAAGAAAGGCTATTGAAAAGATCGGAGTAATACCAAAAATTTAGAAAACGACTTTGCACTAGGCCCTCGTAAAATGCTGACGACACAATATAAATGATGCAAATTATGACGTATGCGTCCTTTCCTAAAGTTGTGTAATCTATGTTCATAATGGCGATGTCTATCTGTTCGCAATAATCGGTAAATGAATTAGATACTGATGGAATTTGGAACGATTTCCGGGTCCAAGAAAGGATAAGCGGGGTTTCGATCCTTGTTCTTCTCTTTGATTTTCTTGCTGATTTCTGCCAACTCCTCACGGAACCTGAGAAGAAACATAAAGAAAACGTTACGATTACACGATAAATAGCAATCTCTGAACAAATTATGTTGTGTAAATTAAAGAAAATGAGGCAGGCTTGGCGATTTTCAGCAAATTATTGGTGGAGTAAGACCCCAGACATGAGTCTGAGTAGAACCGCCGGCGCACCGCAGGACCATCGTTGTATTATGATATATACAGCGGATACAAACCCAAATTGAATCATCTGTTAGCAAGGAGAACATACTTATGCCTATATTAACGGATTACTTATGCATATTAATGGTCACTTTTACGTACTCATCGACGACTTTTCTCGCTTCCGGCTCGAAGATGTACTGGACCTCGAAGTCCCCTAAGCTCTTGGTGCCTCTCTGACTCAGGATCTTCGTCACGATCATGACGTCAAGGGTTGTCGGCTTGTCAGGTAATGCATTCAGCACATGGTCCTCATCAAGAGGTGTCTGAAAACATACAAGAAAAATAAGTTATATACAAAATAGACCAAGGTCTCGTCACAAGTCTAATAAGTGGGAATGCGCCCAAAGGATTATGGGTACGGAGTTCTTCAAAACGATACTGACATAAGAACGCAAAAGATTATGGGTAAAGACTACTTCAAAACAATGCTGACAAAAGAGCGCAAAGAATTATGGGTACAGACTATTTCAAAACGATGCTGACAAAAGAACGCAAAGGATTATGGGTACAGACTATTTCAAAACGATGCTGACAAAAGAACGCAAAGGATTATGGGTACAGACTATTTCAAAACGATGCTGACAAAAGAACGCAAAGGATTATGGGTACGGATTACTTCAAAACAATGCTGACAAAAGAATGCAAAGGATTATGGGTACAGACTATTTCAAAACGATGCTGACAAAAGAACGCAAAGGATTATGGGTATGGATTACTTCAAAACAATGCTGACAAAAGAACGCAAAGGATTATGGGTACAGACTATTTCAAAACGATGCTGACAAAAGAACGCAAAGGATTATGGGTACAGACTATTTCAAAACGATGCTGACAAAAGAACGCAAAGGATTATGGGTACGGATTACTTCAAAACAATGCTGACAAAAGAACGCAAAGGATTATGGGTACAGACTATTTCAAAACGATGCTGACAAAAGAACGCAAAGGATTATGGGTACAGACTATTTCAAAACGATGCTGACAAAAGAACGCAAAGGATTATGGGTACAGACTATTTCAAAACGATGCTGACAAAAGAACGCAAAGGATTATGGGTACGGATTACTTCAAAACAATGCTGACAAAAGAACGCAAAGGATTATGGGTACAGACTATTTCAAAACGATGCTGACAAAAGAACGCAAAGGATTATGGGTATGGATTACTTCAAAACAATGCTGACAAAAGAACGCAAAGGATTATGGGTACAGACTATTTCAAAACGATGCTGACAAAAGAACGCAAAGGATTATGGGTACAGACTATTTCAAAACGATGCTGACAAAAGAACGCAAAGGATTATGGGTACGGATTACTTCAAAACAATGCTGACAAAAGAACGCAAAGGATTATGGGTACAGACTATTTCAAAACGATGCTGACAAAAGAACGCAAAGGATTATGGGTACAGACTATTTCAAAACGATGCTGACAAAAGAACGCAAATGATTATGGGTACAGACTATTTCAAAACGATGCTGACAAAGAAACGCAAAGGATTATGGGTACAGACTATTTCAAAACAATGCTGACAAAAGAACGCAAAGGATTATGGGTACAGACTATTTCAAAACGATGCTGACAAAAGAACGCAAAGGATTATGGGTACAGACTATTTCAAAACGATGCTGACAAAGAAACGCAAAGGATTTTGGGTACAGATTACTTCAAAACGATGCTGACAATAGAACGGTTTCACAAAACCAGTGATGTCTGTGTGTACATAAAACACTGTATGCTTTTCATAACCGTCCATTTTTTTTAAATGTTTTTTTTATCTTTAAATTTCTGCATGGAACTACATCATTGCATTTCCGATGCCCACATCTTCAGAACGGCTAGTTGAGAAGCGTAATAATATAAAGGTGTATATAATCTAGTGACGTCACCGACTATGTATCGAATGTAATAATGACTGCTTTACATATTCCTGTTAAATGTCATTAATGTTTATACCATTAATTAGTCACACCGACATGCCAGTTACACCGACAAGATCAAATAGGTAATATTTTATACATAGTATAGTACCAACGTAGTCATTTTATCGTCATGATAATTTCTACAGGCATAGTCTTGCAGACATAATTATGATTTGCGATGTTCACGTTGTTTTGGGGTGGATATATGAAAATTCTGAAAATCTTGATATGGAATGGTATATTTCTTATACTATAAACATCATTTGCGTGGACTATTGACTTACTTTATTTCTTGGAATCTTTCCTGACAACAGCGCTGGATAGTTTGGCGGGAACGCGTACTCGTCGTACTGAGGGAAGTTGGTCGATGCATGCGCAACACTGCACGTGTAAATGATTGACGTCAGCGTCAGATAGAGCTGGTCTTTACTGGAAAAACTACCGTTGCCTGGCACACCCTAGAATGTAAATGTCTCTTTTTAGGAAATAAGTCATTCAGCAACATAAAGGATTATTTTATTATTTTATCTAAATATGAAATGACGTATTTATATTTAAAGAATCTTGTCTCAATTCTTTTATAATAAATATTATTTATTCTTCAAGTTCTTATTGATAACGTGCAGTTATTATATATTTGTTGATACATTTGGCATAAAATATTATAACGTCGTTGGTGCTCGAAAGTATAAAAAAATCAGCAACATGCTGGTCAAGATAACATACTTCAACACAAAACAAAAACAAAAAAACACTCATCAAAAAGTTCTGAAGCGTTTGGGCAGCAAATTCCCTGGATACTCTGTGAGGTATATTTGACATTGAACATTATCTTTACCTGTTGGCATCACAGAACAAGATGCAATTAAATTTACGTTTTGCCTCCTCTCCGTAAAACCCCTATAGCTTAGGAAGAGGACTGTAGCTTGTTGTTCTTAAGTTTACGGTGCTTTTATTTTTAGAAATGCATCGCAGCGACACAACTAATGGCATTATAGAGACGTCCATTATAGGGAAGACCCCAAAACAAAAGTCAGGCAAGAAACACCGGCACACCACAGATTAGCTGGAAAACCTTCTCATGGTAAGTGTTTGGCCCCGACCGTGGCACAAACCCACACGGTGAGTTAGAGGCATTATAAGTCGTACTCTACCATATGGCCGCGGGTTCACAACAGTTGCAGGGACAGGTATATGCGACAAAAAGAGACCATGCGGGAATGTGGTTATAATGATCATAATAATTAATCATATTAGCGACTTTGTGTGTAGGGGGGGGGGACATTTGGCAAAGCCATCAAATGCTTTGTACAATTGTTCTGACAAGTGTTCAATAGCTTTTGCAGACATAACCTTTGAATTATATTTAATTAATATAACAGACAGAATTGGGATGATAAGGCTGGATGTATGGACAGTATCTGACATTTATGTTCTGAAATTTAGCAACAGATAAAAAAAAACCCTAACCTCATCACCAGCAGCAAAATAAACAATGTTGGTACACTAATCACCAAGCAACCCTTTTCCATTTTCTCCTTCTCACTAAAGTCAACAACATCGGCAGCTACAACAACACTCACCAGTAGACCACATCCTCCCTTCTCCCGGTCTTTAACAAGTTCTGCTCCCCAACTCTGAATCTCCCAGTCACCGGTGATCTTGTCTTGTGTATCTGAAGAAATGAATAATGCATCGCGTATAATTCCATCGTTTAGTTTATAAAGGGACAGTACTCTATCATGCAACATTGTATTTTGTTGTCTTATCCCGCTTTGCAGAAATAAATAAGGGGTTTGGGTTATACTTATTGAAGTAAAACTATGCAAATTTATGTTTGTTTGTTGGGTTAAACGTCCCACAAACAGTATTTCAGTTATCTGGAGACGGTGTCCACTTGAAGCAGATATAGTGCTGCCTTCACTGTGTATAGCATGCCGTGAACACCTAGCCTAATACCACACCCATTCACATTATCCTGACACCGGGCCAACTACCCTTATATTTACTTGAGCGTTAGCAAGGGAGCTATACCACTACCAATTTTAACGACTTTGTTATGTCGCGGCCCGGGATCGGACCCGGGGATTCCCGTACCTGGTGCCAACGCTTTACCGACTGCGCTACCAAGTCCGGTCCATACAAATTTACATTCTGGCTACCGACTACGGTTTAAACTGCATCATTGATCATTTTTTAATAAACAGAAGAAGTAATGAGTTAAAGCGAATGAGCATAATGATTAAAAATAAACAAAATACTCATGAAATTAATACTTACAAAATATAATATTTCGTATACAAAGTTAATGTAATACACAGTAGAAAAAGTTACATCTTAAATGTTTCGACAAAAGGTCATTCCCGTGAATATAATTATTACAAGCCTAGGTAGGATCGTTTATGACTTTGAATATTTACATCAATTCATTACTGAAAGTAAAAATCAATTTATAAACATTCAAAAACAAGTCGAATTCATTCACATGGTTTGCAAGATATATTCTGAAAGGCACAAATCAAAGGAAATGTCTAAATATTTCTCAAAGAAACTACACGTGGTATATTTTATCAACAGCATTCTTTGTATGTGAATAATTGTGCTTGTCTATTGCCTAAACATATGCATGTACATTATTCGGCAAACCGAGTGGAAGTATCAGACTATATCAAATACTTGTGACAAAGCTTGCCCTGCTTTGGGAAAAACTGACCATAACTTTTAACTTTTGCAAACTTGTACTGTATTCTAAGTAAACGCGATATTTTAAATGCAACGTCAATCGGTAGACAGTAAAATCCGTGAAACAATCAGTAAATGCTGTGTTTTTCATATCCTAAAAATAGGCAGGATGGGGATTTCTGCTAAACATGGATGTCGGCGTCTGAGCAAATTTGCTGGTTAATGATAGAACGTGTTTTTATAAGTTTAAAAATAGATAACTGTGCAGCGTGCCTCAGATAGAAAACACATTTTATAAACGTATGCCATCAATACATGTAACAGTAAATTATTTGAGTTCTGTGAAATAAAAGAATATGGCTCAAACTGCCGAAAACCATCTGTGAATGAGGACAGAATTTTTAGTTTTCCTTTTTGAATTTCTCCTACACACTTACCGTAATACAAGTCGACGTATTTTTTCACGTAGTTGTTAATTGCACGGTACAAGAGTATTGCGTCATCCCGGAAATGGTACCCTGGCAACACTTTGGGGTCGTATACCTGCAACAACAAAAAAGTATAAAAGTATGTGCAAATAACGGCATTGAAAATAAAACAACCTTTAAACATTCATATTTTGTAACAGTGTAAACACTTAAAAAAGAGATCATTTTGTAAAATGCGTAGAATATAACACAGGAACACGCGTCACTGAATTTGGCGCTACACACCCGATTTGCTCACGCAGCTTTAAAATAAAATAAAAATATCGTAAGAATTATGGAACATGGAACCTTTGTGCGTGATTTCAAATACTGAACCTGGTATATTGAAGTAATATGAAGACGTTGAAATATAAAACTAGTGTTCGGCTTACCCCGCGACTTTTCAGATCTTCTGGCAAGGTTCCTTCTACATCCATTCGCCACTTATTGATTCTGAACGTAAACAGAATAGTATAACAATTAATAAGAGCATCAACATTATTATAATCATCATCATCCCCATGAACATCATCATGATCATGATCATGATCGTCATCATCATCATCAATCATCATCATCATCATCATCATCATCATCATCATCATCATCATCATCATCATCATCATCATCATCGTCGTCGTCGTCCTCCTCCTCATCATCATCATAATTATCCCCATCATAACCATCATTATCATCATCATCATCATCATCATCGTTGTCATCATCATAATCATCATCATCAGCAGCAGCAGCAGCAGCATCATCATGACCACCACAACCATGTTGATATTCATGAGAAACAGCTGCAGCAACGCCACTTTTACCATCACAACATATACTATCACAGTGATCCCAATCATCTTTGCAACAACAGCAACACCGCAACAACCACATTACATTATATTACCACAAGGACGATCCCTGCTTCTACCATTAGCAACGTTACGTTTAATTTCTTGATCACTAGAACAAGGACTAGATCATAATCCCAATCTTCTGTTCCACTACTGTGACTGGGCGACTGCAGTCCCCAGCTTGTTACCGCTGATCCCCTCACTTCATGGGTTCGAGTCTCTGTCGGGGCGAAGACTTTTAAATGAGTGGGTCTATCAAGCTGGCGTTTGTTGCGTTGATAACTATGCCTCGGTCTTCCTTCTTTAATATAAGTGGACGCCGCCATACTGTCCTAGGCCCGTATAAACCTAACCATTCTTAATCAAGAATTTCTATATTCATTGGTTTCATGACACTGCCATTCCTGTATCTTTCGAATATGCTTCGTTGAGTAGATACCGGTATCTTTATACAAAAGAAGTCTTAGTTTTTCTACTTAAATAAAGATTTGGTTAAGTAAAGAATTAAATGAAATGGTCACATTTGGTCGAAACTGCATTTTAAAGCAACGCTTTGTTTGATCGACATTGAAAATATTACTTCAGGTCACACGATTATTCCTGAACATGCTGTGTGTTGTTGTTTATTGCTGTTGTCGATTAAACACATGTGTGTTGTTCTTTTTTCTTGGCGGATCCAAAAGCGTCGCAGAGCTTTCCAATATTATGTAATCGTTTAAAGTTCGGAAATCAAGAACATCTCTAAAATCACCTATGTATAGGTCCGTCCTAAACAATACACTGATTTGCTCGATACTGGCAATTTAATGTTAATGCATTTAAACTGCGGAGGAGGCATGTTCCTACGCAAAAGTGTGACCAATTCGATTTAAGCATGGTTGGTTAATACAGGCTCATAACTTGGTCTGTGCGATGTACATTAAAATCAAATTAGGATTTTAAAATGGGACAATTGTTCTTACCCTCTACGGATTAATTCAAACATTCCCTTGATGCCGATGTTCATCGTTTTATCCACCCAACCGTTTGGTGAGACAAGAAGTTCAAGTCCACGTCTGAAAAGTGAAATAAATATTAAATAAGAAAAAAATACAAGCGCATTTTTATCACAAAATGTCATCAATAAAATTTTATTATTTGTAGCAAATTTAAAACTTATAAAAATAAAAAAATAACAAAAACACGAGTGCATTTAATATATTTCACCAAACATGCAACATAACATTGTTTATGAACGTTTTACGATGCAATATTTTAACATGTATTGAAATGACCTTACCTAAAAATGATTCAGTTAAATAGGAAAACAACAACAATATATTTAGTTAAAACTTCTGCTTTTATATCTACGTATCTACAGACACAAGTCAATCACAATCATTTACTGGTGTACAGAACAAAAAAAATATTGCAATTACAATGGGTATTTTGGAAAGTAAGTATAAAAAAGAGATTTCCTCCACAAACTAAATACGTTTGTAAATTACAATCATCTTCTACATTATGTCTCGTATACATTCATTTGAAAGGTTTGTTTTATGTACCGGTAGTTTATTTGACTGTGATGGCAATAGTTATGTTCAACATCCCCATGCAAGGAATTTTACATCCCCCGCCCCAACACACAGATTTCTGTCCCCGAACACATATTATGCCAAGCATTTTGTTCTATTGGCACCTTTAGACGGGGAGGTTCTGTGGACAACGTGCGTCAAACAGCTACAAATCAACGCCTTATGGACAAAAATTACTGAAAGTCCTTTCCGTTTTATACACGCAAAGAATTCGCTTCGTTCGATAACAAGACAGTCCAGGACAGATTATTTCTAAGACAGTCCGTTTTATATTCAGACAAAAAGAAGAATCGTCGACTTTCATGAAATGGTAAAAGATAGGACAACAGCAGCAAACCCCACATGCTTCATTGTCTCTCCAAATTGCAACCTTCAGCGCGTCGATTAACACGGACCTCGCAATGTTTTATGACCCAATAAACACTTGCAGACGACTCTAGGCAGGTGGAGGCAGACGACACTTTTCTGCTTCTGTCAGGATTAATTCCCTCCAAGTGACATATGAGCTACCGAAAGAACCCAAGATTAAAAATCCTCTAACACAATTCTTCTCCGAACGCCCGCGTATTGCTGAGCACATACTTCATGCATATAGCTACTACAAGTGAAGGTAAACTTGTAATGTTTTATGGCGAAAAGAACAAAGTAAAAAAAAAAGATTATTAAGGACCACGGATTATGGGTGACAATATTTAGCAGCTGTATTAGGATAGGTGATGCGGCTTTTTCGTTTCCTTGTTCTAACTTATGTACGCATCTTTATTTGGATAGCGTTTTTGTTGTGTTTTTTATTCAAATTTAAGATGTTAACGCAAACACACAAATAGAAAAACACACAAATAAATAACCGACATAACAATAACCGACCCTTGTGTGTGTGTGTGTGTGTGTGTGTGTGTGTGCGTGCGTGCGTGCGTGCGTGCGTGCGTGCGTGTGGCTTGCTGTGAGTGTGTTGTTGTTATTGTTGTTTTGTTATTTAATTGAGAGCAGATATTGTTTTGTGCAATGTCACTCACAAAGTCTCGATGTATTTTAAAGTTAAATAGCTGATATGATCCGAGGAGTACCATGTACGACGATCTCCAAGTGACACAGATATATAGCTTTCCACACGAAGCCCCTCGGCGATTTTCAGATTTCCGGAAATAAACGAGCATTGTTGATTGAGAGATCCCATTCAGAAACAATTCAACTCAGCATCTTAAGTTTATTTTCTCATCAAACAACTTATATCGACTGTTCTGGAACTAGCAGACGTATTGCCAGAAAATATATAGAGGTTATAGTGTATAATGTCAAATATAGCCTTGGCATTCTATGTCAATAAATGCAATGATATAATTGCTTCAAAAGAGCACAGTTATAGGGGTCTATAAAGTAATGTTGATTGCAACGACAAGAGCAACATTCAGTCCCTCGCCACGTGAGTTATGTCCCGTTTTGAGGCATGTGTGAAGGTTTTCCAGCGGACTTGCTGTTAGGCAGTGGATTTACCAATACATTTGTCTTTAGGGCTCATTCTCCATCAATCATAGCTGGTCGTCGTTTATAATCGCTGCGATGTAATTCTAAGACAAAAACTCAAGACAGTGGGAATACTTAAAGAATAAACAGAAAAGGAAAAAAACGCCATGTACATACGTGTTGATGGCGATGAGATAAAGGAAGTGTGGAGCCAGGAGCTTGAATATTGGGTGAGACTGGGACAGGTTCCGGTGTGTAACCACGGTAACGCCCTCCATCAACAGATGGGTAAATCCTGGAAAAAAGTCAAGTTTTTTTAATTGCTGATCATAGTTCAAGAAAAATTATGAGTAATCATTGATAACAATCAAAGTTTAAAACATATATAAAATGTTAATATCTTTATATATTATAACCTTTTCATATATTCTGAATGTATGTCAGTTAATGTACACAACTTCAAGAGTATGGTTTATTCACAAATTGTTTCTAAACACGATTAAAATACGAATCTGAATGATTGAAAAGAAGTTCAAAAACGTAATCATAGATCTCACATCAGTATAAACTTAGTAACAAATTAAATTCGAATAAAGATAACTAATAAACCAACGTTTTAAACTCTCTATCTATTGATTCTACTTTCAGTTGATTGTATTGTCATTGGTGGAAGTTCGCATAGGTTGTATTTTATTAATATTTTATGAAAGCCTATTTCAAACATAATCTCTGAAGACTATTTGTGAATTCAGTGACATTAATATGATAAACGACTTCATGTACACCACTAACGTCAGTTCGCTTGGGAAAATATTTTTTTTAAATTCAAATATTCTAAACACTAAAAGATTTCATCAATTTTGAATTGTATTAATAGTATTATACTTGTTTGATATTTAATCAAATAGTACGAATATGAAGTTTTCAGCAAAATCTGTACTGGCAGCAAACAATAGTCTGTGTCGCAAAGCTTAACGATTTATATATTTAAGGTTTTACGGCACACCGCCTATTGATAGGTTATATGGCGCCGAATATGATACATTAACGATGCAGTGGGTGGGGTGGGGGTGCAGGTAAATTAAATCAAACATTGTGGTGGTGGTTGTTGTCGTCGTTATTGCAGTGGAAGATTAAAATAAATCAAATTTACCCAGGTGTGTCAGCGACTGGTGAACATTGGCGTCCGCATTGTTGAACCACATTTTGGCTATCATCCAGACGTACGGCGGATCGTCAGGTAAAAACACCTGTCACAGATAATTAAACAGATTAGCGGGCATAGTTAGTGTTTTCTCCATATTATTTTGGTAACTATCATCTACATGGTCACAGTTGTTAGTTTGTACCTTTGTTTGGTAAAACTAAATTAGCATTTTTTATCATACAAACTTTACTTATTTATTTATCAACTCTGGTCGTTTTTCTCAACATCATATTCTGACGATTTTGTTGACATTTGTTTTAGAGAAACAACAGCGTTGCAATGGTTTACAAAAAAGGACCTTTATAAACCTAGTTTATTGTCTAACAGCCCTATTGCGTTTTCCGTATACGACATTAGTATACCATTAATTTAAATCAGAATCATTACACCGAGTAGGCAAGTAAGGCATTATATTACCTATTATATATTGACAGGTCCATATGCATCATGTTCACGCTTACCTGCGTTTAGGACTTTTTAAATACAAAATCCCTTCTAAAACTCAGATAAAATCAGTGTTTAAATATTTTTGCGTTTATTTATTTGTATGTACCTGCATAGAATATGTATGAGTATGGTAGAATTTTTTAACTGAAGATCGCACATATGTGATGTCTCCTGAGTGTGTTTCCCCAGTCAGCTCGCGATGACTACGGTGTTGCAGTCTTATTCATAAAGCTACTTGACTAATTTTGTTAGCAGTCTGGAAATTGTATAATGTCAGCTTAGGAAAAAATACTCATTAAATGACAACCTAATTGACCATCGAGGTCTTTTCTGACATTTTGATATTTAAATGTTGCAAAGAAATTGTTTTCTACAAAATGCCAACCTTCGGAATGAATTTGCAAATTTAAAAAGCAAAAGGTGGTTCATAACTTCAAAAAGGTCGACGTAAATGTCATATGCATTTAATCTGAAATGCGTTTATCAAGAGCCAAGTACTAAGATAGGACTACATACAATGGCTGCATATAAGTTGATTTAAGAATAAGAAAAAGACACTTTCAATGGCTACCGACATAAAGCAAAATTTAACTACAAACACTTTATCGTCTCTACTTAAAAACAAAACAAAAAAGTCAAATGATCATTGAAGTGTTGGCGATGTTTAAATGAATATACATATTTGATCATAAGGCCCGATATGTATTTTCCTTGTAAAATGACTCCATTAAGTTATCATGTAATAAGTGGCAGTTTGGTGATATATAGAGGGTCTGATATGAGTGTTTATCAGATATTGAAAAAGGATGTAATCATACAAAACGAGGCTCTGTCGAGTCATGGATTGCTTGCGTGCTAAAGCCAGCCACTTTTCACAAACACACGCGCGCTGGCGAAAACACAGAGTGAGAGAGAGAGAGAGAGAGAGAGAGAGAGAGAGAGAGAGAGAGAGAGAGAGAGAGAGAGAGACAGACAGACAGACAGACAGAGACAGAGAGAGAGAGAGAGAGAGAGAGAGAGAGACAGAGAGAGACAGAGAGACACAGAGAGACAGAGAGACAGAGAGAGAGACAGAGAGAGACAGAGAGAGAGACAGAGAGAGAGACAGATAGAGAGACAGGGACAGAGAGAGAGAGAGAGACAGAGAGAGAGACAGAGAGAGAGAGAGAGAGAAAGAGAGAGAGACAGAGAGAGAGACAGAGAGAGAGACAGAGAGAGAGACAGAGAGAGAGAGACAGACAGAGAGAGAGAGAAAGAGAGAGAGACAGAGAGAGACACAGAGAGAGAGAGACAGATCGTTATATCGAGTTAGGTTATGCATGTATTTAAAGAGATGGAAGGTAAATGTGACACTTACTGGATTGTCTGGGGCCTTTTCTTGGAACAACTGTATTGCAATAGGTACAAGATGGTGCTGACCGTTTACAAAGAACAGAGCGATTGGAACACACGACTGTAAGAAAAACGCAACAGTTCATTTACTCCTGTTTTGACAAACAGAGCGATTGGAACACACGACTGAAAGAAAAACGCAACAGTTCATTTACTCATGTTTCGACAAACAGAGCGATTGGAACACACGACTGAAAGAAAAACGCAACAGTTCATTTACTCATGTTTCGACAAAAAATGATAGTGTGTTTATGGGGACATGAATTCCTTTTCAGAACATTGAAAGACGGACTCTGGTGGTTCATGACTCTAAAAGGCAAACTTTACTTAGACTTATAAAACATTTATTGTTGGTTATAAGTTACTGTTATTACATATATGTACGGTGAATATCATATAATAAAATATGTGCTTAACTAAGATATCCACTAGTTTAAAAAAGACCAAGCACTGGAAACACACAATTGATTTTAGCCCATTTTGCAGACGCCAACTCCTTGTTGCACAATATACAAAGTATAATTAAAATATATGCATGTACTTTATTTACCTTATTTAACTTAAAAGTTCATAAAGAATTATCTAATTTAAAATATATGTATAACAGTACACGTAGACATTGGCACTGAAATTATTTCTTTCTTGAAAAAATAACAATAGTCTGGTATTTTCTATTTCAATGATCATGGCAAATGTATTAATGCGCACTCATGCACTTTGCTTTAAATTTTAAGTACGATCGATTACGTGTACAACTGCATACAAAAATGCATAAAACGATTACAAAATATTGAACACAGGTTAAGCACTCAATGTTAGACTTATCTCGAGCCGCCTTCCGTAATTGGACGTGTCAAGTTCAACAATAAAGTTCAATTTAAAACAGACTTAAAACTCCGACAAACTGGAAGCGACAGCCAATGGGCAACATTTGTTAATTAACTTTTAACTAAAATGACAGAAGAACCAGACAAGGCATTTCCGATTCGTGTGTAGAATTACATTGTTCAGAATGGTCGGTGTTGTTGCGATTTGTGTTCTCGTCAATTCACACGTGACAAATAGTAAATTAAGGGTTTATCCAAAAGTAACGCAACGAGAGGGCTAAATGTCCAAACACGCTTTAAACGCATAAATACATCTGTTAACATATATTTTATTTGAAGAGCCGTTTGTTTGCAATTCGGTTCTATTCTATCGAATTCCAATGGTATTGAAGCTAAATTAATTGAGATTGTGATTTTTGTATGCTGTTAATTTCAGTAATGGAGTGACAGTCCATTTTCGTTTAAATTACCGCGGTGTCCATTCCAGAAGAAAAACGTATACATTTACAGTGCATACGTATATGTAACGGATCATTTGACTAATTACAACAATCCCAGAGTGAAAACCAGATGATAAGAGTTGAATTGCGACAAACATCAATCAAAAAACAAACTAGACACAAAAACCAATGATTTAATGTTTTGTTTATTTGGCAAATAATTTGTACGGACACAGAGCACAGGCTGTCATCAAGGGAAGATTTGAGTAATTATTAATGCTCAACTGGAGACAAGAACGTATGTGTTTCGTGGTAATAAGATGAAGGAAATTGTCCCACAGCTGAACATCTAGGAATAACTTATAGAGATTCTTAGAAACAATACAGTGCTTAAAAAGTTGCAGAGCTTTGTTTTTGTTGTGTTACGCATACTTAGTTGTAAGGTGAACCTTTCGTTTTTGGGTATTGATGATGATGATGACGACGACGACGACGACGACGATGATGATGATGACGATGGTGTTGGTGATGATGGTGATAATGATGATAATGATTGATTATTATTATTATTATTATTATTATTATTATTATTATTATTATTATTATTATTATTATTATTATTATAATTATAATTATTATTATTATGCTGCTGCTGAGGATGACTGTTTATGATAAATGTTACCACTGGTCGGTCTTTACTTCTTGAGAACCTTTGTTAGAAACTTTGATCCTGACGATTTACTTTTTTCTCGCTTAAAATGTCTTATTGTCATTTCCACTGCTCACCAATCTCTCAGGTAGCCAGTATATTCCACATCACTCCATTTCCCATCGTGTAAGTATGTCAATACAATAACAGACAGACAGACAGAATGGTTTATTAGACATAAACTAACACAGTTTCTAGTCTACCAAAAAGAATAATCATAAAGAAAAAGGTAACAGTAACAACTGTCTTATAACTTTCCTAGTTATTTTGCTGAAGATGTTATGTGCGTGATTTTTTTGTCTCTTTCATGCATTACCACCGCTGCTTGCTTGCCTTATGTAAACTGTTTCTAAATTTATACATGTTTAATTGATTTCCTGTTTTCACTCGCTTGAAAATCAGTTTAATGTCAAAGTAATTACCAAGATAGATCTTAGTATTACGTGACACAAGGTTTTCAAAGGTGTTCTTATTTAATTAACAAAGATTCAATAAGAATATATTAATAACATTGCACACATTGTACTTTCAATTAGTTTGGATATATCAAACTGGAAAATGATAAATCGTTTTATAGAAATGCTCATTTTACGTTTTCGTACGTGCATTATTTAAACTAGTCTGCGTCATCTGTCTCGACGCGACACCTTCAAAAGTTTAAGACACTGGTCGATACGCTCGATATATTTCTTAAGAACTTAAGTGATTCTATATTGTTGCCTTTTGTGTTGTTTTTAAAACGTCGCAGCGACCAATTATAGTCATTATAGCGACAACAAGCTATTTTGGTGGAGGAAGACCCAAGACAAATGTCTGGGTAGAACCACCGGAGCACGGCAGAACAACTGGGAGTCCTTCCCATATTAAGTACTTCGCCCCGTACAGGACTCAAACCTGTGCGATGTGAGGCTATGCATTCAGAGGAGTTACAAATTTCTACCACTTCGCCGCGGGCGCTCCCACCCTCTTGATTTTATTATTATGAGTATATCATTAAGACATGCTGGCCTACTTAACAACTGTAAATAGAACACAATACATGAGCATACATAGAACAATAGCTAAGGCCGTCGTAATAATGTAAAGGGTTCTCCAATGAAGTGCACGTCCTTTCTCATTCCTTCATCAAAAGGCCATTGACTTCAGACATCTGAGATAAACTCAATCCATTACGTATTTGACTGACCCTATATTCTGGACTAGCTAACTCTTACAATTTGCTCTACTATTTGAATATTTAACACGGATTAAGCAGATCTACGCAAAGAGTGTAAATCCAGATCTGATAGCTCCCACTGGGGTCGGCACTTGATACAGTTTATACGTTCTTGTTTAACAAATATATTTTCTAACACTTTAACTAAGCTGCTAGCAAATAAGTCAGAATTAAGTACATGTATTACCAAATGTAGCGTGATACGGGTTAGATCAAAGCTTATAAACTAGCAATCCGATACTTGCTTGCCAAGATACCGCTGTTTCAGTCTTCACTATCCCGTTCATCCGAGCTTTTAACTGTAAAGTTGGTCTCCAACCTACGTTGTGTAACATATTGTTTTTGTTCGATTGTTTTTGTAACATCGCACCGATACAGTAATGGTCATATGGGTGATGTCCAGCTTATTATTGGCGGAGGAAAACCCCATACTTAGTTCTGTGTAGAACCACCGACGCAACGCATGTTTACTGAGAAATCTACCCATCGGAAGGTTTTCGCCTCGACCAGGGCTCGAACCCGCGCGGTGACTGGCAGAGGTGGTATAATTATAAGTCGGCGACACAAACCGGTCGCCGCCACACCTCCCCCACCCCGCCACACACACAAACAAGAGGTTAAGCATGAAAGAAAATTCCATTTTAGATGGAACGACCACCTCACCCCAATAGGGACATAAAGCAATGCGGCTAATGGCCGAGGTGTTATGCGGCAGTCGTAGAAAAGGTCTTCTACTAAACTATTTTAGATAAAAATACATTTAATGAAGTCAGTTCAAGTCGTCAAAAAATGCAAGTTAATGAGACGATTATTTCAAATTTTTATTTTGTAAATTTTAAAATATTTTACAATTGTTTTTATAGTTCTGTCTTGAAGTATTTCAAATTGCATGTCTATCGCACTTCTGGTTCTATTGACTATGTTGCAATTATACCTAGCAAGTTAACACCTTAATAGCATTGAAAAGTGCCTTCTTAAGAGCCCCCACCCCAACCTCGCCCATTATTTACCCTGTTTTTCTTGTTTTACTTTTATCCTTTCTACGTAATTCTATGTGAACCAAACAACAAATATTTCAATATACACATTTTTGGGAAGATCAATATTTACCTCATAACCTTCTCTGCACGGCAACCCTTCAAGGATCTTATGGTCCACTATAAACAACCTTTTGGCGTCCAGAGCCTGTTGTAACGTCCACCCTTCAAGGAACGGACGCAGCATGTCCTCTGTCACACCTAACCTGTAATAAACGACCAAAGGAAAACCTGAGCTAATCGGCCATACACTAAACTTGTGGTAATCATTGTTAAAAACGTGTGATAAGCGACCATGCAGAAAACTTGTGGTAAGCGACCATGCAGAAAACTTGTGGTAAGCGACCATGCAGAAAACGTGTGGTAAGCGACCATGCAGAAAACGTGTGGTAAGCGACCATGCAGGAAACGTGTGGTAAGCGGCCTTTGACAATGTGATTAATTGTGGTTTGTACGTGTTACATAAACTATACATAAAATACATCAATATCATGCTTCACTTCCTTAATAACATGCACTAAATCATTAACAAGCAAGCATTCATATAACTGAAATTGTGTTATAATTTTTTATATATATTTTTTATAATTTATTCTCCATACGTATGCTTCGATTATCTTGTCTGCGGACACACTTTACCTGTAGTAAGTAACCTTAAAACCCACGTGATACGCAAAATTCCACAACACTGATAATACAGTACAGGTAACTATTATTATAAAAGACAAATTTACAAGCATCTGACGTTTTTATGAATTAACAACGGCTTAGAATGATAATAAAGGTCACTGTGATAATACGATCTTCACAGAATGGGAGGGTTGAAAGCAATATATATGGATCAAATAATATTTCTAATTTATGTTTATGCAGCACATTTTTATCCATTATTTTTATAAGTTTAATCTAACTTTCGATGAACAACATTTACCATTCTCATCTAGCAGCGTATATTGACATGTGAATTAGATATTATTATAAACGTAGAAATCAACAAGCATGCATTTATATATGTTCTAAATACAGCACAAACGACTGCATGCGGATTGTGTGTTAATGATGGCTCTGTTGTAAATGTATCCTATTTACCTCGAAGATCAGTTGTAACTTGATAAGAGCGGTTCAGATTTTGTGAAGTAAACATAACAAAGAGTTGGGTTTCAGTTTAGTTACGTTTGCATTTCTTAATGTTATTCGAAAAGGCAGAATTTTGGGGAACCACAATGAGTTGTCGAAACAATATAGTCTCTGGTCACTTGTCCACTGATGTGATAAAAATCTGAATTTCGGTTGAAAGAATTAAAAACGTAGCAACGGGTTTCAATATATTTTAGTAACAAATACGAAATCTGAGTTAATCAGTAAAGTCAGTCAGTTAATTGAGTTTTTAATAATTTCTATTGGTGACAAGAGAATCACCGTCTTTGTGTTGAACGTTTTGTTGTCGGCAGTTTTTTTAAAGAACTCCATGCCCATGATCCTTTGAGCGCTTGTAGGCAATCTGATAGTTCAGTCTCGTGTTGGCATGTTAACCTGGAACTGTCTTGGAACTAAATCTTAAAAAGTCAAGTATTGAAATGTAGCTTTATAAGAGATTCGCTTACTTTTCTGGAATGGCAGTACACAACTCAATACACAGTGGGTTCATGCTTGCTATCCTTTGGTTCCCGAAGAACAAGTCGTTGCTCCATCGTTTGGTTCCCTGCAATCAGTAAAACAATCACACTGTCAAGTATTATTTTAGAATATATATATTTTAAGCTAATATCTTTTCCATTTATGTCTTGATTGTAATAAATAAATGCATATTAAAAGAAAGAAAACAGCACATCACTTTAAGGTTAGTTTCGAAAAATAAGTCACCGTGCCACCGGGTGATTCCAGCAAATACATTATCATACAATAAGGCGCTTTAACCAGAATAATAAACTCTATAATAAGCGATCGTGGCTTAGTGGTAGAGTCGCCAGTGACTGCTTAGCCTCTCTCTGCCTGGTTCTAGTCCCGTTCGGTGCGAATGGCTTAATCTGTGAAGGTCTCCTAGGTGACCTGCGGTACGCCAGTGATTCTACCCAGCTCTGTGTAGTTTCTACCTACACCAAAATAGATGGATGTCGCTTTAATGACCCTGATAAGTCGCTGTATCAAAAACAATAAATAAAATTTGTAATCACTACACCTTTAACAGGATTACGAAGATAGCTACTAGCATAATTATGATCCCACTTTTATATGCGAAGAATAAGTAACTACATCTTACCCATGGTTCACAGAAGACTTCCTTGGTATAAACATTCTTTAAGTGGGCCAAGCTTTCCCATCGCCCTACTGTCAACATCACCAGCTTACTCGTCAAGATCAACTGGGCCTTCGTCTTAACGATGTCCCACTAGATACAATATAATAATTGAACCAGTTATAGCGTATAAATTTAGTGTTGTTTGTCACTGTATCGACTGTGTGATGCTGATATCTATTTCTCAATTTATTAAAAGGGTGTCCTTATATTATCTGCACAAATAACATGTCAAAATCAAAATCACCGTCTTCGTCATTGCGCTCGACATCAACAACAAAAACACAATTTGTCTTACATGGAGTATGGGAAGGCCTTTGAAAACATTTTATTGTTTCCGGGGAGGGAAATTTAAAAAATGTGTTTAAGTTTCTGATTGGTAGTACATATCCTTTACATGGCGGAACTTGGAATGGTAACACAGGAGATACAAGATACAAGATACAAGAAACTTTATTTAACGTCGGTTTTGTACAATAAAAAACATTAGCTTTAAGCTTTTTTCCGACAAGGACACTCGTTCGATATACACTATCAGCTGTGACACCAACTAGTCAATTATCATATATATATATATATATATATATATATATATATATATATATATATATATATATATATATATATATATATATATATATATATATATATATATATATATATATATACTGGTAGGTGTATTTTGTGTTTATTTGTTTTTTGAGTTTGGAGCATTTTAAGAACATGCATTAAAGGGTTGAAAGGTACATACCTTATAATCAAATGAAAATGCTTCATCTGCGGGCATCACTTTGATCTGTGAAAGAAAAACAAATATTGTTTCATCAAGTGTATGCACAAGTAGGACTAGGGGCGCTCATGATGATCTGATTGTATCAACCAATCGTCATGAACTTACATGCATATCATATTGCTGGTCTCTGTCCCGAGCCAGAAACCCTCCACTCTCAAGTCTAAAGTCTGAATAAGAAAATATGACCAAGTCCTATGAGTTTTGCAGCATCTATTACAATTTGAAAAGACACAGGATAAGCGTATTCACATACCAGCCAATGGTAAAAGTTACATCAAAACTGTGATGAGATAATACAAAACAGAGCACAACCCACTGGCTTCAAGTGGCCAATCAGCAAGATAAGCCACTCGTCACCTTCCTGCCTGTATACTTGCCAAAGTAAACTAACAATGTATTTATGTTCTTATAACTTCAAACCATGTTGCAGCCATTGTATCTCCATCAAGAGCATTCCCCATAAAAGTTTTATATTGTCTGTGGTTTTAAAATAAGAACAGAAAACAATTTGTCGGTACGAATTTATGAACGTTTAAAATAATGCTACTGAAAAAACAAAGAAAAGGACAAAAATGGTGTGTGCATGCGTGTGTGCGTGCATGTGTGCGTTTTATGTCTTTTTTGCATGACTCCTGAAGAAAGTCTATCAACGAATCTTTGCAAGGCCTTATTTTATGTAACTGTGTTCTCATTCGGGCTTCACAATAATTACATTCAAATTTTAACACAACTTTTGATTAAATTTTGACGGGTTTTAAATGGGGCTTACAATATTATCTGAATTAAAGTCGAGCCCAAAGGAAGGACAACTCTTGTTGTTTGTGTCAGTCTTCTGTCATTCTTGGCTTGAATACTTTTGTACCGATTACGCCGTTTAATGGAAGTTTGTATGGCTTTTACATTACTTCTCCTCAAACACAGTGCCTAATATCACGTAATAGTATTAACGCATAAAGAAAAAAACCCACAAATACCACAAAAATTTCTATGAGTCTAATTTTACGACAAAGTTCGCGATCCTAAATTATTGCCGTCATCGCCTAATCATCGTTCTGTAATGTGTACACCCTTTTCTGTGTCCGCAGAAACTCCTTCCCCACGTTTGCACTGCATCATCTGGATGACATTTCCATAGTGTTCTATTAGCCGGATCCGGTATATAGCACTAATTACGACCGGTCTGGGCGGAAAGGTAATTATACCATACCAATGGCGGCCATTATGAACCGGAATTTTAACACACTTATCACCTCTGCGATTTGGTTAAGAGGACATAATTTAGAAGACTTGTCGCTTCATGGCCTTGAGAGAATTGTTCGCAAGATAACGTTGCACAGACAGTTTGGTGTGTTTTTGTTTCTTTATAGGTAACGCCGAATGATTTGTCCTGAGAAACGTTTGGCGAAGTCTAGCTATAACTGCTGAAAGAAATTCCAAACATTAGCTGGTAGTTTATATTCTGGTTAATTACATTTTAATTGGATTATTCTTCCTAGATAAACATCTTACGACATAATTTATATGCCAACTGCATCTTAGCTTTAATGAAAATCAATAAAAATAAATAATTGTTAGTTTATTTCACTGCTTATAAGCTCTTTTCTTGTCCACACTCCATTTAATTCATTTTTGAATTTGTGGCTTAATAAAATTCTTAACGCATTTGACTAGGAGATATGTTTGTCTATATATTAAGCTGTCCATTTTTGTGTTTGAAACTGGTCACAAGCAATGCTTGTTACTTATCACCAAGAAATCTTTAATAAATGGTTATCTTGTACAGATTAGTATATGAAATATTTATCTTAAGATAGTAAAGTGTCATTACCAGTTTTTGACATTTAAAGCATTTTGATACGAAGAGAAAACCTCATTACCAGCAAAAATAAAATGTCAACAAAAAATGTATGATGTCGCAAAATTACACAACAGTATGCCCATGTCAGCTCAATCAATCAAATTACGCCAAATAAAAATCAAGATCAACCCTTCGAGGACAGTTTTACATCCACCATCAGAAGAACAAAACCAGACGACAGCACGTTCTCATGTGACATTTACGAGTTTTAAAATGATTCGTATTGTTCGACTGCAACATGTCTAGACGCGACGATTACATCGGTAACGAGTCGCGGAAATTCCCGATAATTGACGACAATTATAAGAACGGATGTTGTCCAAACTGGTCAAATAACGCATGACAGGTGACGTCAGCAAATTGCAGTTAGATCCTATTATTACAATTACATGCGTTTATGACGTCTGAGTATCATTATAAAACAATCAAAATATGTGTACATAAACATGTTATAATCAATCGGTGATAAATATTTATTATCAAACAATGACAGGCCGCGGCGATTTATGAAAGGGTATAATAAAAGTATCAAACTACTACGGTATGTTTATACTAGTAAGTCTGCAAATGACAATTTGACAATTAATTGTCAATTTGAGATACATACAACACAACAAATAAGGTAGAATCTTAGTTATTGATGATTGTAGACGTTCTGGATAAAATTCTGTAATTACGTACTGAACAAAAAATATTCATAATTACAGGCAACACACGATGACAATCATTTTTTGTTGTATAGGTCCAACAAATTGTCATACGAACCATGTAGAATTAATTCATAGACGAGGAAATTCTACTCCTCTTACGCATGTACGCAAACATAGACGATTATGTACTTTAAACAGTCACAGATAACCATCCGGATGTGTGAATGTAATTATATTTGTTCACACCACTACTCAATTTCATATGATATTCTAGATCTTCAAGTTCTATTTTATATGAAAGAAGTGCCATAGTACTCTTAAACATTGCTTACCCTTCAAGATGAAAACGTTTTTGCCTTCCTTACCCCCTCCGCCCAAACACGCACACACGCACGTACGCACGCACGCACGCACACACACATCCTTTATCCAAACCTAATTTTAGGCATCTAGAAACCTGTGACCTTGAGCTGCATAGTTCAACGGTTAAAATGTACGTAAAGTATGTAACACGAGATAGTTTAATATTAGCTGACGTTCTCATGTTAGATATAAAGCCATTCATAGTTCACATACATAAATACACATCTGGAAATATGAGACAAGATACGCTGTAATGTGATTTAAATGCGCTGAAAACATTTGGTAATAAATCCTTTTGTCCCAACGGTAACTGTAGGAACATCTTTTAACATCACCGCGATAAAAACCATGGCAGACACATAAACGCCGATAATGTGTATTTATGGCCACAGTAGGTTTATACAGATTTGGGTAAACGATATATTAACATATCATATATAACCGTAAAAATAGTGTCCAAGAAATTGCATAACTGTTTTTGTATATCAATTTCCGTCTTTGTGACAATGTCATTTACAATTCCACTTTTAGAACTCACTTAAATAAAAAAAGGCGAGTTAACTTCGATTTATTTACTAAAATGTTGACCTTATTTAAATCAAACTGTGTAAGGTATACCCATGTACATAAATATCATATGATTCCAATATTTACAAAAGTAAGTTATTTACAAAAAAGAGCTTATTTACGATAAAAAAGTCATTTACAATTAAGCAGTTTTATAATATAACTCCTGTATAGTTATATTGTGGGCATTGCATCGTTTTCCCCGCTAAAATCAAAGGTCAAAGAAACTATTTTTATGAGTGATCTACGTATTCATACACCTCCCAGAAAGATGAGTGTTAAAGAAAAAAGGAAGTATAATAGCGTATGAATACAACAGACGGCCAGATAAGCCAAATAGCGAAAAGGTTAGGCCTGTTATTTGTACAGTGAGCGAGTGCTGTAAGTCCATACATTGATAAATATGGAGGATGCAACTCATTCATGCCGTTCACTTGAATGCTTGGCTATTAGAAAACATCATCACTACGAGTCCATTAACATTTTCTAAAGTTAAACGATATATGTAGATTTCGATGTGTCCGTCCTTCTATTAATATGTATCACTGATTCTCTCTTCGTCCGTTCGCCAGTCAGACGTCTATCTGTACGGACACCAAAGTCCTTGCACCCAAACGTTTGTCTGTCCGGACATCGCAGCTCACCAGTCCGTCGTTCTGTCTGTCTGGATACCTGATGTTCGTCCGTCTGCCCAACTGTCAGCATGGACACTAAAGTGTACAGTCCATTATTCTTGTATACAATTGAACCAAGACAAATAGGCATTCATAAAGGCACTTGACTTTTGGATTTTCGGCCATCGTCTGAAATTGTCCTTATTGATAAATGTGGTTGTCTTTGTCCCGATGGTGGCAGTAGTATAGAAATAGAAGCACAACCACCCGTTGGGGAAGAAATATGTACAGGTGACGCTAGTGGTGGGGATATGGTGGTGGTGCTGGTGACTGTAGTGGTTGCAGAGGCGGCCGCAGAAAGGACAGGAAACATTGCTTTGTTGATATTCTCTAATTAAGCAATGAATATTTGGAAGACAGTGCTTGAAATTGAATACCATAACTATATTTATAAATGTTGCATGCCATAGATGTTCAGACTGCAAGCAGCTCAAGCATGAAATATACAAGAGAGGTTGAAACGTGAGTTGAATTTGTATTATTTAAATTTTTGCCATTTGTTAAGAGATAAAAAGCCATACAATGATTTATTTTTGTAACATATTGTACGAAATACGTGGACCGATGCTGGTGACACAGTATAGCTATAGGATCACATCATCCCACGTATAATAGTTAACTTGTGCAACTCCCAAGATTTTCAGATATAGTTTGGCAATGTGCTGTCTTCCCACTTTATTTGAAAAGTGTATTGGTTACATACCAACCGAACAAATGAATTCAAGCGTGTCCAAGTGTCAAAAGACCGTGATACAAGCAAATCGAAGCTGAACTTATCAAAAGTTCCCAATAATGCATGTGAAGACCAGAAAGACAGCAACATCACCAGAAAAACAAAGAGGTGAACACTTTACAGATAATGAACACCAGAATACAGAAAAAGAGTATGCGATTTTTATGTAACCTGAAGTTATTACTAATTAAAGAGGCGATAGGCGTAGATCCATTTAGTGTCATTATCGAAACAAAATAGCCTCACTATATTTTATATGGACATGCTTGATTTTTAATATATGGTAACACCAACGGTATAACTGATTTGTAGGGTTATAGGCGCAGATCCTATTTTGTGTCATTACCTCTACAAAAACACTGGGCATGCTGGATTGATCTTTTTGGTCTACGTTAACACCCTTGTTGTGCAGTGGATCCGTTAATGCTACCTGCTATTAACCATTAATCAGAATTATCTTTCAATTAGCTGACGACAAGAGAGAACAAGAATGGTACTTAGTCCCATCATAGTGCGACATATTGATTATTCCAACTGGCTACAAACAATAGTGACGTGTGTAAATATGTAGCTGTCACCAATACTTAAGTCTTAAATCAATATGTTAAATATGTATACATTCTATCTAATGCAAATGACCTTTGGGAATTGAAGTGAAATTCAATTGATCTCACCCCCGCCGCACCCCACCATATCCCACATCCCATCCCCGCACCACCCCCGCACCATTCCCGCCCCACCCCCTCTTATTGCCTCCAATGAATATTATAAACACTGATATGTATCTTGTGGATTTTTTTTATAAAAAAAACCCATTAATTTTCATTAAATATTAACAAGCGATAGAAAGCGTAGTAAATGTGAAAAATAGATTATTATGAATATCATGTTTAAAGGAATTTGCTTATCTTTTATACATTTATGATCGGCTACTACACAATTATATGAAATATATCAAAAACTAGGATGTCAAAATTAAAATTTAATAAAAATGATGTCTCCTGGTAATTCAAAAAATGGTATGTTAGCTCGCTCTGTATTATAAAATGCCTCCGCTTTTAGAAAATACAGTTACAATAGACACCCCTTATCGCCAAGTGACATAGCCTCTGTTTTTACGTAGTTGTACTTTATTGTTTGTTTGTTTATTGGATTTATCGTCCCACCAACAGTATTTCAGTTATCTGGAGACGGTGTCCACTTGAAGCAGATATAGTGCTGCCTTCACTGTGTATAGCATGCCGTAAACACCTTGCATGATACCACACCCAGTCACATTATCCAGACACCGGGCCAACCAGTCGTGGAACTACCCTTATATTTGCTTGAGCGTTAGCAAGGGAGCTATACCACTACCATTTATAACGACTTTGGTATGTCGCGGTCCGGGATCGAACCCGGGGCCTCCCGTACCTGGAGCCGACGCTCTACCGATCGCGCTACCAGGTCCGGTTGTGTACTTTATTGCGGTAGATAAACTACCAACACCTACATCTACGAATAGTTGTCATTCAAATTTCATAAGTGTATAAAAAGCCAGCAGCATATTAACAAGAAAAGAAAGTATTTATAATGCAATACACTCTCTGTCGTCAAATGGGCCAATGAATGTGGACACGCTTGTCAAATCACCCGCGTGGATGACAGGCGGCTAATTTGGGAAATTCGCTTAATGTCACAATGTTATCTGAAAAACTCGATTAAGTAATTATGTTTTACTTCTAATACAAGTGCTTCGTGTATAAAGTACAACTAGGAATAATTGACCCGCTTGATTAATTTTACATTCAACTATAAAGTGCAGAATCAAATGCTAAAACATCATGAATTAAATGTTGGCAAAATGTAAAAATGAGGATATTTATCCCTTGCAAAATGTCACCACAACTAGACTGGGTTTAGAATTTTAAGAGATATTAGAAGACCATCGTTCATATTATATCATAAGGCTCCTATCCGGACAACAACTCAAAGGAACAGAAGCTAAGAGATTTTTTGTCCATATGATCTAATGTCCTGGTATCTTCTTAAACTGGTAAGTCTTTGTGTTTTTGTGTCCGTGTGAACACTGTAAACTCCGTGTGGGAGTTTGTCCAAATGAGCCTTTGTCTGGTCAGGCTGTTTTCGGTGAGCATTTCTATGAAACTTTGTCCGCGTCGGGTTTTGTTCAAGTGAGCTTTTGCCCAGGCCCGGCTTCTGCCCTGTGAGAATTTGACCGTATGTTTTGGTGTTTTATTTTCTATTTCGGTTCAGCTTTCGTCCATGTGTGTGTTGTTCTGACATTTGTTCTTTTAATGTACACATGCAACTTCACTGCAGTATTGTCAACAATAAGTTGTATATAAGCTTTTGCAATATGTTAAATGTGTGTTTACACAAATGATTACTGCACAACAGTAGATAGCCTTAATAAAAATTTACTATAAATAACCTCTTAAAGGTCCACACCCTCTCTACATATTTTATTTAAAAAAAACCACGGAGGGGACCTTTAACACATGTTTAACACATGTGACACGTGACCGATAAAGTTTCATTTTAAACCCTACTAAGAATCGGTTTTATTGGTGAGCGCACTAAACACACATAACTTCTGTGTTTAACACGAAAAGGTCATTGAAAGAGACAGTAAAACAGTTTACCTGATTGAAAAGTAATTGGACTTTAGCAGTCGTAAAATAATAGAATATGACACATCGCACCTCGCCGTTTAAGTCAAAGGCCAAGTCATTAAATCACAATAAATGTCGAAAATGACGCATTATTGTTGGAAAGGGTCACGCGCAGATATTTTTATCTATAAAACAATAGCACCACAAAGTCCACAAGCCTTGTTTACTCTACATTGACAGAGCATAGAAGACTTAAAAAGTAATACTTGTGTAACAGGGGTCAATGTGGGCCGTTTCGGCCTTGTTAAAAGGACATATATTTAGATATAAAATTAAAATACAATCCTTTTATCAAACTGGATTATAAAACGATGTATACAAAACGTTTGCATACAGAAAAAACAACAGCAGTTCATTACAGCGAGATATTACACGTTGATTAGTTAAATGAATATACATGCAAGGCCATTCTATGCTCATTTCACAGAGCAAATATTGTAAAGGACAAGAAGGCGCGCACCTACTCTAAAATCTTTGGCAAATTCATAAAATATAAGTATATTAAATAAATAAAAGTTTATAAACTCGTAAAAAATCAACTTAAATCTATATAAATGTCAGAACGCATTTTACGGATTCGATAACTTAAAAATGTTTATATGTTTATTGATGTCGTTAACACATTCCTTCCGTTTTACCAGCATCAATACGACTCGGAACACGCCACAACTACCTGTAGTACTAACAACACCAAGTAAAGTACTGACATTAAACTAATTCACAATAACTATAACATAATATTGATTTTACTCTACTCTGCTTCAACAAATAACTGCAATAAAACCGTAAATGGCCACGGCGAGCCAACATTATCTGAATAACTGATCAGGAAAAACCCTATTAATTATTTAGTAGAGTAAGGTTGTATCTTGAGTAAGGTTGTATCCATTCTCACTTTTAAGCGAGCAATTATTTCTATCTGGCTTAATCTTTTATTTCTAATTCACACAGTATATACATGGTATTCAAATAAGACTCGAAGTAGAGCTAATGAGCATCAGCTTTTAAATGTTTGATTGAGAATTTTGGGATATAAACATTTCTGAAGTCAGATAAATTCCTTACCAGGAGAGAGGGGTTTCACGGGCCACTGTCAAATCTCGATATGACCTAGGATTAATAGCTGGGTCATTGGGCAGGTTCATGTACATATGTTGTGAGATCTGTGTGACGGTAGGGATACGAGCGAGTAAATCAACACATTGATTTGTATTGATTTTATTTTAATTCCCACACACAGGTGCAGAGAGTATGTTTAATAATAGAAACCATTCTCTTTTTAATGCGTGGATACTCGGAAAATTCTAAAACTGTACCTTTTCTGATATAGTTAAGGATAATTTGTTTCTATATGTATAATTGTTCTAATGATAGCCCAGGCAATGCTGTCTTAAGAAGCTCTCATTCTCATTCAAGAAGTTTGTATACGACTAAGTTGCTAAGTTTCACGTTAAAAAAGGCGTAGCAATTCGCAGAAAGTAGTCGAATATATTTGTAGCTCCTTCATAAGATCCGCCAGTAATCGCAGAGAGTCGCAAGACAGGTCAGCATTTCTAACAGGTTGAACTCGTTCGTTTGATGCTCATGTTCGCAACTACATGCAACTTTGTTACTTGTTCGTAACTTGAACGAATTTTGTACACAACCTTGGACAATAGCAGGCATACGTGCACACATCCATGGACAATGGCAGGCATACGTGCACACATTCATGGACAATAGCAGGCATACGTGCACACATCCATGGACAATAGCAGGCATACGTGCACACATCCATGGACAATGGCAGGCATACGTGCACACATCCATGGACAATAGCAGGCATACGTGCACACATCCATGGACAATAGCAGGCATACGTGCACACATTCATGGACAATGGCAGGCATACGTGCACACATCCATGGACAATGGCAGGCGTACTTGCACACATCCATGGACAATGGCAGGCATGCGTGCACACATCCATGGACAATAGCAGGCATACGTGCACACATCCATGGACAATAGCAGGCATACGTGCACACATCCATGGACAATGGCAGGCATACGTGCACACATCCATGGACAATGGCAGGCATACGTGCACACATCCATGGACAATGGCAGGCATACGTGCACACATCCATGGATAATAGCAGGCATACGCGCTCACATCCATGGACAATGGCAGGCATACGCGCTCACATCCATGGACAATGGCAGGCATACGCGCTCACCCCCCATGGACAATGGCAGGCATACGCGCTCACAGCTATGGACAATGGCAGGCATACGCGCTCACATCCATGGACAATGGCAGGCATACGCGCTCACATCCATGGACAATGGCAGGCATGCGCGCTCACATCCATGGACAATGGCAGACTTACGCGACTGTTGTCTGAGAAGAAAAATGTGATGAGGCACATTAAAAAAAGTTAGCAAGGAGAAATGTGTTATAAGGCACACGAACGAAAGGTAGCAAGAAGAAATGTGTTATAAGGCACACGAAAGAAAGGTATCAAGAAGAATTGTGTTATAAGGCACACGAAAGAAGGAAGTATACTCTGTAGGCCTAATGGAAATCAGTAGAGATGAAGGTTGAAGCACACACAACTCTTTCCAATAGCAGTTCGGGTGCAGAGGTTTTCATGCCTAGTCTAAACAGACGTCTCTCCCTGCATTCGGCATTACTAGTCAATGCAGAAAGAAAGGAACGCAGGCAGTTAGCAGCTAGTTAGACCGTAAAAATAGGCTTCACATTCAAACTGGCTCCATAAAGACGCCAAAAGTACAAGTTAAATCATTATTCTGCAGCGCAATATCCACGTACAATAAGGCCCAAATCTACACTTTGTATTAAAGTTTGATATGTTTACATCCCCATGTACACCATTTGACGGTCAAATATCAACAGCGGCATACCAACAGGTAAAGATTTAAATGTGCATTTCATGCTATCAATATGGTAATACGATCATTTCAAAACAGCAGATTCTTTTATAAAAAAAGTTAAAAGATGCAAAGAAATTTGGGCAAAACTTCACCTTGGTTAATTTCTATGTGTGTTTATGTCCCATTTCATTTAAATCATATCTTCAATTGCACTACCTACGCTCATCATGAGGGTCAATTAAGTCAGAAAAGCTCAATTTATTTGCTTCGGGTACATCGATTCAACAGAGTTATGGTCATATCGGCGACGTCCACTATATAAGTGAAGGAAAACCTCGGACAAATGCCTACATAGAATCACCGACGCACCACACTCAGAAATTCAACTAGAAGATTTTCATTCCCATAAACATTGGGTCCTTGACAAACTTTCGTACCCACGCCGTAGATGCTCGTCATTTCAGAGAAGCTACTGGCGCAAAGAGACTGATAATTACTAATTATGTGATAATGCAGAGCTAACTACAAGCCGCATTTTAGGCAGACTGATTGCGAAAAACTTCGAGGAATGCCGATGTAATTAATCTTGAGTTTGTGCATGCGCACTCTGCAGTTGTAACGGGACACAGATTGGTTATATTAATTAAGATGACATTTTCGGTCACGCTAACCCTCCTATTTAAAGCTCTACTAACAACGGTTAAGTTGAAATTGTATAAAAACATTGTGCCGCTCTTTTGCAGGCCGTTCTACTGTAATGTCCCTAGAAACATCGGAAAGTTACAATTTGATTTATTGGTGAGTCCTCCTGATCATCGACTGGAAGAATAAAGTCAGTGGAATCACGTTTGTTTCTTCTAAATCATTGCGCTTAGCAGGTTTGGTTTGACCAAATGACGATCTTTTGTTATTCACCAGTTGAAACCTTGATCAGTACTTTCTTTAGGAATTGCCAGTAACTATCCCCATCATCCAAAATATCCCCAACAGTTTTAAAACTGAGACTAAAAATATGAATACGGCCTTCTTTTCAGTGCACGTAAGTTTTGGTGGAAAAGCTAAAGACACGCAAACATGCCTGCAGCACGCACGTACTTAAATATGTTGCGTCCTTTTATAAATGGCCACAATTATATCGCTAGGTTGCATTTTCAAAAACAAAGAAGATAAAGAACAAGCAACTGTGCCTTATCAATGCTTTACAAATACCGTGTCACATGCATATGTACACACTCACTTAAGCATGCCATGATTTATACATGAATACTTAACAGCTATATTAACCCGTTACACTTGAGTTTAATTCTATTTATTTATAGTCGATTGGGAAACAAGTTCTGTCAACTTATATTAATCCCTCTCGACTGTCCACTTCTTGAATAGAACCAGTACTTAGGTATTGTGTACCTGGGGCAATGTGCAGTAAATAGTTTTGCTCAAGGACTAACATCACGTGGTCAGTTTGGGGTTCGAACCCGGGACCCTCCTATCCGGCATCCAACGTCTGAACCATCAGACCACGGACGCCCACCAACGTTACATTTTAGTTGTTCTCCATACTTGTTGATTGCAGCGACAAAGAAAAAATGAAACATTATTTTAAAGAAACTCGTGCAAGCATTTTGTTAAATTAACACCATTATATAATTGTAAATTAAAATGTTTACACAACAATTGTCTGCTGAACATACATGTTTGTAACTTAGTGGCAACTAGAGCTGATACTGATCAGACGGCTCCCGGCAAGTCTGGTTGAAGTGGATCATGTTATTTCCCTTAGAATGGTCAACGCATGGTTAAAGATTAAGCCCATGGGCAATACACAGTTATACTAAATGACCACACATTTGTATCGTGTATTATGTAACCAATATTAATCTGACATTGATCCTAACCTCGTCTATATCTCTAGTCAAAAATAAAACCCAAATGAACACCTCCCATTTATCAACACTGGTTTATCTTCAGGCGACGGTAAGTGGGTCATTGATTATTTAAAACGCGCGAAATCATCACATAAGCAATACACACAATAACTCATTAGAAATATACACAACGCAGGAAATGTTTCTCTACATTAAAAAGAGCAGGACCAGGTTCACATAAGGGAGCAGGTTCACATGCAGGAAAAATACTCCCGCTGTAATCTACAGCTATATTAAATGATCAAAAATAAAACCGTGCTCACGTACTTACTGGGGTTTTCATGGAGTAGCGGATTGTAGCCTATATATTGATATTAGATTGATACTGACCCTATCTACCTGCTAGTTTTTACTAATGTATATGCTCGCCATATGCCGAAAGGTGAAAGGCGAGGGTAAATAAAACCATTCGGTCGGTATTTACCACATTGTAAGCATAACTTAATCGCATTATTTTGCAAAAACCCAAACTGGCAAACCTGATACTATTTAGTTAATATTAGTCAGGTAAGACGCATTTAAGGGCTTTTGGTTATAGCAATAGCGTGTCTTTCAACAAATAATGCATCAGATGGTGCAGAGACAACGTACTCGCCAAGGAAGCATATGGTTGCAGGTTCAAAACCAGATCGAGGTATTTGTTCTTTATTTATAGACGGGTGACTGGTTGTAGCAAGAGTTTAGATAAAACCACAAGGAAATACTAACTGTGCTCTCCTTATTTATTTTGTTACACTTTAACCTGACAGATCGAGAATGCAATTTGGGTTATCAATATATATCACGTGAAATAGAAATATATCGGACAATACAAACGCGATATTAAAAAAGATAAAGTTTATAACTAAGGTACAAAGATAATACATTATTTATTTGACATGAACACATTGTACAAACGAGTAAAAAAGTATGATTAGGGATTCAAACCCACAACTGCATGACTTAAGTTTTATCGTTCATTGATCGGCATGTGAGGTTTTCCAGCACGCTTCAAGTCCACGTGTGTTTTTAATATGGACTATTTACTATAGTTTTATAGTGACTTATATTTACAAATATTTTTTCTTACAAGTCTCATCTGTTTACATATGGATGAGGACCCAATACTGCTATCGACTAACAAATAACACACACACACACACGCACGCACGCGCACGCACGCCCGCCCGCACGCACGCACGCACACACACACACACACACACACACACACACACACACACACACACACACACACACACACACACACACACACAAAAGAACAATCATAAAACCGGAACATTTCAAGCTATGAAGACCGATCTGATGCAGGCAGAAACTGCCCTAGATAATATTATACTGTTGTAAAATTTGAATCAATGTCACTGTATTACGGTAATGTTTAATGAAATTGGAAGAGGGATTATATGTAGCGACACCTGATAGGTAAATCGCATTATATGTTGGTCGAATCATACAAATATATCAAATATACACCTGTAAAAATAGTGTTAAATTATTTAAACAAAATTTGGGTGAACAACCTGCTCGATATGGCGTACACACAAAATGATAAGATGCAAAACACACGGATGAACTGATTGTATGGGTATAGGCGACTTTGTGTAGAGATATAACATTTTCCCCATTATTTAATGTCCTGTGGCGTATTACGCCATTAAATAATTATTCTTCCATGGGCGAATGAGTCCACACTCCAGACTGAAAATGACACAACTGTGATATTTCATTATATTTCAAAACACAAATTTCTCATCAACGTGTGGCCTAAAAGGGAATCAGATCTTGAATTTAAGATTGTATGCCTTTATTATGCAGCTAGCTCGTGGATGAAACAGCCTAAATGACAAAAAATTAAAAGTTAAGACTTTCAATATGTGACCTATGTATTTGTATAACGCAAAATAACATACACGCATATTTAGACACATATTCACCAACCATTCTTAAGTCTAAGTCATGACTTTAGCCAAAGTCACAATTTTCATACCAACAAAAATAGCCTTATTTATGAAGTTTTAATGTGATTTTAAGCTCAATGTAGCAAAGATAAAGTGTCATGCAAAATACAGATATGTAGCTTTATACATAGTGAAGACGTTGTGGATTGAAATCCATGACTTGAGCAATTCTTACTTAACAATAGCTGGTGAATACTGGCCTTATGCTGTAGAAGTTCATGTTAAAAGTAACATATAATAAATAAAACCAGAAGTCTATGTAGCTATGCAAAACTATGAACGAGTCGCTTAAACTAAGCTGCTAACAAGAGAATCTTACAGACCCACAAGTCACCCAGGACGTCACATGTTGCTACGAAGCATGTTTTTTAACACGTAAATGCAAAAAAAGATCAAGCTACAATGACCCCAGATAGCCTACTTTTGCAAACAACAGGATAACCACAAGGTCAAATCACATAGTTCATGTGTTCTATAATATTGGGTAATTTTACGTTTTATGATTTGCTGTTTAATAATATACATTCTAGTACAAAGCATGTTCATATGCACGCATGTTTTACATGAAGTTGAACTACACGAACACATCTTTAACTATTTCGGCCAATCAACATTGCTGTAAAGCTTCGTTTTTGGTAATAAGTTGTATAACTTTTCATTTAATTCGACTTCTGACTCCTGCATTGAAGAAAGCGATTGGAAAATGCAACTGCAAAATTTAAAGTTTCGATGCCCGTTTTAACTCACTGTTTACTTTATTTCAAAATCGACGCCTTTTTGGTTAAACATGCCGCTTGTTTGTTTGTTGTTGTTTTATTTCGCACTGACACAGTTATGGTCCTATTGGCGACATCCAGCTTATTACTGGTAAAGGACGAACCATTAACTTACGTCTGGGTAGATTTACGTCTGGGAAGAACCACCGGCGCACCGCAGGTTAGCTAGAAAACCTCCAAAAATGAAAGTTCTCGCCCCAACCAGGACTCAAACCTACGCGGTGAGGGGCTGAGGAGTTAAAAATTTAATAATGAATTTAAAAATGCTTTCTTTTTATTATTCAATGAGTTTTAAATTTATTATCAGCCATTTTGGGAGGGAACTGTTCTGGAAATGCTTGTTCTGTAATATTATTGCATAGTGTCGGTTAAATGCAAAATAAGTTTTCTGTTACTGTTGTTGCTGTTTTTGTTTGGCTAAAACATCCGATAATGGTGGTTTTCAAAAGTTTGCATTTATCCAATATATGTAACAATATCTTTTCACCGTTTGGGATGATTTTATTATACTATCTGCAAAAGTTCATAATAAAAGCGCAACAAAAGCATTCGGCTCTATGCGATATTTTTCATGTCTTTTTTAACATCTACATGACTATATTAAAATTTTATCATCAGCTTATTTTAATGATAATGTTTCGATACAATTTTATCATCAGACAGATGCAGCAACCTACATCTGCACAGCTATGATAAAGAATTAACTCGTGCATGATATGTAGACACTGTTCCATCATTATCTCCAGCACGTTGTAAGTTAGCAAACCTTAAACCTACAACCTGTAACAATTGTTAACTTTACTTTAATTTAAATCTTATTATCGCTAGCATGAAACTGTTGAGATAGAAAGGATCCGAAATCATATTTGTATTACAACCTGATATATACATATATACCATATAAGTCTTTAACATACCAAGATCATATTATGTAAATTACACATTGAAACATACACAATTGTTTCATGCTCATTATAGCTGTTTTCATATTATTTTCAAATTACATGTAGGTATCATTAACTGAAACAAATACAAAACACATAACGTATGTCTTCACTTCGTGCAATGGTATCCGCCCTAGCCTCAAGTGTCCTTTTCAGCCCACCTCGTTGCTTTCTACAACATTCTTTAACCCCATTTGTCCCCTCCCTTTTATAACGACCCAACACGAGTGTCAAATTTTCAACCTACTCTCAACGAAAACAAACACCAACCCGTCTCTTTTCATCGGTATATAACTTTATCGTCAGGTAGCCCTAATTTTTCGACTGCATTTCAACACAAGCGATACACCCGCAGGTAGACGAATTGATGTAAACCCGACATTGACACTGAATATTGGACAACGCGACTCAATTGTTCAGAAGAAAATGTAATAATGGAGCTTAAGCTGATGTTGCAGCAAATATTATTGATGCAAAATTACATAGGCTCTTAAATTAATGTATTATCCCAATCGTGCAATAAAATGCATTATCCTTTCTACAATTTATGGGCTTGCAGATGTTGTTCTTACGCTAGTGATGATGTGAGACACAATTTGCAGCTTGTGAGTAATGTTTTTGTCAACTATCATTTGTGGGCTGTACTATTGAGAGGATTGGAAGTATTGCATCGAAGCAATATCTGAACAGTTTTGTGCGGATAGAGTTCAGAAACGCTCACTTTACTTTCTAGAAACTCATTCGCTCTGAACTCTCTCTCTCTCTCTCTCTCTATATATATATATATATATATATATATATATATATATATGTTCGTGTTACGTAACCTTGTATTTTGCAAAAGAAAGAGAGCCAGTTTGTTGCTGAAACCAAAGGACAGTATCATACTCTTAAACGAGTTTTTTTACGAAAATTCCTTTAAATTACTTTTACAAAGTTTTTACATATTAAATTTTCCGAAATTGGCACCTTTTATAAAACTGCTTTCGGTGATGAAACAAACAAAAATAGGTGTTATGTAATTTTTTAACTTCAGAGAAACTAGTTCGCTGCTTTATTTAAAGAACCTTGCATCTATCTAACCTGAGCTGGGGCACCCGGAACCTTTTGGATTGCTTGATACACTTCCCGTTTTTCTTCCAATTCCTGTGCTCGCTGCGATTTGTGGGGATCGAACTGCGGAAGTGATGTATCCAGATGTTCTATAAGGTAGTGATAATCCGGTTTGATCCATCGGAACACAGGGAAAATATAAATGTCGTTAGTTTTCCTGTTCTCCACAACTATCTTGTCGACAAACCAATCCGCGCCCAAACCAGCATTATCTCTCCAGAACTCTACACGGACAACCTTTCCTGGAATCTGTTTGAGTTTAAGGTCTTTGATTGGAAACACGTCCAGCTGACCACTTTCGAAGTCATTTCGGAAGAAATTATCAAGCACGATATCGTCAGTGTTGGCTCCAGTTTCGCCATGCAGTTTAATCTTCACGTTGGCATCTGTGCCAGCGTTTTTCCTATCCCCAGTTTTGACATAAATCACAAACTGTGAATTTTGGACCCCTAAACACGCGCCCATATTGTTAACACGGACAATTACGTGATTTTTAATTCATTAGGTTATTTTTTATATAATCAGAATTCACTCTTTTAACTTAACACATGTGTATTTTATTGATGGACAGCAACTGATGAACACCTTTTTGAAAGGTAAAATTCCACAAAAGTATTGAAATAATTTCTTACCACTGCAACAGTTCAAATAACTGACATTTACGCAATATCCTTACATATCAATCCACATTCCACGTGCTTATTGCCCGATAAAGGTTTAGCTTTGTCAAAATTTACAACTCTGTCATCTAGGAAAATACTGCTACACTAGTACACACGACGCAGGTAGGCAGTGTGTAGTGGATGAGATAAAAACAAAAGTGACGGCTATTTTTAAAACTGCCTCGTAACGATAAAATCCGAGAACATTCAATTGATTATAAAGAAACTAACGTGGTTTCTCGTCCTGCGCTATTGAGCTTTACTGTCAACTGAGCGTTGAAAGTACGAGCGGTAGCTTTTATAATAGAATCGTGTCACGGCCGAATCTACTATCGCGATTTCAGTGGTTTGACTAAAGTCGCGACAGATGACATAGTATTTGGGATGGCAAGCGACAACCGCACTTCTAGCTGTTCGGGTGTTTTTGCGTAGGAGGGAAAACTCATTCATGAACTTCTCAGCTATGTATGTTAAATAAAACAGATTGTGTGTACATGACTTTTACAGTCATAATTGTCTCTCATAAAATTTCTACTTGATTGTGGGTGGGGAAAAAGTAGTCCATTGTCAAGATTATAATCGTGGATTTGAACCGTGAGAAAGCAAGAAAAAGTGTATCTTATATAAAGTACCGTTCATATATCGAGGACATTAATCTCCTTATAATGTTGTTGGACACAACATACACATGTACCGATACAAATAAGGTCATTGTGGTATGATCCAGCTGTTGGTGGTGGAAGAAGGCTCCAGAAAATTGAATAGGCAGAACCACTGACGCACCACGGGTAAGCTAGAAAACCAAACCACATTAATTTCTCGCCAGGATTCGAACCAGCGAGGTGAGGGGCTAAAGAGTTAAAAGTCGGTACCACTAACCGCTTAGCCACCGGCGATTTCTTTGGTATATTATATACAGGTATATACAGTTTGTAAATGGTTTGTAACATTTATTGACATAATTTAAAAACCAAAATAAAAGTTTACAACGTGTGACTCCTTGCAATCCCCAATCGCAAATATTCAGAGGTAAAATTATGTCGATACAGACTCTCAGATATTTTTGTATTTGTTTAGATTTATTAAAGCATCGTCGAAAATATGGTCATTCTAGCGACCTTCAACCATTCTTTTATGAGGAAAACGTCATTACTTTGAGGCTTTCGCACCGGGAGAATGCCCAACATTAATACGGCGACACTAACAGTGTGCCCAAAAGTGCTGCCATTTTTGTGGTGTCATTTACTTTACAAAAAAACAACAACAACGAAACTTCACCCAAAAATAATGTTCTGGTGCCACGAAAATCCACCCTTCTCAACACTTTTAATAATTTCATTTACAGGGAAATACTCAAGAATGCATACACGAAAAATCAAGGATGTGCGATGTCTAGCTTACAGCCAGGAAGATGAATATACTGGGAGCCAGGCTATCTGCTACCTTGCGTCTTCTTCTTTTTCCTGATGTTTGCTATATCCTTTTGTTATTGCAAGCTGCAACGTTTACCTCAATATACTTGGAGTTTTTTTTTTCCATTGAAAGAGACCTCATCATACAGCTGCGAATTCACGCTATTGCTTGCTACATGATAATCTCAATCCACAGAGCGGCGACAGTTAATCTACCTATCAAAAACCAGATGGGCTAAATGTCACTTTTACATTGCAAAGGAAAACTCGTTTTATTTTACTTGATTGTTATTAAACCCTGCCGGGAGTTGCGTTATATTTCACATGCACAATGCCACAAACATGCGATAAATATCATTTGTCTACCCCGAAAACTAGACATACATTATACAACAACGAAACTCTTTCTAAATTTACAACCGAGCATGGATACAAACTTTATTATATATTCATGGTTATTATTTATAGCCCATATATGTTTTATTGCTTACCAAATTAAAGAAGACGGCAATTTTGTAAGATTACAGATTTTCGAGCTTTTATTACTGGGGGATGTGTAGGAAACGTGATTAACTCTTCTTGTCGTATGATATTTATTTATAAACCATACAAAATATACGATTTAGCAAACAACATCATGCTATTGATAAAAAACATATTGGTACAGACTCAGAAGCAAAACGTGTGCAAAAAGTGCATCGCGATCAGTCAGCTTCCGGTAGGGGCTGGCTGATCCGGGCCTACAACACTTGCTTATGACTGATCAAACGATTATACCGTGCACAGCATGGTGAGAATGGACGTTACATATACATTTTTGTTTGCCTACGGCAGAACCTGACTCCATTAAGGAAATAACATAAAGGTGGTACCTGACAGAGTGGATCATTTGTCCTCAAACAACCAAGTCATTTATTGTTACTTGAACAGATCTCGAGAAATATTGTAAGTGAACGTTCTACATATATGTGAAAATTAACGTATAACATCATACCAGTCATTACAAACATGCATCTGAGCTACCCTGTACAGTTAACTATTTTTAAACAAACAAAACCACGTGACCACTTAGTTATTAAATCACATGATATCATTATTCAGCTTATCCGCTTTGAAGTAGATGTTTATTTTTAGCAGGAGTCCCAATCGTGCTTGTTAATAGAATTGGGAATGATGAAAATTTAGAGTGATTTTAACGAGATGTACTAGCTTATTATTAAGGCAGTTTTCTAAATCGATCTTTCTTAGACTGAAGTATGAGTTATTTTAAAGATTATACTCAAATGCCCCAATCAACGGTAAGATATAGTTACGTGTATGTGTTTTTAATAAAGGCTATCTCTCCGATACCATCTTTATTTAGGACAATAAGCTCAGGTGACAACTTACCTGTGTAGCTCAACAAATTTCAGTGTGTACAAATAAAAGTGTTGTTAAAAGAAGAGAAGAACACTTTAATAAGACGCCTACAGTAAACATTGTTTACAACGTAATGAAAGGGACCGTAGTAAGAATATCGTTATTTCCAATGAACACCGTGCCGACCCAACCATGTCTCAACAGATAGATACATAACTGTAAATAAATGTGCATAGTCTATAGAACTTTTACAATGCTTAGTTGTCCCATGGCAACAAAAAGGCAAAACAAAAGATACCGGAGATTTGTAAAGAGATTATCAAAAGCATAAACAAAAAGATAACAGCAACTCTGTCACCTTGAAGAAAACATGACAAGGGGCTTCACAAATGAGATTTGAACGAGATTATAATATTCTGGATAAATGACCATATCATAGTGTTTAATTTTAAAAATAAAGTATGGGGAAGTTATGGGACTTTTCCCTTAGAACACCCATATATTTTGCTTTTACTAAATAAGAGAATGGTTGTGTGCATAAAACAGGACAAGTAGAAATGTATACAACTTAAGCGACGACACGTGTAAGGTCATCATACACATTTATCATTTATCAAAAGATTTGTTTATTTCCTTTGTTATGACATTAACGCTGTATGAGTTGATGTAATAAATGAAATAACGATTTTCATTAGGCAGATTTTGTGTTTAAACGGAACAAATTCTAGAAAATGCTGCTTAACCTTCCATTGTGGCGTATATCAAACATCAGGCGATATAAGACAATTACTATTCAGAACAACAGATGAATAAACAAAAGATAATAACAATATCCGGAAATTGGTACTTTTCGCTCTGTAATAACAAGTTGGAAGTTACAATAACACAGGCAAGTTTACATACAACGAATAACAACTACATTGTTATTTCACTCTATGCAGACCGTCACTTATGATTAGGAATATAAATAAGAAATAGACAAGGTCGATAAGCAAGAAACTTCAAAATAATGAAATAAATATATAATTGAAGACAGGAAAATAGAACAAGCATGAGTGTCAAAGAAATACAAAAAAATGTATACATAGCACCGACACAATGGTGGTAATATCTACGACAGACAGGTATAATCGATTAAGGAATCTCTCAAGACATATGCCGGAGTAGAACCTGTCTGCGAAATATCAGTTAACGGAAAATATGCCACAACCGAGACTCGAGCCCAACACAGTAATATATAGAACAAATAACGCCACGGAGACTGTCATGTAATGAGTGTGTAATGAAGGTTTAATCGTAAAAAGGTCATTAAAGTATACAGACAGAGGCATACATGTGGCGCATGAAGGACCCATGAACAAAAAAACTCAGCATGAAGATATCTTATCGCTGTATAAATAGCCCGGGGCAGGATACAGCTTCAACAGCGCGTAGATACGTGTGTGTTTGATAATCGAAGTGATACAAAAGTAGAACAACAGTCCGCCATGTTAGTGAACTCCGACTTTGATTTATCTATTGAACCAACTGATCAGCCATAAAAGGCGCATATTGTCCTCGCCGAAACTATATGCATTATGTGGTAATATCCATAATATTTTTTTCTTGCTTAATCTAAGATTTTCTCTTAATTAAATTTAATTAGATTCAATTAAATTAATTAAGCCGCGTTCATCAAACATTCTAAGCTGTTGCTGTATTAAAGTTATGTCTATGTTTCATTGAAGGGAAAATGTTAGTTAAAGTGAGAAAGACACAGTAATATATGCGTATAAATAACGAATGAGCAATTACTTAAAATTATGAAAAATAACTTTAAAATATCTAGCACCACCGAATTGTGCATTTGAATTGTTGTAAAAATAATACTGATTAACTTGAGGGGATTGTAATGGTAAGGAATCCGATTTGCATTCTGTACTTTTAGTTATCTTACACACTTATAGACAATAATAAACGAAACGGATGTACCTGTGCTGGCATGCCTTCGAAGTGAGGAGCCAATTCGTATTTTGTTCTCTTTTCTGACAATTCCCAATCTCTCTGCTCCTTATATTGTTCAGACTGTGGCAACGATGTATCAAAACAGACAAAGCGGTACTTGAAATTAGGCTGAATCCAGCGAAATATCGGAAACTCGAACATCTCATTATTCGAAGTATTGATAACTCGAATATAGTCGACATACCAGTTGTCTAATATTCCGAACTCATCTCTCCAAACTTCAATATAATCAACAGGAGAAACGAACAACTGACGTTTGAATTTAAACTTGTCAATTTGATTCGTCTCAAGATCGTTTACAAAGATATTGTCCAGTTTCAATTCGTCAGTCACATCTCCCATATTGCTACACAACCGGATGAACACATTGGCATCAGTACCGCTGAACAATCGGTCTCCTGTCTTGACGATGATGTCATAAGTAACCTCACTCATGATTGCCCACAGGTAAAAAGCAGCACAATTTACGTCACGTTATCTAAAGAAAAGCTCAAAATATGGAATCAGACACTAAGTGTTCAATTTATTTTAGCTCACAGCTGTCCGTGAAACAATACTTCCTCACTCTCTGATATATGTGCTTTCAATACTTGGCATTTAAAACGGAATTCAAACCAAGTTATGTAATGTTTTCATTCATGCACATTATATAATCACTCGCACAGTAGAGGAGCGTCTATGACGGACTTTGAAACAGTTTTATCTTATCAACGTATTATTAGCAGCCGACCTGTTAAACACAGATGCGCGATTTCTGGTTTTCATTAACTTCCATGCCAAACAGCGAATCCGACACTAAAAGTGGCTGTGGTGTTTTACAAACGCTCTTTTATGGCTGCATTTTAACTTGAAACCTTATATGACATTTGGACAAACTACCCTAACAACGCAATGCGATAAAGGTCATTAGCGCTTTAAGTCTATTTTAATACTTAATTCGTTATATATTCCATTTGAGTAAACTGACAAAAACAACGAACGTCTTCTTTAGACCTCTCTCACTTATTCAAAAGCTCCATCACAAGTATTTTATTCCTTCTCTCTTTTCGGATGTGCGGTTCTAATCTAGATAAAAATCGCCCTTTCCCACCTGTTTAACTCAACGCAACAGATTCTTGCCTCGCAGAAACGAACTTTCGTAGTAACGCTCATCTAGGGGTCTTTGCAATACACAAGAATAGCAGCTGTATATATATAATATGGGGTAGTTTTCGACAGGGGCAGACCCATCATAACCCAGCCACGCTCCCTCCCACAAACAAACATACATAAAATCCCCGGAGCATGCATACAAAACATAGACTTATATTATATAAACTATTTTTTGTCAATAAACTAGTAAAATAGTATCACTTTTGTTGCTAGCACACGTTAGACCGCATCCCCGCGATCTCTGAAATCAAACTGTCTTTCAGCATTTTGGAAGGAAATCAAGCCTCCCTTTGAGGCAAAGTCAATGATATACTCCTGGTAATCATTAAATGAACATCTTTACGATGAAAATAAAATATGAACACAAGAACACAAGAGCACGTACATTGAGTAAATTATGATCTATTGATGGGTGGAAAGCATCGTGTACCAACTGGGCAGAGCAAGCTATTGGGGAACCATCCTTCAGACATTTCTGGCAAATGTTCAACGCCAACAGTACAGCATAATATAAAAGTTCAAAAGGTGTTGTTGATATTTATATACGCCGACTACAAGGTTTAATAAAATATATTACACAAGAAAAAATATTCAATTTATTTCATAGCTCGAACTGTTTTTAATATCTAAATAAACAAATTATTTAACCTTTTTAAAATCTCCATTTGGTACCTTTCTCATCGCAAGTTACACTCAAATTCCAAGACCTATTTACTCTGGAAAATAGTTCTTTAATAATCTGTTTATTTCGAAAACGTTTTTTTAAACAAAATACACAACCCCTTTTAAGAAATATTTAAATGGGATATTATTTTAACTTTTGGCAATGCGGAGGTAATACTCTGTGCGTAGGAGTACCAAACAAGAAAATGTGTTTTCAAGTAACATGACCGCGATTCTTGCGTCGAGTCAAACTATAACATGTAAACTTAGAGAAAACACAGATCTTGCGAAAATGTTAAAAATCATTCACAGACATGGCTTCACGACGCTTCAAAACGCTACAAGATGATTCGCGACCCATTTACGACACTTCAGAACGCTGTGAGACGATTCGCGACTAATTCACAACGCTTTATAAACGCAGTAAGGCACTTCTCGACGCTCAAAGACGTACGTTTCATATTTTCTGTTTCATTAAGAAAAGCAGCATTGATAAAAATTTAAACTGTTAGGTATGTAATTTCCATTTCATAATTGAATTGGTTACGTTTTTGTTGCTGATCATGTTGAGAAAACGTTAGTATTTGACTTTTGCCTACGTAGAAAAAAATATCTTTTATGACGCTGTATGTACATGGATTTAGACGGACATGTAGTACATGTTGCAGCCTGCATGTTTGGCTGGACAAATACGTACGTGCTTCATGCACGTCATGCATTTCCTTGTAATGGATAACCACACCACGAACATGTTCTTTTAAAAATAAACAAGTATTAATGATGGTGATAAAATGTGCACTTGATGTGCGGAAATGCAACATGTGTCTTCTCCTTTCACACACTCACACCCATCCCTTGAGCTCGTTGGTTTCCGAAATACCTTTCAGACAAGTTTGAGAAGCAAAGAACAAACCCTGTATGTAATGTTTTCTCAATGATATCCTGTACTAGAAACATTGGCTTACAAGAGGACCGATATTATACAACTCACTATTCATAAATAATACACTGTTACAGGAATGTCCTCTTTTCGTGCAGTTCTATTTGTTTTTGGCATTTCCGCTATTTAAAAATATCAAAACTGACGTCCAACCTTTTTTTGGACAGATTTTGGTGATAGGTAAACAAAATAACTATTTTCCTGATTCTAAAAATAAGCAGCTCTTTCAAAGGACACGATGTTCACATAGAATCTTGTGATCAGAAGTTATATTTTATTATATTTTTTCTTTTACTTTGGTTGAACAAAATGCTGCTTTTTAAGAAAGGAAAAACAACAACATAAAAATGCAACTTTGACCAAAACGCTTAAGTCATATTCGCATTTTCTGCATTATTTTATGCGAACTATGTAGTTGTTACTGGGTTTATTGCGTCGTTTCGATTTACTGTTTTGTTGTTGTTGTTTTTTTGTCTTAAACATAAGCCAGACCGTCAGAATTACCGCGAGCTAGAAAAAGTCGTAAAGATAAAAAGTCGTAAAGATAAAAAACAGTTTTACACAATACACCACAGGGAAGAAACCTGTGAATAACTGAATATTTAAATCAGCTGTTCCTCTCAGTGAAGCGTAAGGTGCAACTAATGAAATAATTCCTAATTAAGCTTGTCGGCAGTAGCTAGGTCATGGCGGGGTAACGATAACATCAGATGTGGATATGCCGGACCTACTATAGCTTATAATGAATGGTTTAAAAGGTAGGTCTGATGCTAATAAAGTACATATCGGATGATTAACTCCCAATCATCCGTCGATCAATGTGTGGAAGGAGGCTATGTTGCATTACCGGTGGCGCCATCTGACGGTGTGAGGTAGAGTTTATTAACACATGACCTGCTTAGCACGAATGGATAAGACATGGGCGGACAGAGTAGACCAAGATCACACAGTCGCCATGAGAAGTATGAATCAGGTTTTACTCTTGTTGTTGCTAAATCTCAAGTAAAACGTCGTTTTGGACATCAATAAAGTTGTTAGCAATTCAAATTTTTTTAAACTCTTATTTTTAAAGGCCCAATTGAACTTCTCCAAAGGTTCATACCACTCCTTTAATTTTTGCTGAATCCGCTAACGCAGCTACGCGACCCACACATTTTCAAACTGTTGTTTTTCCAACGAATTCAATTACATTTGCTAACAGTAAAAACACTTATAGTGACGTCACAATACTGCGCGATGCGCAAATATACGAAATTTTACGATCCGGCAAATGGACGATAATCGATAATTTCGTGAAGTAAGTAGGTTGGAATTTTCGTAATATTCGATTTTTTCAATGCAATAAGTCGAATGACTTTCGTCTAGATAAAGCTCATGCAATTAAACACGTGGATTTAATGACGCCATTAAATGGGGCCTTTTACAGGGTGCAAGCCATACTGCTTGACAGTCGGCGACAAATAGTGCCGATTCTTGCCGGACCGCTTTCGGCAGGCACTCTATGATCTGGATCTACGCTATTTGCTTAGATTTGATTCAATGATGATTGTGGGAATCAGAGCAAAGCAATGTCATGGAATATTAGATGGAAATAGCATCAGTTACAAAGTGGTTAGTGAGTTATTGTTAGTAAGACTGCATATTTGATTTGACCGTGTATAAAAAGATATAACATTTTCTGGACTATTACGGTGGAGCTTTTTATAGTGCCATTGCTTCTTTTATTGTCTCTGCTTTTTTAAAGATGATAATGATGATGTGAAGATGATGATGATGACGCCCACGTGCAGACACGAAAAGATTTGACACGTGTATCAATGCGTTTTGAGATGAACTCATCATGAAAATATGCTTTATAATCCGAATGTGTGTATTTATCAGATCGGGGACATGTATTTAATGTAAATGTCAATTTCGTCATATAAGTTATTTTTCAACTACAATTCTCAATCAACCAACCAACGAGAAAAGAAATAAATCTGGTTTTATAAAAGCTGTAGGTGTATGTGGTTGGAAAATTGTTTTTTTTTTCACACTACTCTAACATCCACTGTACTTAGTACGCGGTGACGTGGAAACAATACAATATTTTTTGAAAATTTAAAATATTTTTTACTAGACATTTTAATTATATTTGCTACACACTGGTTGTATTTAAGTTAACACAGTATATATACAAACCCAAACAATAAACACATATTATTGTAATCGATTGTTTCGTGTCATTGTATCAACTTAGAACGTATTTTTGTATTATCATGGGATGGTTACCATTGGACATATTAGAATAACTCACTCATATCTTTTATAAAGAGAATTTCAACCTGAATGTGTTCCTTGCCAGGAACATCTTACAGTAATCATATTTTATTACATTGTATTGAAACAGACCATATTCGGTCGAAGTATTTTAATGTCAAAAACATGTACGAACTGTTTAAGACAGTGTCCGATTCTAAGCTTGTTTGCTTCCTGAACGAGATTTGTATTCTTAATAAATTACAAATTGTTAAACTTTACCGTGTTAGGCGCCTTATGACCTGTTAAGTGTCGGTGTGCCGTAAACCCCAAAATACCATACCGGTAAAGTCACTTAACAAATGTTACTTATAACTAAGAAGCATAATTCCGCCAGAATAAATGTTTTGTGATATGGGAGTTACGTCCCTTCTGTATTCATAAATATGACTACAATGACAAGTACAAAACTTAATTTCCATAATAATTTAGACAATATTTCTAAACAGATAGAGAGATATAGTGCTGTGTTCACTGTGGATAGCATTCCGAAAACACCTGACATAGTACTTCACCCAGCAAGGGCGGATCCAGAAAATTTTGGTGGGGGTGGTAAATACTAGATATACCAGTAAGGGACCCTAACGTCGACCTAAGCAGTCAGCAGACAAAATTTACTTTAAAAGCTTAGCATTTTTTAAGCTTACATGTATGGGATTTCACAAGTCTACTCTTTTACCAGGTTGGTTGTGGGGAATGCATCACCACATCCCCCAAACCCTGGATCTATGGAACGACGATTCGTAGTAATAATTACAATCTGATTGAGCGTTAGCAAGGGATTAGTTGTACCACTACCATTTGTAATACTTAGGCATGTCGCAGTTTGGGTTTGAACCCAAGGCCTCCCGCACCTGGGACAGACGTTCGTCTTATGGTGCTGTCAGTTCTGATCAAACAGTTCATACATCCATCATTATTCACTGTTACATGTACATGTATACAGACACACAATTTGCGCTTTCTGATGCATCTTTGCAGTAACTGGGATCGGTCATTGAGGCCTGATAGAATCTCTGTTACTTCCATCATTGACTGAGTCACATCATGAATCTAAATATCACGAACGATGAGCAGAGACAACCAAGGAAGTATTTAACTTAGCGGCGGCAGTATGTTTTATCTCTCATTCACGTGCGCGCCTGCACGTTGGCCGCACACGATATGCCTTTAAATCCCCTCAGTACAAATCGGTGTATTTTACGGGTTGTTCCGACTATAATGCAGATTCCTGGATATATATACATATATATATATATATATATGCATGCATTATTATCAAATATAGTGCTGTTAGAGAACTTCCATGTATATATATAATTAACATAAAAGATTTTGTAGTTTTGTAGCGCGATTAATTAAGAGGCCCGCGGTTCGATTCCCGACTGCGGCGGTCAATTTTTCATGTTGATTTTCGGTGTTATCAAAAATTAAAGGTTTCATTTTTTTCACTGATACGATTGAAGAATAATTCGCTTTATTTTGGGTTTCTTTAGCACAAAAGGTGCATTAATAGTACGAAAGGGATAAGACATATGCGACAGAATTAATTAAAACGACATTCTACACAAATAAGCATTTACGAGCGTTTTGTTTTGCGAATGAACCATTTTAACACTAAAATTCTATTAGGCCAGTTATATTTTTTGATGTTGATTATCTTGTAAAGAAATGTCATACAATTTATACATGCAATTTAATTTAATTCTAGCCAAGGTGACTATCTAGAAGGTACATCCGCCGGGCATACGGCACGAGAGGACATTATTGTAATGAGAATCAGTCTTTCTTCATATGTAAATGAAGCAAGCTATCTTAGATCGCTGTGCCTCGTAAGGTGTGTTCAAACAAACATGTGAAGACCCTAAAGTCAAACGTCAACATGTACATACAAAGAAACCACCTGTTCACGCTATTCGACTATTTTTCCATTCACTGATCATTGAATTTTGATAAGATACACGACCGGATTAAAGAAAAAGGTGTGCCAGTAATCGTTTATTGAATATCCTGGGCTTATTTTAGAATCGGGGAACACCTTTCTGACTCACAACGTAGCAATATCGGATGTTTTGACAAATTAAAATCAAAGGGAAAATGGTTGTTCGTGGGTATCGTGACTTAATTGTTGTGGGCGTGACGGGTTGATGACATTGTTCGTGATTTATCTAGAACGATTGAATTCCACAGTGAAATAATTAGCGGCGACATCTACAAATGTGTGACGTCAAAGAAATTCCACCCAGGTGACTTTACGTACGAACTATTTCGTGGGCTGGTGTGACTTTGGGTTTTTATGGTATGGCAATAAAGATTCCACAAACCAACGCCAAATATTACTACTTAGCCTCAGCACGAACTGATCGGGCCTAAGTAAATAATGCAGAACCAGATCAGCCAGTGCCCTGCTGGGAGGTGCCTGACTAGGTTAGTGTAGATCCAGGTCAGCCAGTTTCTGCTGGGAGCTGTCTGACTAGGTTAGTGTAGATCCAGATCAGCCAGCGCCCCAGTGCCCTGTTGGGAGGTGTCTGACTAGAATAGTGTAGATCCAGATCAGCCAGCGCCCCAGTGCCCTGCTGGGAGGTGTCTGACTAGAATAGTGTAGATCCAGATCAGCCAGCGCCCCAGTGCCCTGTTGGGAGGTGTCTGACTAGAATAGAGTAGATCCAGATCAGCCAGCGCCCCAGTGCCCTGTTGGGAGGTGTCTGACTAGAATAGTGTAGATCCAGATCAGCCAGTGCCCCAGTGCCCTGCTGGGAGGTGTCTGACTAGAATAGTGTAGATCCAGATCAGCCAGTGCCCTGCTGGGAGGTGTCTGACTAGAATAGTGTAGATCCAGATCAGCCAGCGCCCCAGTGCCCTGTTGGGAGGTGTCTGACTAGAATAGTGTAGATCCAGATCAGCCAGCGCCCCAGTTCCCTGTTGGGAGGTGTCTGACTAGAATAGTGTAGATCCAGATCAGCCAGTGCCCTGCTGGGAGGTGTCTGACTAGGTTAGTGTAGATCCAGATCAGCCAGTGCCCTGTTGGGAGGTGTCTGACTAGAATAGTGTAGATCCAGATCAGAGAGTGCCCCAGTGTCCTGCTGGGAGGTGTCTGACTAGAATAGAGTAGATCCAGATCAGCCAGTGCCCTGTTGGGAGGTGTCTGACTAGAATAGTGTAGATTCAGATCAGAGAGTGCCCAAGTGTCCTGCTGGGAGGTGTCTAACTAGAATAGTGTAGATCCAGATCAGCCAGTTCCCTGCTGGGAGGTGTCTGACTATAATAGTGTAGATCCAGATCAGCCAGCGCCCCAGTGTCCTGCTGGGAGGTGTCTGACTAGAATAGTGTAGATCCAGATCAGCCAGCGCCCCAGTGTCCTGCTGGGAGGTGTCTGACTAGAATAGTGTAGATCCAGATCAGCCAGCGCCCCAGTGTCCTGCTGGGAGGTGTCTGACTAGAATAGTGTAGATCCAGATCAGCCAGCGCCCCAGTGCCCTGTTGGGAGGTGTCTGACTAGAATAGTGCAGATCCAGATCAGCCAGCGCCCCAGTGCCCTGCTGGGAGGTGTCTGACTAGAATAGTGTAGATCCAGATCAGCCAGCGCCCCAGTGCCCTGTTGGGAGGTGTCTGACTAGAATAGTGTAGATCCAGATCAGCCAGCGCCCCAGTGCCCTGTTGGGAGGTGTCTGACTAGAATAGTGTAGATCCAGATCAGCCAGTGCCCCAGTGCCCTGCTGGGAGGTGTCTGACTAGAATAGTGTAGATCCAGATCAGCCTGTGCCCTGCTGGGAGGTGTCTGACTAGAATAGTGTAGATCCAGATCAGACAGTTCCCTGCAGGGAGGTGCCTGACTTGAATAGAGCAGATCCAGGCCAGCCAGTTCCCTGCTGGGAGGTGTCTGACTAGAATAGTGTAGATCCAGATCAGCCAGTGCCCTGCTGGGAGGTGTCTGACTAGAATAGTGTAGATCCAGATCAGCCAGTGCCCTGCTGGGAGGTGTCTGACTAGAATAGTGTAGATCCAGGTCAGCCAGTTCCCTGCTGGGAGGTGTCTGACTAGAATAGTGTAGATCCAGATCAGCCAGTTCCCTGCTGGGAGGTGTCTGACTAGAATAGTGTAGATCCAGGCCAGCCAGTTCCCTGCTGGGAGGTGCCTGACAAGAATATAGCAGATCCAGGCCAGCCAGTTTCTGTTGGGATCAGAGAGTTTCTGCTTGGAGGTGTCTGACGAGGTCTACACTTCTTGCTGCGAAGTTCCTAGCAATCTGCCTTGTTATCGTTGTATGGTGTTGATAGCAAATAATTAACAATAATTATGAGTTATTAACAAATGAAGCATTCTGAGAGTTTACAAATAACTTCTATCGGTAAAGTAGCAAATATGTAACATTACCAAAATAACTACTCCTCCGGAAAACATTGGCACTTTTATGCTTTAAATATGTTTTTATTTATGCCTTTATTTATAAATTTACATTTATTCGTTCGTTCGTTCCCTTTCGGTTCGGCTCGGTTTCGTTCGTTCCTTCCTTCCTTCGTTCATTTATTAATTTTAGTTAGTTACTGTTACACTTAATATTGTGGGGGTGGGGGGCGTAAGTGGGAGTCACTCCATCCCGGAATTCTGGGGAATATATAGTAGTTTAGTGATACATACACTTGTTTAATTGAAAACATTCAGATTATGTAAGTAACTGAGATATTTTTAAACTAAGAAGAAACCAATGTAGTCATAATACTAATATGGCTATGCACAGTGGCCTAGTGTCAGATACGTCAATGGACATTTAACAGTTTGTTTGTTTGTTGTTGTTAGAAGAGGTCGTGAGAAAAAATGCAGCAAGTGCATACAAGACCTGAATTGAGGATGACTGTGGATTAGGGTGACAATCTTTTCCTTAAAAGGAAAAACAAAAAACACAACCTACCCATACAACTACTTGTATTGCCACTTGTGCAAACACTTATATTTAGTGGATAAATCTAGATATAGCTTCCAGTCATCTGTTGATAAAACAAAACATTTGGGGGAAAAACAACATCAACATACATATCACATGTGTAAGTCTCTAGGGCGAGTACGTGCCCGGGTCCGGGCGTGTCATTGTATGTGTGTGTGATCGCGCGCTTGTGTGTGTGCGTGCATGCGTGTGTCTTCGCACGCACTGCATGTGGGCTTGAAGACCTCTCCTCTCTCTCTCTTCTCTCTCTCTCTCTCTCTCTCTACATGGAAGTTCTCCCACAGCACTATATTTGATAATAATGCATGCCTTTATATATATATATATATATATATATATATATAGAGGAGAGAGAGAGAGAGAGAGAGAGAGAGAGAGAGAAGAGAGAGAGATAGATAGTAGAGAGATAGAGATAGAGGAGCTAGAGAAGGGGAGAGCGAGAGAGCGCGAGAGAGCCGCGAGAGAGAGAGAGAGAGAGAGAGAGAGAGAGAGAGGAGAGAGAGATCACGACGTTTCATGTTTACTTGGTTCTAATTTTGATTCTGGATGTTCAACTCTATTATAACTTTAACGCTTCAATACTTCTGTAAACACTGATCTTACTCTGAACAAGTCTTCTGATTACAAGTCGTATGTCAACATGAGCTGCATAATCGGTCTAGTTATCATTTGACAATACGTTCATTCGTTCTTTGATCATTCCATACAATACTGTTGAAGATAGATCAGGGGTGAAATTGCCTCGATCCTAGGAAGATTAAATTCAATATTGACATAAAGGACGTTGGATAAATTGATAAAACTATAGTATTGCCCACTCAGAAATATACACGGGTTGTAGTCTTCTTTTATTACAGAAGTTCAAAGGTGATAAAGATGAGACCTAAAATAAGCTATTTAGACAAATTGGTCAAAGAATAAAGAACACTGTCCGGAGATATGATAGATGCACACACATACGTTTTAGTTCTCATAGTGTTTACTTAATACTATCCGAATAGGGACCGCACTTTACTAATGTAAACGTATCTATTATCTACGTATCATGTGTACGCATTAAGCCACTAACTATATGACGACTGGGAACTTTGCTACTTTGAAAGAATTTCCCTATTATGTGTCTTAGAAGTCATCCTTCAGCAAACGTCTGGGACAAAACAACGGGGGCAATGAGGTTCAGCTGGCATACCTTGTTTCAAGAAGTTTTCGCCCCAACTTCCAGGCAAGTGACCGAGAGCAGTAAGTCGATGACTCTTCCCAGCAGGCACCCGGCGTCCTAACCAAGAGTCTCGAATCGACTGACGTACAAACCGTTAGTAATTAGCGATTTCTAGCTTACTAAACTAGCAACACACTTTATCAGTGAAGGGTTTGCTTCTTCGTTTGGCTTCATGCTTAATTCTCTGTCCTGAATCTATGTTTTTATAACTTTTCCTCATAAAAGAAATGGTTATGTTTATAGATTGTAACATGCATGGTAATTAATAAATTGTGACGCGATGTAAACTAAACGTTAACGAGAAATTCTGTATATATCACAACTGACAAGTTATCTTGGAGCGAACATAAAATGTACAACTCGAGTGCATATTTCGGATGTTGAGTGTAAGTGTCAGCTATGCCGCATTACACATCGTTTCATACGCGCTGACGAAGTGTTAATGTATTGTTACGTTTAGCAATTAATTCCACAGCATGACTCAAGACGTTTTTTTTTATCTTTTTGTTTATGGCAGAATGAATTACTGTTACTGTTTTCAGTCGTCCGAGAAGGATTTACAGAACAGAACAAACCTTTGGTGTTTTTTCCATCAACATATTGAAAAACGTGTTCATATTTATCTTGTCATTAATCCTGTTTATTTAATATATAACTTTAACGGCTGGATTGGCGTCATATTATGGATAATGGTTTGAAAACAGAATCAAAGTGTTAAAACACTTAAGTGCTCTGAGCCCTTTAAAGGCGGTATCCGACAGTTTCGTCCAAAATATATTTCTCAAATAACCAAATAAGTCATTGGTACATGAAAAGGTCTTGCAAAGGCTGTTCATTGATGCCACAAATCTGTGTGAACAGTCAAGGATAAATCCCCACGCGTCATTGCAAACAGGTGTTTCCTATCCGAGCCATGCTGCAGATAGCTATTTTAAATTTAGAAAATCACGTGACCCGAGTAATCCGCTCTGACGTCGATATCTATTATCGATAGAGAAAGATGCCTGAAAGATTGTAGATATATCAGTTTAATAAGCCAATAAAACAACAGTACTTCTTTGTATGTGTACTTTGTAACAGTATAAATTACACGATGCCCTATCTGTTCTGTTGTGTTTAGATATACATGTAAACATTTGATGTACACAATTTCTGGTCAAAGTGGAGCTTCCCCTTTATTTTTTACCGATGAAGTAAGATCCTAGACAAACTGATCTACAATGCTACAACATCACTGATGTATAGTTTCAACACTACATTTTACAAACATTTGTTTTCTGGTTTCTCGTTGTTTTAAATCACTGGTTTGAAACGAACCTCTGTTGATTGATAGGTACATCATCATTTAGCCAGGTCTTAAATACAGCACTGTTAAAGCCAACTGACTACTGTTTTGCGTAAGTTGTTTTGTTTCTTTGGTGTTTTTGTTGTGTTTTTTTGTTACATCGAACCGATACAAGTATGGTTATATTGGCGACGTCCAGCTTGTTACTGGTGGAGGAAGATCCACGGATTTATGCCATGGTAGAACCAACGGCGCACTGCGGGTTAACTGGAAAACCACCTCACATGAAAGTTCTCGCTCCGACCCGGACTCGAACCCACAGGGTAAGGGGCTGAGGAGTTACAAGTTTGCGATTATTACAGCTCGGTCACGGCGCCACACAAGTGCGTAATTTAACGGCACACAGAATTCAATGTAAATTATTGCCTCACTATCAAGGCAATCAAAGCATTGTTTACTGTTGGCGTAAAGAACCGTATACGCAATTCCTAGATATACATTGTTGTTGAATTGAAACGGCTAAAACAGTTAGAAAACCTCAGGAAAACGACGCGATTGTATGAAATAATGTGAAAAAGTCGCTTTAAACACGAGGTTACATACACACATGCTATAACAATCTGAAATGTTGATGAACAAAACTTCAGATAAATATGTTTTATATGTAAAATAAACTAAAGAGGGGTCGTGTGCTCGTGTTTCTATGTAGTAAGTGTGGGTACGCACGCCAGCACATCGATAATAACAACAGGTGTCAGATATAATTTGATATTAAGGAAAAAACAAGTTTAAACCTTGGTTTTACTAGATAACAGTAAACGCATGCCCACGGGTGTACCGTAGGTACGATCATTTTAATCTTCCTGGTTGTCAATCGATCTCAAATCTACACCTTCTTTGTCGTCTTACTCAAATGTATTTATATGACTGTAAGTACCTATTTAATAAATACAAATACGAGAGCACAAAAGAGCCATAGAAATATAGGTAGGGAAAGAGAGAGAGAGAGAGAGAGCAGTGGACCGAGGGGATAGCCAGATGGGGAATTATAGTGATGAGCAAAAAGGGAGGGATGGAGAGAGTGGGAGAGACAGAGCGAGAGAGAAGGGTAGCCTAAGAGAGACATACATACAGACAGACAGACAGACAGAGCAAAAGAGAGAGGAGAGAGAGTGGGACAGTTAGAGAGGAGAGAGGGAGAAAGAGGAAGAAAGTGGGGTAAGCGAGAGGGAAATAGGGTGTTAGCATGACAGAGACAGAGAAGAAAAGAGCTCAGATAGAGACTATACAAGCAAATAACTTCGCCATAAACTAAAAAGTGAAACAAGAATACATAAAAATATGTTCTATGCTGTCATGCAATACTTCTGATAAAATATCACTTTTATATTCAGCTATATTGCACAAGTCCTGACAATTATTAATTTCTGTAAATGATTGTATCATTTATCTTTTAAGAAAAAAAGTGTAGGTATCTGATATGATCTTTTCAATAAATGGCAACCTGGCCCTTGTTAAAATATTCCAGAAGTAATGTCTTGTGTTCTAAGAAGTAACACAATCAGTTTTCCTCATTACTCCACCTGTTAGCAGGCAGATGCTTTATTTGAACACACATCTGCCCCTTCCTAGTCTAATAATATCTTGAAATTTTAATGAGAAGTTGGCTACATAACACACACATGCCCCTTCCTAGTCTAATAATATCTTGAAATCTTAATGAGAAGTTGGCTACATAACACAAACATGCCCCTTCCTAGTCTAATAATATCTTGAAATTTTAATGAGAAGTTGGCTACATAACACAAACATGCCCCTTCCTAGTCTAATAATATCTTGAAATTTTAATGAGAAGTTGGCTACATAACACACACATGCCCCTTCCTAGTCTAATAATATCTTGAAATTTTAATGAGAAGTTGGCTACATGACACACACCTGCCCCTTCCTAGTCTAATAATATCTTGAAATTTTAATGAGAAGTTGGCTACATTACACAAACATGCCCCTTCCTAGTCTAATAATATCTTGAAATCTTAATGAGAAGTTGGCTACATTACACAAACATGCCCCTTCCTAGTCTAATAATATCTTGAAATTTTAATGAGAAGTTGGCTACATGACACACACCTGCCCCTTCCTAGTCTAATAATATCTTGAAATTTTAATGAGAAGTTGGCTACATTACACAAACATGCCCCTTCCTAGTCTAATAATATCTTGAAATCTTAATGAGAAGTTGGCTACATAACACACACATGCCCCTTCCTAGTCTAATAATATCTTGAAATTTTAATGAGAAGTTGGCTACATAACACACACATGCCCCTTCCTAGTCTAATAATATCTTGAAATTTTAATGAGAAGTTGGCTACATAACACAAACATGCCCCTTCCTAGTCTAATAATATCTTGAAATTTTAATGAGAAGTTGGCTACATTACACAAACATGCCCCTTCCTAGTCTAATAATATCTTGAAATCTTAATGAGAAGTTGGCTACATAACACACACATGCCCCTTCCTAGTCTAATAATATCTTGAAATTTTAATGAGAAGTTGGCTACATAACACACACATGCCCCTTCCTAGTCTAATAATATCTTGAAATTTTAATGAGAAGTTGGCTACATAACACACAAACATGCCCCTTCCTAGTCTAATAATATCTTGAAATTTTAATGAGAAGTTGGCTACATGACACACACATGCCCCTTCCTAGTCTAATAATATCTTGAAATTTTAATGAGAAGTTGGCTACATAACACACACCTGCCCCTTCCTAGTCTAATAATATCTTGAAATTTTGATGAGAAGTTGGCTACATAACACACACATGCCCCTTCCTAGTCTAATAATATCTTGAAATTTTGATGAGAAGTTGGCTACATAACACACACATGCCCCTTCCTAGTCTAATAATATCTTGAAATTTTAAAGAGAAGTTGGCTACATAACACACACCTGCCCCTTCCTAGTCTAATAATATCTTGAAATTTTGATGAGAAGTTGGCTACATAACACACACATGCCCCTTCCTAGTCTAATAATATCTTGAAATTTTAATGAGAAGTTGGCTACATAACACAAACATGCCCCTTCCTAGTCTAATAATATCTTGAAATTTTAATGAGAAGTTGGCTACATAACACACACATGCCCCTTCCTAGTCTAATAATATCTTGAAATTTTAATGAGAAGTTGGCTACATAACACAAACATGCCCCTTCCTAGTCTAATAATATCTTGAAATTTTAATGAGAAGTTGGCTACATAACACACACATGCCCCTTCCTAGTCTAATAATATCTTGAAATTTTAATGAGAAGTTGGCTACATAACACACACATGCCCCTTCCTAGTCTAATAATATCTTGAAATTTTAATGAGAAGTTGGCTACATAACACAAACATGCCCCTTCCTAGTCTAATAATATCTTGAAATTTTAATGAGAAGTTGGCTACATTACACAAACATGCCCCTTCCTAGTCTAATAATATCTTGAAATCTTAATGAGAAGTTGGCTACATAACACACACATGCCCCTTCCTAGTCTAATAATATCTTGAAATTTTAATGAGAAGTTGGCTACATAACACACACATGCCCCTTCCTAGTCTAATAATATCTTGAAATTTTAAAGAGAAGTTGGCTACATAACACACACCTGCCCCTTCCTAGTCTAATAATATCTTGAAATTTTGATGAGAAGTTGGCTACATAACACACACATGCCCCTTCCTAGTCTAATAATATCTTGAAATTTTAATGAGAAGTTGGCTACATAACACAAACATGCCCCTTCCTAGTCTAATAATATCTTGAAATTTTAATGAGAAGTTGGCTACATAACACACACATGCCCCTTCCTAGTCTAATAATATCTTGAAATTTTAAAGAGAAGTTGGCTACATTACACAAACATGCCCCTTCCTACTCTAATAATATCTTGAAATTTTGATGAGAAGTTGGCTACATAACACAAACATGCCCCTTCCTAGTCTAATAATATCTTAAAATTTTAATGAGAAGTTGGCTACATAACACAAACATGCCCCTTCCTAGTCTAATAATATCTTGAAATTTTAAAGAGAAGTTGGCTACATAACACACACATGCCCCTTCCTAGTCTAATAATATCTTGAAATTTTAAAGAGAAGTTGGCTACATAACACACACATGCCCCTTCCTAGTCTAATAATATCTTGAAATTTTAATGAGAAGTTGGCTACATAACACACACCTGCCCCTTCCTAGTCTAATAATATCTTGAAATTTTAATGAGAAGTTGGCTACATAACACACACATGCCCCTTCCTAGTCTAATAATATCTTGAAATTTTAATGAGAAGTTGGCTACATAACACACACCTGCCCCTTCCTAGTCTAATAATATCTTGAAATTTTAATGAGAAGTTGGCTACATAACACAAACATGCCCCTTCCTAGTCTAATAATATCTTGAAATTTTAATGAGAAGTTGGCTACATAACACACACATGCCCCTTCCTAGTCTAATAATATCTTGAAATTTTAAAGAGAAGTTGGCTACATTACACAAACATGCCCCTTCCTACTCTAATAATATCTTGAAATTTTAAAGAGAAGTTGGCTACATAACACAAACATGCCCCTTCCTAGTCTAATAATATCTTGAAATTTTAATGAGAAGTTGGCTACATAACACACACATGCCCCTTCCTAGTCTAATAATATCTTGAAATTTTAATGAGAAGTCGGCTACATAACACAAACATGCCCCTTCCTAGTCTAATAATATCTTGAAATTTTAATGAGAAGTTGGCTACATTACACAAACATGCCCCTTCCTACTCTAATAATATCAAGAAATTTTAATGAGACGTTGGCTACATAACACACACATGCCCCTTCCTAGTCTAATAATATCTTGAAATTTTAATGAGAAGTTGGCTACATAACACACACATGCCCCTTCCTAGTCTAATAATATCTTGAAATTTTAAAGAGAAGTTGGCTACATTACACAAACATGCCCCTTCCTAGTCTAATAATATCTTGAAATTTTAATGAGAAGTTGGCTACATAACACACACATGCCCCTTCCTAGTCTAATAATATCTTGAAATTTTAATGAGAAGTTGGCTACATAACACACACATGCCCCTTCCTAGTCTAATAATATCTTGAAATTTTAAAGAGAAGTTGGCTACATTACACAAACATGCCCCTTCCTAGTCTAATAATATCTTGAAATTTTGATGAGAAGTTGGCTACATAACACACACATGCCCCTTCCTAGTCTAATAATATCTTGAAATTTTGATGAGAAGTTGGCTACATAACACACATCTGCCCCTTCCTAGTCTAATAATATCTTGAAATTTTGATGAGAAGTTGGCTACATAACACACACATGCCCCTTCCTAGTCTAATAATATCTTGAAATTTTAATGAGAAGTTGGCTACATAACACACACATGCCCCTTCCTAGTCTAATAATATCTTGAAATTTTAATGAGAAGTTGGCTACATAACACACACATGCCCCTTCCTAGTCTAATAATATCTTGAAATTTTGATGAGAAGTTGGCTACATAACACACACATGCCCCTTCCTAGTCTAATAATATCTTGAAATTTTAATGAGAAGTTGGCTACATAACACAAACATGCCCCTTCCTAGTCTAATAATATCTTGAAATTTTAATGAGAAGTTGGCTACATAACACAAACATGCCCCTTCCTAGTCTAATAATATCTTGAAATTTTAATGAGAAGTTGGCTACATAACACACAAATGCCCCTTCCTAGTCTAATAATATCTTGAAATTTTAATGAGAAGTTGGCTACATAACACACAAATGCCCCTTCCTAGTCTAATAATATCTTGAAATTTTAATGAAAAGTTGGCTACATAACACACACATGCCCCTTCCTAGTCTAATAATATCTTGAAATTTTGATGAGAAGTTGGCTACATAACACACACATGCCCCTTCCTAGTCTAATAATATCTTGAAATTTTGATGAGAAGTTGGCTACATAACACACACATGCCCCTTCCTAGTCTAATAATATCTTGAAATTTTGATGAGAAGTTGGCTACATAACACACACATGCCCCTTCCTAGTCTAATAATATCTTGAAATTTTGATGAGAAGTTGGCTACATAACACACACATGCCCCTTCCTAGTCTAATAATATCTTGAAATTTTGATGAGAAGTTGGCTACATAACACACACATGCCCCTTCCTAGTCTAATAATATCTTGAAATTTTGATGAGAAGTTGGCTACATAACACACACATGCCCCTTCCTAGTCTAATAATATCTTGAAATTTTGATGAGAAGTTGGCTAAAATAAAGCAGCCATCAGCAAATATTGAGTAACTTGACCTGAAACGTTCATTATGGAGCGTACTGATCCCGATACACACTACGATACACACTACGATACACACTACGATACACACTTTTTGCATATAAGAACATTTATTCACCGATAAAATACTAAGTTAGGTTACTTGAAACTGTTGTTAATTTCTAACTCTTGTTCTGTATACTTAAAGTGAATTTAGTATATTTCGTTAAAGTTAAAATAAAATGTTAGTAACTGGACTTTGCACATTCCATTGTTGAAAAAGCATGTTCCGACGCTTATTTCGTTGTTTTTTTTTTAACTTGTTCTATTCGATTTATGATATATAACAATTGGAGAATAATAAAGACATTTTAGAATAGTTATAACAATACTATTTCTTAACTGGCATATAATGATGGTATCTATGGAACAGTTTTGTTTGGAAAAGGGTATGGCGATAAACTTCCTTAAAAATCAAATTCATCAGTGTTTTAAATCGTAAAATAGTCATCATATGGCACAGTAGTTTATCCGAAAAACATAATAAGAATGTTAGATTTTATAGATTATTGTTAAGGTATGTTTAATACTGTTTGATAAACAATACAAACTAAAGACGATATATAGATCAGTTAGGCTACACTGTTGTATATATATAGATATATATATATATATATATATATATATATATATATATATATATATCTATATATATATATATATATATATATATATATATATATATATATATATATATATATATATCTGTGTGTGTGTGTGTGTGTGTGTGTGTGTGTGTGTGTCTGTGTGTGTCTGTGTGTGTGTGTCTGTGTGTGTCTGTGTCTGTGTGTGTAATGCATTTTCTTCATAGTAGCAATACTTAAAATTACATCATATATGGGTCAGTTGTTGTAAGTTTATGCAATTGTATACAAAATACATTAAAATCCTATCCAAGTAATAGCTGTGTGTCAATAATGGTTAAAGCATAATAGGCTGGGTAACCTAAGCACAATTACTTCATGATATTACTCGATTATATCTTTTTTATCTGGGGTTATCATTTACCTGGGCCGGGCCTTTTTCGATTTTCTGCGCTACAATGTAAGTATCCCTTTTCCGCTTCAATTCATTCCATCTCTGTTCAGCCTCTGGATCATTTTGTGGAAGCATTGTGTCGTAAACACGAAAGAAAAGATGTGTTTTCGATGGTATCCATCTATACAGAGGGAATATATACTCCTCATTCTCCCTGTCAGCTCTATACACCTTTATATAATCCGGATACCAATCACTTCCGAATCCAAAGTTATCCCGCCAAATTTCAAGTTTCGTAATCTTCCGTAATTTAAACTGTTTCTTTACAACGAATGTGTCCGTTTGACTTCGTTCAAAGTCATTTTTTATCCGATTATGCAACCGGATTTTTTCGGTTTTCCGATTATTGTCACCGTGAAGGATTACCTTAACATTAGCGTCGGTTCCGGCATTTTTCCGATCGCCTGTCCGTACAATAAAGACATAATCCACGGGATCCATGAAGATACGTCAAGAACCCTACTCCGGTTGAACACAAACAAACAAAAGTATCACAAGAAATCAACAACAAACACTTAACATAGCCCACCAATACCAACATTAACTACATCTCCGCAAGTGTCAAATTCCAGGTGATAAACACAAACCCACAATAAAATACTATGATATCCTGAAGGAAAATACGTTCCACGATGTTTATTTGAGTTACTATGTTAAAAGTTAACACATGTGTAGTCAACATAGTCTACTTTCTATGCCGAGACATCGCTTGGTTCGGTTGGCTGAACGGGCCACACACTCCTACATGTAAATCAAGATGGCTGTATATACCTGCAGAATTCCCTAGGGTACCGCAAGTACTACAGACTAGCTTTGCCCCAAGGAGGGGTGAAAAATTAGCACGCTAGTTTAACCCGCAGGTAGCGCCGTGTTTATCTGAGGAGCATAGTCACACAGACATTTCGCACAGTAGAGATATTATCTTATTTTTTATTGTTAACCTTTGAAGGTGGTGTCTCACAGTTTGGACCAGATTTTTTTTTATCTCAAACAACCATATACAAATTGTTACCTGAAAAGATTCCTCGAAATGCTGTTTACTTATGTCCTACCTTTATTTAGACAAACGCGGCAGTTTGTGCGGAAATTATGTGCATATTCTCTCAAACAGGAATAATGTTTTGATAATTGTATTTGAAATCTAGGCAAACTGTCGGATACCCTAAAGGTGGTATCCGACAGTTTTGACCAAATACTTTTTCTTTTACCATTTAAATATATTGACGTTACCTGGAAAGATTCCGCCATAATTATACTGTGTATCGATGTCCTACATATATATGAAAAGTGAAATTGGCATCAGTTATATAGCGCAGATATTTTATTTATATGCATCCACGATACGCTCTTTTTAATCATAGCTATAGATCTCATCCGAACTCTAGTACGTGCGTATAGCGACGCGATATGTCCTTTGTATACCGGAAGTCCGACAGCTTCAGAAATTATGCCACTTACACATTTTTTCTCTTTGACTTTTGTGTGAACCTACTAAAATGACTATAATAGGCCTTACTGACACCATTTCCGAAAGAGTTTCAATTGGTTTGTACCCTCACAACATTCCTTAATAAACACAGCTGGATTGCAGTAATTTCAAGGCTTAACAAAAGTTGGCGGACAATAGGAGTCGTCTTTTACCGCGGATAACAATTAATCACCCTCAATCTGTTTTCTATTTACGCTTCCTTAGTCCTATATATCTGTGTCAAGCAGAGACGGTTTATTAACTGATCGAAAAGTGTATGTCCTACTTTTCAATTAATCCAATTCCAAGATTTTAAAATGTACAGGCTGTCTAATTCAATTAATGTGTAGGCTTTAAAGTTGGTACCTGACGATTTGGATCCCTCTTTTTTCTTTCAAACATCTGAATGAATTATTGCTAGATGAAAATATCTCGAAATACTGCTTAATGATGTCCTACTTGTAGTAAAATGTGAAGCATATAACACACCAGAAGTCATTACAAAAAAGCATATTCTATCCGACCTACTCTGCACAGGTAGCTATATATATAAACTGAAAAAAAAACAACACGCGACAATTTACTTTTGACATCACTTTATACGATCATCCGGTTAATCAACTCTGACGTCGGTATTTTTTTTTCAGCTCAAAAGCCGATCGAAGTTTTTTTTCAAAAAGTGAAAATAATAATATTACTTTTAAGTGATATATTTAACGATTTATACTGTTTAACAATTTATGTAATGTTATAAACAACATTTTCTTAATCTCAAGTATAAGTTTATGGAACAAATGTTCACAAATTTCATAGACCAGTGTCAGTATATCGGAACTCCTCGGGTAATTCCGTCCTCGGGACAATAATCCCTCGGATGTATCTGGTGCAAATATACTTTCTGAAATCACGATTGTTTTGTTCGCCGAAAGTTCGAAGAAGAATTTGCCTAAAATGTTGTTCGCACGAAACATAAACAATGGCATCGTTGGACAACTGTGTGCCTGCTGCGCTGGGTAAATTAATCTTGGATGATTTAAAATTGAAGCCGCCACAATTGAAGTTTTACAAGCTTCATACTGTAGTGAGCTGTCATCCGAGCTGTCATCTTTGTTTTGACTTCTGTCACAAAAGAAGTCCCATTTAGGGAAATGGCCGAGGTGATCCGACTACCTACATACATCCGAGAGATGATTCGTGAATTATCCGAGGTGTTCCGATTGCAGTGGTAGTATGTTGTTAAACATATTAGATATATGCAAACCGTCGGATATCACCTGAAAATCTATTGGAATCCGAATGAGATATCAACCATCTGGCTGGAAGCATCTCCAGTCAGCTAAAAAACTAACATAAGATGACAATAAGCAGCCTTCAAGGTACACGTGTTGACAAACCATGGTGGGTATACAGCAGGCCCCAAATATTCAATTATAGGAAGGATTATTGCCAACGACTGATTAGTAACGTAACCCGTCAGGTATTTTTATATCAGCAACTTTAAATCTCTGGATATTATTTTGGCGTCGTCACCCCATAGGTAATATACATAAGCCTTGACAGGAATGATGCACTTTTACGCAGACACATATATGCTGATGGTAAAAAATATATTAATTCAGTGGCCTTATGTGTTAATTGTGGCACTTCAAATGTAGTTATATTGTAACAATTATGTGAGTGCATTCTCCGACTGGATATACTTCGTTATTCATATATAGTGATCTTTGTTGTTGATTTGGCAAATCATTTTCTTTTTCTTAATGCGTATTTTAATGCTATTATTATATATTGTACATTAATATATGCTTCTATTTTAAATAATATCGGCCAACAAGTAATTTTGATTGAATATTTCTCTGACAGAGAATATTTACCATATGTTTTTTGTTGTTTTTTTTTCAATTTCGCCCTGACAGAATATTTCCAGGTTGAATATTTTTAATATCACGCTGACAGAATATGTACCTGTTGTTGTTTTTCAGTACCACTATGACAGATAATATTATATATATATATAATAGATTACGCCCTAAACTTCATTATGTTTTAAAACTGATGAACTTGTTGACTCTTTAGACGTATTACCGACTGCGCCTCGGGTAATATTTCAGTTCTCGGGTTGCCAAAAAGCACTATCGCGATTACAGCCATGTGCTATTGATGTATTGATAACATTCAAAATATCTACAAGGTTGGTATAAGAGTATGTGTTGTATGCACATTGTTTGGAGTATCATGTAATCCAATTCTGGTCCGATTTTCCCCTCAGAAGCCAATGGGGATAATTTTCTTGTCATATTCATATTATGTTATATTGTATATACACATCGTACAAAGGTGATATCGGACAGTTTGAGCTAAAAATATATTCACATAACCAATAAGTCATTGTAACCTAATAATGTTATACAAAATACTGTTCATTGTTGCACTAGGAATGTGTGAACAGTGAAGCATAAATCTCCACTTGTCATTACAAACAGGTATTTCCTATCTGAGCCACGTTGCAGAGATAGCTATTTTTAAACTAAAAAAACCATGTGGCAACCTACTTAAGAGATAACATTATATGGTCATATAATACGCACTGACGCGATATCTATTCTCGGCATTTTTTTACTTAGACTAAAGTTTATACAGAGATTAGACCGTTATACCCCAAAGTAGTGGTAAATATTGTTACATGTATTTGATATACACATATGTTAATCCTACAAGTATTATGTTTTACCAACTTTTTAGTCTTTACATCATCCCCTGGTACTTTGAAGATTGTCCTATACACATTAGTGCTTAATGATTTAAGGTTTAATTATCTTTCACATAAAACATATAGGTTTGTACTAACTTGCTACAATTCACTACTAATGCTCTGATATATAGTAGAGTTTTAGTGGGGCGTAAATCGCAAAAAAAAAAATACACAAACATCAGTACGGTTATCTCCCTTCTTTCAGATGGCTCTCCCCTTTGTTTTAGTGTTTTCAGTTGTTTTGTTTTTGGTGAAAATACCACAAGCAAGACAGCAATTTAATCAACATCAACATATAAAGAGACTATGTTTACTGGAAGCATGCTTATATATGAACCAGCCTTCACTACACTAGCACACTCAGTTGCTTTACCCTAAAACCGGGAGGCTCTGCCAATATATTTGCTTCAGTGTAACTAAAGAAGCTATGCAAAGCAGTACTATGACTGCGACTTTGGTATGTCGAGACCCGGCTTTGCAACCGAGACCTACCGCAAATGGAACCGACGCTTCCCTTATGGCGCATTTATATCTGCAACGGTTCTACGGGTATAACGTGTCTCTACATACACAGAAAACAAGACTGGTTTGGCAAGGCCATCGAGAAGTCTGACATACTTGAAATCCAAACATCATTAACATATCAGATCAATAAAAAGGTCCTAGATACAGTTATCTGTGAAGTTCATATTACATATATATAAAGCGTCAATAAAAAGTTGATGGTCGGTTCATCAGAAGTTCATGTGATATTTACAGATAAAAGTCATCAACTCTGTAAAGTTGTTCGTACATCGCGAAACCCAGCAATTTGCGATACATGTCAAAATATCTTATCAATGTTTTAGGAAATTGTGGCATCATTTTTCCATAAAATCATTATTTATGCAAAGTAAAGATATATATATATATATATATATATATATATATATATATATATATATATATATATATATATATATATATATATATATATATATATATATATATATATATATATATATACTTTACTGCGAAATGACTTTACAATACCAGCGATCTTATTGTAGTTGATACTGCGATATGACTTTACAATACCAACGATCCGATTGCAGTTGCTACTGCGAAATGACTCTACAATACATGTACCAACGATCTGATCGCATTGGCAAGTACGATATGACTTTACAATACCAACGATCGGATTGCAGTTGATACCGCGAAATGACTTTACAATAACAACGCTCTGATTGTAGTTGCTACTACGATATGACTTTACAATACCAACGATCCGATTGCAATCTTTTCCTTCAATTCGAAATTGCCTATAGCACCGATAGACACTATAAACAGGGGGCATCCCTGACATAACTAGAACAACATTCACTGCACCCTGTCTTTTTTATCTCTTTCTGTCCCTCTTTCCGTCTCTCTGTATGTGTCAGTCTGGCATTCTCTCTCTTTCTCTTCGTCTCTCTCTCTCCTTCTTCTTTCTGTCATTCTCTACTAATGTCCCAGCATATGGTATATGCCTATTAACATAATCACACCAAAGGTAAATGAAAGCCTTCCTTCAGGATTATTGACAGTACTACCAAACAAATCAACGCTATATTCATGGCATAAACGATCTCCGACAGAAAATAAAGGAATACAATGTACAGAAGGAATTTATAATCTTAAAAGCACAATGTTGGTATGTGTGCCAGGGGCAGATCAAGGACTTTACCTAAAGAGGGGTCATCCCCCACACTCACACACACCGCCAATGTTAGTTAGGCTGAAGGAATGTATTTTAACGACATTCTTATACGAATATTGCATTTTAACAAATAACAACCAATTTATTGTTCTATATGGACATATATGAAGTGACTGCCAAGATTTCACACTTGTACATACTTGCTAATAAGGAGTTGCTCGGTGCATGGTTCCCCCTACCCCATCCCTTTCCCCTGAACATGTTTATTTCAATAGAATGCCGGACATTCTATGCGTTCAGACATATGGATATAGGATTTAAAATCAATATTATTCGTGTTATGAATGTTTACATTCAGTTTATTATAATTACATATTTTACGTATGGTACTGGAAAGTACTTAGCGGGGATAGAGCGGATACGCTACTTTTAATTTTTATTTTTTACCAAGTAGATGAGTTGTTATGCTGTAAGTGGCCCAATCCCTTCAATAGCCTGCTCTTGACGATACAAGATCGTACATGTGAAAAAGGTTCCCATTTCTTGTTGTTCATTGTAGGTCAAATGAAGATGCCTCAAAGTGTTGACCTGGTTTACTTTCATTCCATAAGATAGATTTATGACAGTTAAACATATCATTATTTCATTAAGAGGCTATACTAATAACAAACCACGTCCATTTCTCCATTGAAACAGATCTCGAGAAGACACACCAAGCACTATCTAACTAATACAGCTATATACGCGATACGTTTTCAAAATGACTAAACATAACATTTTAATTTTTAATTTAATTTTACATATGTAAATGGCTTCTATTTAAACTGTTTAACCCGCATTTGTTTTACAGATTTAGATGAAAGCGGCAAGGACGCTGTTGGTCGGCTTTCAATATCGCTAAAACAGTTAAACCCCGTTTAACCACAGTTAAACACTGTTTAACCACAACCATAAATGAACACAAGTATTATGTCACCTTGTATCAAAAGAGCAAATTTCTTTGAAGTAATTTGCCGCCTTTATTAGGATTAATGATAATTTCGCGTTGTAAAGTTTTCAAGCAAGATCATCCTTAAGACAGTTTATTTTTGCAGTCTTTAGCTTAGAATGATAAAAAGTGTTGTAAATTTATTTAAGCTAGTGAAGCCATAAAAAAACCCATGTACCTTGAACTGTCTTAACATATGCTCATGTGTGAATACACGCCATGCGTAGGCTGCAATAATTTAATATACATTTGTTGGACCAATAGTGACGCCATAATTAAATTTGTTTTTAAATATATGACTATAAAGGCAGTATATATTACAAAAGACGCAGGTTGTGCCATATACGAGTATATGTGAATGCCGAACGTTTGAATAAATACTCAGTCAAATAACTAATCGGATGACCGTCGTTGTCGAGCGTCAGATAACGTATTGTTTAAAACATCACTTGGACATAATTGGTTGTTTTGCATCAAGGCAATTCATGTAACACAATGTAGAGTAAGTCTAAGTCCACTGTTCAATGAAATGAGGAAGTTGACAAGATGGTTTTATTTTATCGCCACCTCCTCAATACATAGCCGTATATTGCTACAAGAGCCACAAAAGCAGACGAATCTATCAACTTGTTTGCCTTCAGGGATCCCTAATACACTTGTAGGACCACTGATGTTTCTTGAAAAAAAGCAAACTTTAAACGTTTATCCAGAAAATAGACAATAATCTTCCATGACGTGTGTATGAGAAGTCTTTTAGGTAAATGTAGGTGCGTTCCTTATAAAGCTCAAACAAAAAGATATAAGCGACATGCTTTTCCTTCAAAAGTACACAATACAAGATTTATATAATATGTCCTAAGAACTACATCTACAGATAGAGTTAAGAACATAAGAGGGATAAAAATAAGTTTTAATTAAAATTAAATATTAGTTTAAATTAATTAATTAAAAAAAGTTTCCAAATCGCGTATAAACAATAAAATTTGATCTGTGTTAAATAATCAAAATCAGGGCGACCGAGATCAACCAAACCAAACCAGGGTATTTCACCTGTGCATGACCTGACCAGATACCAAACCAGGGTATTTCACCTGTGCATGACTTGACCAGATACCAAACCAGGGTATTTCACCTGTGCATGACCTGACCAGATACCAAACCAGGGTATTTCACCTGTGCATGACCTGACCAGATACCAAACCAGGGTATTTCACCTGTGCATGACCTGGCCAGATACCAAACCAGAGTATTTCACCTGTGCATGACCTGACCAGATACCAAACCAGGGTATTTCACCTGTGCATGACCTGACCAGATACCAAACCAGGGTATTTCACCTGTGCATGACCTGACCAGATACCAAACCAGGGTATTTCACCTGTGCATGACCTGACCGGATACCAAACCAGGGTATTTCACCTGTGCATGATCTGACCAGATACCAAACCAGGGTATTTCACCTGTGCATGACCTGACCAGATACCAAACCAGGGTATTTCACCTGTGCATGATCTGACCAGATACCAAACCAGGGTATTTCACCTGTGCATGATCTAACCAGATACCAAACCAGGGTATTTCACCTGTGCATTATCTGACCAGATACCAAACCAGGGTATTTCACCTGTGCATGACCTGACCAGATACCAAACCAGGGTATTTCACCTGTGCATGACCTGACCAGATACCAAACCAGGGTATTTCACCTGTGCATGATCTGACCAGATACCAAACCAGGGTATTTCACCTGTGCATGATCTGACCAGATACCAAACCAGGGTATTTCACCTGTGCATGATCTGACCAGATACCAAACCAGGGTATTTCACCTGTGCATGACCTGACCAGATACCAAACCAGGGTATTTCACCTGTGCATGATCTGACCAGATACCAAACCAGGGTATTTCACCTGTGCATGACCTGACCAGATACCAAACCAGGGTATTTCACCTGTGCATGATCTGACCAGATACCAAACCAGGGTATTTTACCCGTGCATGACCTGACCAGATACCAAACCAGGGTATTTTACCCGTGCATGACCTGACCAGATACCAAACCAGGGCATTTCACCTGTACATGACCTGACCAGATAACAAACCAGGGTATTTCACCTGTGCACGACCTGACCAGATACCAAACCAGAGTATTTCACCTGTGCACGACCTGACCAGATACCAAACCAGGGTATTTCACCTGTGCATGACCTGACCAGATACCAAACCAGGGTATTTCACCTGTGCATGACCTGACCAGATAACAAACCAGGGTATTTCACCTGTGCACGACCTGACCAGATACCAAACCAGGGCATTTCACCTGTGCACGATCTGACCAGATACCAAACCAGGGTATTTCACCTGTGCCCGACCTGACCAGATACCAAACCAGGGTATTTCACCTGTGCATGATCTGACCAGATACCAAACCAGGGTATTTTACCTGTGCACGACCTGACCAGATACCAAACCAGGGTATTTTACCTGTGCATGACCTGACCAGATACAAAACCAGGGTATTTCACCTGTGCACGACCTGACCAGATACCAAACCAGGGCATTTCACCTGTGCATGACCTGACCAGATACCAAACCAGGGTATTTTACCTGTGCATGATCTGACCAGATACCAAACACTCTACCGGGGTTTTTTGTTTCTACATAAGTAATTGGAGAAAACAACCTAACATCGGTAAAACAACATCAGCACATAAGCTGTGTCTTTGTTGTTATATAGTTGGAACAAACAAGGCTGTTTACAGGTTCCGACCGGTGTTGAGTTAACACCAATCAACAAGAGCCAGACCTGCGGGCTTTCCACCTTGTTAGCCTCTATGTTCTCTACAGTAGGCTTTATCATAGGTGGTTGATAAGGAATCAGAGGTGGATCAAAGGCCTTTGAACAATTTTATATAGTAATTTAAAAGTTGTTTGTTGTTGCTTTGTTTTTTGTTTGTTTGTTTCTTGTGTTTTGTTTTTGAAATACATTGCAGCGACAATTATAGAAACGTCCAGCTTTTTGGTGGAGGAAGACCCTATACACATGTCTGGGTAGAACCACAGGCGCACCGCAAGTCAGCTGGAAGACCTTCTCACATTTAGTTCTTCGCCGCGAACGGGACTCGTACAGTTGCCGTGAGAGACTATGTAGTCAGATGAGCTACAAATCGGCGACTTTACTACCACGCCACGGGTGCCCTTTGTTTTTTTCTTGGTGTGTTTTGTTTGTTTAAGCCCGTTTTCCCCATTGTGGATAGAAAAAACAACATTTAGAGCGATTTATTTCACGATTTGTACTGCCTTACAACTCGGCTAGTGTTTTAAATCGCCTTTTCTAAGACTTAACTTCGTAGGGTTTTTTTTACAGAAAATATGCCCCCAATTCCCCCAAATAAGGGTAACATATTGCCACATGTATATGATATGGGAAACTGTCCTCAAGACAGCTATGACGTTCTGTTTTTGTTTTTGAAACACATTGCAGCGACCATTTATGATCATTGTAGCAATGTCCTGTCTTGGTGAAGGAAGATCCCAGACACATGTGGGGGTAGACCCACCGTCGCATCGCAAGTCAGTTGGAAGACCTCACATTAAGTCATTCGCCCCGAACGGCACTCGAACCCACGCGGTGAGTGGCTAAACAGTCAGAGGAGTTACAACTTAGGACTCTACCACTACGTCACTACACCTGATAGGAAGCGTACTTTCGGAATAGTAAGTCAAGCTGAACGATAAACATCTAATTTAAAATCAAGTATGGCTCAGAAAACTCTAGGAATAAGCAAAATAAACCTCAAGTGTACTAATATCAACCAATTTTTGGCTATTAAATACGAACCTGTGCCGGTCCGCCTGGAATCTTTTGCCCAATTATGTATTTCTTCCTTTTCTTTTGCAATTCCATGTGTCTCTGCTCAGCCATGGGGTCTTGTTGCGGCAACATTGTGTCATTGAGACGGAATATATAGTGATGGTCAGCCTTTATCCAGCGGAAAATCGGGAAACTGTATTCCTCCTCATCCCCCTTCTTTTTCACGATGACGTAATCACAATACCACCGACTGCCCAGTCCGAAGTTGTCCCGCCATAATTCGATTCGATCAATTTTGCCAAGAGCCTTCTGCTTTGGTAGAACAAACTCGTCAATGTGACCACATTCAAAATCATTCTTCAGAACATGATGGAGACGCATCTTCTCAGTTTTATTTCCTTTGTCATCGTAGAAGACTATCCGAATGTTGGCATCCGTTCCAGCTCTCTTCCGGTCTCCAGTTCTTACACTCACAATATACGTCGTTCCAATTGCTCCTGACGTCATATTGTGTAATAGTCCGGCCTTTGCTTCTCGTCCTTATAACACACACAAAATGAGTGCTGCAACTTTTTAATCACAAAAACCTCTAATCTTTGATTAAGTCCTAAGGTGTTGTTGTTGTTGTTGTTGTTTTAGGTATAAACGAATCAAAACCTTAAAGCACATAAATGTTAAACGTCGTACCGCTTGAAGTTACAGTCACGATATGAATGCAGCCGTTAATCAGTGCTCAAATTAGTGTTAAAAGTCCGCTACCAGTGATGCGGTTGTACCGTAGATGCAGACCTGCAGCAAGCACTATATATATTTCTGACACCAGTGGTCAGGTTATGTGTATCGGATGCAGCATATCTTGTTTGCAAAGTAACAAAACGGGCAACAGTCATCACTTGTGATGAACAGTTACTATAGTGCGATATAAGGTACTTACAAATTAAGTGTTTTACCGCAATACGGTGTAGTATGAAACTGAGTATAGATTTCCTGTATTATACCGTCCAAGTCAATGCGAATTGTTGATAAAGGTACACACTATTGGTTTATAAGGAAGCTTGTATTCTTATTTCTGATCGTTTTCTGAGATCCGGTAGATTCTTTTGTGTTTACGGGAAGCGTTTTCCGAGTATATGTAATTAATGTCAGGAATGCTGCTTCTGTTTATTTCGTGATTGTAACTTTATAAACAAATTAGATTTGGCTTCTTAATTTGATGTCTGGATTAGAGGCGCGCCAGTTTCGTAGAACATTTAGGTATAGCGAGTTCTAACGATTGCCTTTAGAAACGATTACAATTAAAGTCATATTAACAATTGATATAAATGATTAAGGCAGCCATAAGACTTGTTTTCTTAGAATATATACACGTACGATTCTAAGAACACCTTAGTATCGAACGCAACAAACACAGAATTCACCTACCACATACATTATCTAACCAACTGAGGAAATAACTCAGTTTCCAACCGTATGACCTTTATAGATGTAGGTGTGTCGTAAAACCCAAATAAATAAACAAATAAATAAACATCACACAAGCCGAATAGCATTCACAGCAATAACATTATATTAAAATTTTATCTTATAACTTCGTGCTACCCTCTCTCTCTAAATATTTAAATAATAGCATCAAGCATCTGTAGCTTGATTTAGGGGACACTGGAGTATCTTTATCGACCTATTAGAGAAATAGAATAATGAAATGCACTTCTATGTGGAAATTATATCGGAAATTTAAAATGTTTTATCTTTCGATTTTGGCTTTGTAAGATACTGTGTTGATGTTTCCGATTTGTCATGTGTTTTCTCTCTAGATTTCGACAGTAAGTTGCCGAACGATTGTATCGTTTGCAGTATGACGAATATCTAATCCATTAAATCTAATATTGGGAATGTATTTGTACTTTTTATAATATATTAAACAATTACCTCTTCTCTCTCTCTCTCTCTCTCTCTCTCTCTCTCTCAATCTCTCTCTCTCTCAATCTCTCTCTCTCGTTCTCTCTCTCTCAATCTCTATCTGTCTCTCTGTCTCTCTCTCAATCTCTCTCTCTCTCTCTGTCTCTCTGCCTCTCTCTCTCAATCTCTCTCTCTCTGTCTCTCTCTCAATCTCTCTCTCTTTCTCTCTCTCTGAATCTCTATCTCTCTCTCTCTCTCTCTGTCTCTCTCTCTCTCTCAATCTCTCTCTCTCTCAGTCCTTCTCTCAATCTCTCTCTTTCAATCTCTCTCACTCTCTCTCTCTCTCTCTGTCTCTCTCTCTCAGTCTCTATCTCAGTCCTTCTCCCAATCTCTCTCTTTCAATCTGTCTCACTTTCTTTCTCTCTCTCTCTCTCTCTCTCTCTCTCTCTCCCTCTCTCTCTCTGTCTATCTCTCTATTACACACACGGACACACTCACACACACACGCACACACATTGCATTTTGCTGTTATTTATAAATATTTGGTTCATTCCTTTAATTTTTTTCATTTATTTATTTGTTTATATATCTGATGATTTTGATATACTTTTAGGTGACATAATTAGAGATTCAATGTGCGTTCAATGTAACGTGTCTCCATCTACAGTACAGGATTCCGCACAAGCCGATTGGACGCCGGATTAACAACATATCTGATTATCAAATGTCATCAAAGACAATCAATGAATATTTTCTGTTTGATAATTGATGCTGGAATGGTAAGTATGCAATAATTACAACCATTAGAATCGCTTATAAGTGTAAAAGCAAAAGCAAAACAGCATAACAACGGATATATGGAAATGTCACCATTGTTTTGAAGACCATATATGGCGCTGGGGCTGAATTCAGATGTAGCATGGGAGAGATTTTGATGTGAATAACGTTGCCCACATGTATTCGCATTGGCACATATGACTGAATATATTATAGCGCACACTGTTTCAGATTTTGATTAAATACACAGTAGCACACTCTGAGGTCAGATCTTGATTGGACACACTCTAGCTCACCCTGGGGTCAGATCTTGATTGAATACACTCTTGCACACCCTGTGGTCAGATTTTGATTGAATACACTCTAGCGCTCCTTAGGGTCAGATCTTGCTTCAGTACACTCTAGCGCTCCCTAGGGTCAGATCTTGCTCCAATACACTCTTGCGCACCCTAGGGTCGGATTTTGATTGAATACACTCTAGCTCACCCTGGGGTCAGATCTTGATTGAATACACTCTTGCGCACCCTGGGATCAGATTTTGCTTGAATACCCTCTTGCAAACCCTTGATTCAGATTTTGATAGCATACACTCTAGCGCACCCTGGGGTCAGGTCTTCATTGAATACACTCTAGCTCCCCCTGGGATAGATTTTTATTGAATACACTCTAGCTCACCCTGGTGTCAGATTTTGATTGAATACACTCAAGCTCACCCTGGGGTCAGATCTTGATTGAATACACTCTAGCGCACCCTGGAGTCAGATCTTGATTGAATACACTCTAGCGCACCCTGGAGTCAGATCTTGTCTGAATACACTCTTGCGCACCCTTGGTTCAGATTTTGATAGCATACACTCTAGCGCACCCTGGGGTCAGATCTTGAATGAATACACTCCTATGTACTTTGGGATTAGGTCTTGATTAAAAACCCTGCATGCACACTAAGGGGTCAGATTTGTTTGACTACATAAGTAGTCATAGAAGTCTTACGTACGTTGGGGTCTGATCTGGATTGAAAACGACGCATTTTGAATCTGATCTTAATATGAAAATCCGCTAACTTACTTTGATGTCAGTGTTGGTTTAAAACACTCAAACGCACTTTGAGGTCAGGCCTTGATTAAATGCAAGCTAACACACTTTGGGATCAAGTCTTTAAATGTGTTCTTGAAAAAATATTTTGGACGATGATCATCAGCAGCATCAGTATCGCCGCCGTCTTGCAAAAGTATATAGCTGTGCTACATATAATTTCTATCATAATTGCTGATCGGTGTAGTTCTGATGTTGCTGCTGCTATAGAAGTAGTAGTTCTCTCCGTTGGACTTGTAATGTCATACCGCTGTTTTTCAGAGACTACAATAAACTTATTTGCAAATTATAAACGTTGAATAATTTTGCACGAAATTTTCCTTCTTACCACTTTTTTCGCGTGGAAATAATTAAATAAAAGATACCACAAAACAAAATTGTTTCTTAGTGTACCTTTGCTATCTAAATTATGCCGCAACGTTGACATTCAAATATACCAATTCTATTCAATAAAGTAACTGATTATAACGTGACAATTTCTGTTTGTATCCGCTGACGTTCCAAATACATTTGCATTGCCGGAAAAGAACAAAACATGTACGAGTGTCAAGCAAGCTGCAGGGAAACAATGGCGACGTGTCAACAGCTACGAACATGTGCTTCAGGAGGACAAAGATCAAGATGAAATGTTATCAGATGAACAAAACTAGGCTATACTAAGTTCCCTACCATGTAACAACTGAATGAATCGACATTAAATACTATAAACTTTACTAATTGGTGTCAATGACCTTTTACCTGTACACACATTGCTGTAAATATCGTATAGTAAAAGATTGACATAGTAATATACTTATATACACATAGTTGTTTGTTTATTGAGTTTATCGTCCCAGCCAACAGTATTTCAGTTATCTGGAGACGGTGTCCACTTGAAGCAGATATAGTGCTGCCTCCACTGTGTATAGCATGCCGTGAACACCTGACATGATACCACACCCAGTCACATTATCCTGACACCGGGTCAACCAGTCGTGGAACTACTCTTATATTTGCTTGAACGTTAGCAAGGGAGCTATACCACTACCATTTTTAACGACTTTGGTATGTCGCGGCCCAGGATCGAACCCGGGGCCTCCCGTACCCAGAGATACACATAGTAATTTTAAAGATAAACATTTAACAACATATACAATGTACGCCCCAAAATAGCAACACTACGTTATACGTATAACAATCATCTATTTCAGGATAATTGTGTGTAAACGACAAAGGACTCGACGAGATGTGAAGTTTGAAGGAAAACTGTGTTTGGTTTGTCATTCCTCAATCATGACAATCCGCTTTATATGAAAACAATGTTTTTATCTTTCTACTAAGCTTCAACACTTTAATGTCGGATACCACGAATTACTTTACACATTAAATAATTGCGACTCTTCATTTCAAGGAAGTGTCTCGTCTGAAAGTTATAAACATGCAACGTAACGACGCTTTATAATTAAAAACTTGTTTAAAAACCATTAAATGAACATCTGATTGCTGAAGCTTGAAAATCTAAGGCATTATATAACCGGATTTTTTATTGACTTTTTTTTTGGTTGGTGTGGGGGCGGGGAGCAATTTTTTATTTCTAACACACGAAAAATCTAATCTGATAAGTGCTGAGTCGAAACTGCAAATACTAAGGGTTTATTTATGTCGCCAAATCGCATTTCTCTCATGTTGACATTCAAGATGAGGTCCAACAGTTTGCCTATATCAAATCCATGTCACAATTATATCCACACTGTTTTGGGAAATGTAGGCATAACCTTGAATAAACTAATAATTTAGTCTAAGAAAAGATGATTTTGAACAATACATCAACTGTTTATCAACTGACATTACAAAACGTAAAATAAATAAATAAATCGCTCTAAATGGTCATTTTTACCAAACGTGTCAATAAGCACGATAGATAGTTTTGCTTATACAAGATAAAGACGTCAGAGCTGATGTTATAAGGTAATCTCATAAGTAAGTTTCAAATAGCTAACTATGCAACGTGGCTCAGATAGGAAATATCTGTTCGTAATGACAAACGTCGACTAATGCTTTACAGTTCACATCTATCTAGGGCATCAAACGAACAGCATTTTGCATGACATTTTCAGATAATAATGACTATTTTGGTTATTTAAACAAAATGTTTTGTTCAAACTGTCGAATATCACCTGTAAGCAAGTGAATGGCGTTTGGAATCAGTATCAGGGTAACATTGTAGTATGACAATGGCGAAGACAACGGAAATGAAAGTAGAAATATTTTTATATCAATATTTTTAAAGGTAACAGGAATGTAAGTTATATGTGACCGCATAGTGATTCTTTTAGGGACGTTTAAGATACTTCCTCAAATATTTCACTTCACAGATTTACAATGTACACAATTATATCTCTTAAGCAGAGCAAACAGGTGAATATTGGTTTGGTACAATAAAACTTTACATAAGAAAATAGGATTTTAATTTCGGAGATAAAACAATCAGATGTCTACATAATTAAACAGCTCAGTCATTGTTATATAGATTTTTAAAAATAATCATGCTTGGGTTCGAGACCCGGTCGAGGTGAAGCTTTCATTTGGAATGACCTTCCGGCTGAATTTGTCAAGATGTAAAGCGCCATTTACAACATCTCTGTCTTTTTTTTTCCGTAAGATATTTATGAGAGTTTAATGGTCGAAGCAATGTGTTCAATGCGCCGTATTGCGGAACCACATTATAAGAGAAGCATAATAGACCCAACCATTATGACATAATGGTGCGGTGTGTTGTTTATATGAAAGATAAAGAGATTAATGAAAAAAAATGTTTACCTAAACCATTGCAAACACACCTATAACAACTGGCATTGTTACTTTCCTTTAGTTGTTGCCATAAAATAATTTACTGATTTAACACATGGCTCTTATCGTAACGCTTCGTTGTTTGTCTGTAATCGGTTGATGATGTTGTTTATACTTTGATGTACATTGTGCTAAATAAAGAAATCGGTCACTTATAAAATGGCCTACTTAGACCTTTATGTTCTCTTTTCTAAATAAGTACTTTCTTGGCAGTATCATTGTCGTAATATCTAAAACCACTTGACAATAAGACAAGAATCAAAGATTTACAAAATGGAGATGATGTGTAGTATTGTATTTGAAATACATCACAGCGACCTGTTTTGGGCTATTATAACGACGTCTAGCAATTATTTTGGTGGAGGGAAGATCCATGACAAGTGTCTGAGAGATCTGGGTCGAACCATCGGTCCTAGAATAGTGTTCGGTCACAACCACCGTCTCACCAAATATTAGCCAGAGGGCGTCCCAACATGGAAGTTATCGCCCCGTCCAGGGGTTGCATCCAAGTGGTGAATTATAAAAGCTAGGTTTTGTAGTTTTGTACATTTTGTATATGTTCGCTTAAAATATATTAACTCAATGAAGCTGATTTTCCGACAAAGATCCCTTCCCAAGACTGTATGCGTTATATATGTTAAGTTGTGCAGTGATGTGCATATTTTTTGTCAAGGAATTAGACAATGTATTAAAAGAACGATTATTAATTTAATGATTCGCCGAAATATGGACACCTGATTACCATTAACAAATATTACAAGAAAAAGTCCCTATAATGGGAAATGATCAAATACAAGCTCACCGAAAGGAAAAGCTTTAGTAACGTTTTTTTTTTTTCTCATCCTAGCGGGCATTTGTTTTCACATATGGAGTCAACAATAAGTTCAAACGGACATTTGTTTCCCTCATATAGAGCCAACTGTTAGTTCAAACGGGCATTTGTAACCCTAAGAAAGAGTCAACAGTTAGTTCAAACGGGCATTTGTTTTCCTCATATAGAGTCAACAGTTAGTTTAAACGGGCATTTGTTTTCCTCATATAGAGTCAACAGTTAGTTCAAACGGGCATTTGTTTTCCTCATATAGAGTCAACAGTTAGTTCAAACGGGCATTTGTTTTCCTCATATAGAGTCAACAGTCAGTTCAAACGGGCATTTGTTTTCCTCATATAGAGTCAACAGTTAGTTCAAACGGGCATTTGTTTTCCTCATATAGAGTCAACAGTTAGTTTAAACGGGCATTTGTTTTCCTCATATAGAGTCAACAGTCAGTTCAAACGGGCATTTGTTTTCCTCATATAGAGTCAACAGTTAGTTCAAACGGGCATTTGTTTTCCTCATATAGATATCATTCCCCCCCCCCCCCCCACACACACACACACACATCCCCGGGCCAGGCTGCAAAGTTAGCTTATTTTAAACTTAGAAAACCACGTGAACGCTTACTTTTGAGGTCACATTACATGATCATTTGGGCAATCAGCTCCGACGTCGATTTGAGGATTCGCGTTGTCAAACAATTTTGATAATGTTATAGGCAGATTTTATATTAACCAAAGTACATGTTAACTTAAAGTTTATACAGCAGCTAATCATAAATTCTCCAGAACAGGAATAGATGCTGTTACATACATACATTATAGGCAAACTGTCGGATACCATCTTTAGAAAAAAGACAGTAAAAACCGATAAAGTCACTCGATTGGTATGAATTTATGGCAAAATCGCATTTCATTGTAATGTATTATATACACATAAGATGGCGATGAGTGTAAACTGTTTTAGCAATAAGAAATTAGAAAATCATAAGGAAAAACAGGATAAACAGCTGTCTTGCTTTTCAAGTGCATGCTGATGCATCAAATAACCGGAAGATGCGCCTTTTCACTGTATCATATTACACATTTTACTAGGAAATGCGCAACGCCCGCAATAATGTTATCTCCTGTGTACTTAGAACACCTTGACTATTTCAACGAAAGATGTTTCGGAAGTGATCGAGTATTTACGATTGCTGTATAACTGAACATTATAGCGCGCAATTGTCGAGTTATCGTTCGTTACTTATATACACATATAGCAAATATACATGTAACAGGCTCTCTGCAAGGAATGTCAAGATTTTAAACGTAAAAAATATAGAAGAGTTTATTATTTTTTTAGGTTTCTATTTAAGAACATTTTTTTTAATTTAGAATATTTTGTTTTTCTGACAACTTCAGATAAGTTTAATAACTCAGCGGTTACTATAAAACTATTGCATGTACTTGTTACAGCAGGGCAGATAAGCACTCGAATGTAAACACTACCACCGCATAATTGAAACAGACACGAAGATTAAAATACATTTTAAAATGTCAGCAGTGAACATCCTTAAATTAACTCATTTTTTTCTAATTGATATTTCTCAAGCTTCGTTTGTAAACTTAAAGTTTCATGTATTTACAGGCGTTGAACTCAAGAACCCTGTGCCTGTGACAGAGATAGGTGTAATGAACCAAGAGAGCTAGAGAGTAGATGGCGCCCATGTCCGAGTAGTGAAAAACATACGACTTAGCTGGGGTAGTTACACTTAATCATGACCGGAAGTAGAACCCGTAAATATGTGCTACATGTAGCACCCGATTTGCTATGTTGAGGAAAATCTTATTCTTCGGAAGTCAAAATAATGCTGAATCCATGTAGAATTAAAATAAACAAATATCCCGATCTGCTATGTAAAATTAAGGATTGATCTACTTTAGCTGAAGTACATATTGAATTGAAATATGGTGGTGACCGATTATCAACTTGACGGTACGCGTTTCCAACGAAACAGAATCGTCTTACATGTTAGGAAAGTTTACTTATTTGGGGTCTTTCTGACAGATAGTAAATAACTCCATTCACCCATACATATTAACGAGTGGCACTTATAGCTAAGTCATGGTGCATAATGCCTTCAACGGTTCAGGAAATACTGTAGAATTTGACGGTGTCTAACCTTTAAGTAACATTTCCTGAAGAAATGATCGTTTGTGAAAAATGAAGAAGACAACCATGTATCTTCAGTTTACAATTCGAAGTTATGTTAACTTTAGTGAAATGTATCTATATTCATATCTTCAGTGCTCATTTTGAATATACTTAGTTTACTTAATTAAGTTCTGTTTTATTTAAGACTTATCTGATTTTACTCATAAGGATATTTACTGTGTATAAAATTACACTTTGTATGTTTATATGTTCTTCTATATCAACAAAAATCCACTACATTATGAATTTGTAAAGTACTAATAACTAATATTATTGGAACAAACATAAAATAATGTTGATATAAATAATATTTTCTCTTGGGTATTTTAACTTGACAGCAATGATGACCTCTGCACAGCAACACCTCTCAGCAGTTTAATGTGCCTCCGCCAAATGTTGCTTTAGAGAGGTTACAGCGTGCATGTGTATAACAATCATTCACGTTACTTTACATACAGCATCAGTGAGTACGTATAAGTTAATGGTTGGCTGCATTGTAGTTTAATTATGTCGGTCTGTCTTTAATTAATATAATTGGTCACTTATTGAAATTTATTTAAAGGAAATTGTATTATAACAACTCAACAAAGAGTATAGGCTCTGAAGATAATGTATATTTATTTATAAATTATATTTTGTTTTGTGACTGTTCTTGCTTAAATGAAAATAATCTCAGGCAATTTGGTGCAAAACAAAGCTGAAACATATGAGAGTTATGAAAATGCAAAATAAATGCATTCCTATGCTCAGTAATGGGCTGGTCTGTTTAGACCGGAACTGTCAATTTCATGTGATAATGTGCAGGTACACTATGCAAAAACTACGGTGAATGTTTTCAGGCGGGCATAACCGCCTTAGCTCACGCATTTCTATCTTCGAATATGCCCTGTTCATTTGATTATGCATTGGTATCTCAATATATATAGGTTTTTGGTGCCAACAGAAATTGTTCGCTGTTAAATTACTTTACACATTGTTACATTTACTATAGAAAAAAGAACCAGATTTATTTAGTGTCGTGTAACCTATGGTCAGGTGTTTTTTCGAGACGAAAGTGGTTACTGTAGGGAAAGTTAACTTGTGTGAGCGTGTGTATGCAGAAATGACACGTTTGAGTTAAGGGAGCTAACTTAAACCATAAATATGTTACGCCTTCTTGTCTCCCTTTAAAACATTGACACTCCTGCAACATACTGTTATGTTTCATAGAGTGATAGAACACATAATTATTAACTCAATCTAATATAGTATACAACTAGATTATGCATGTTACAAAGATACTTCAAGGTTCTTAGAGAATTGTTAATTATTAAATTTAAATGCATTCATAGTTTTTAATGTAGATAAAATAAGTAGTTTTAGGTAGAAAACTTATTTTAATTAATATTTATTTTAAATAATCGTCCCAGTTTTGAACTTTGACCTTTTGGGACTTTTGAGTCGTAGAAATCACTCGTCGCCATTGTTTCAAAGGTGGCAGTCGCACATTTACCTGTTATGTGCGCGTAGAAATAAATCAGTAAATCTGCAGAAGTAGATGCAGATTAAAGATATCATAAGGTCTGTTAGAAGTAGAATTCGTCGTTAGCTGCTGACTAACCATTATGGCACATGTACTTAAAGGTTGTACTGACATTTCACCTTTATCAAATAAAGATAACAATATCCTACCCTTTGGGTAGGGATGGGGTGGGGGGGGGGGGGGGATTTGGACATAAATTCCGCAGAAAAACAACAACAAACAACAACAAAACAACAACAACAAAACATCAACTTAAACTTAAGTTTAAAGACGATAATAAACTCACCTCATTTGTCAGACAGTGCAAATCGTGAAAATAAATCGCTCTAAATGTTTGTTCTTTCTTACCAAAACCTTTAAATAAGCTCAATGGGGATTTCAGCTAAAGTAGACATCGACGTAAGAGCGGATTACCCGGATAATGATTAAACCCGATTTCAAAAGCAAGTGGTCAAGTTGTTTTCTAAGTTAAAAATAAGCTAACTGTACAACGTGGCCCAAATGGGAAATACATGTTTGTTATGACGAATGGACTGTAAAACTTCTCTTTTCACATAGATATAGGGCATCGATAAACAGCTTCCCACGGGATCTTATCATGCAATAATGACCAGTAGCTGTTACATGGTAGTTTTGGAACACAATATACCATTCTGTTAGTTTCTATAGATTTCCTCATTTGTAAGTTTCTGTCTTGGCAAAAATAGACTATACGTGTACAAGATACAACTGAGTAGCTAGTTGCAGAAAACGGCTGACGATGTTTGAGTAACATTTTACACATCTTTTTGTATTTGAAGAGTATCACGAAGTCCATGCCCTACCCCTCTTTTTTCTTTCTTTTTCATTTTCTTTCTTTTTTCGTTTCTTTAGAAACAACAACAGCAAGCTTTAGGGGCAATATTGTCTTTTGCGAATGTGCTCCTGTTGTCGAGAATGATTGCAACTATATTGGTTTTGTTCATCTCTTTTCGTTCCATTTTGTAGAATTTACCATGTAGAGGCATAGTTTAACATTGCTAATGTTAGTCTAATTTAATTACAAATTCCCAAAAAGAATATACCAAGTTAACCTGGATAAAAACTTGTTCTGAACTATCTGCATTAATCTAAAAACATTGCACAATCTGTATATTTCCTAAACCAGACACATGTAAATATATACCTTACAAATATGCCAATTGTAGAATATTGCCCAACAGAACCATGCCTTCCTAAATGCTATAAAACATTAATTGCTTAAATGCAATAAAATATTTGTATTGTTATTAAAATAACAACTTAACAAGTACAAATAAAAACTTGAAATATGTTTAAATGTGATGTGGGTATTAGCGTTGTTGTCATAAAAGCAACGTAATCATCAATCACTAAGAACATAATGCATAATGTTTACTGGCTTTTGGTAGGTGGGTATGAATAATTGGCAACTTCGTGCATAATAAAACAATACAAGATTCGTCTTCTGTGGCGTCAATGTCATAAAGATTCAGGTAGCACTTCAAGGGAAATGAAGATTTATACGATACAGTTTTAAAACCAACAGCAGTAGTGAAGCGATTAAAGAGCAGAGCTTAGTGGGGATGATGGATGGTGGTAGGGTGGTGGAGGGGGTAGTGGTAGTGGTGGTGGTAGTGATGGTGGTAATGGTGACAGAAGTTGTATTACCGTAATGATTACTTGTTCAAGTGGTTATGGCAGTAATTTTGTAAGTGGTGATTGTGAAACTTGTCGTTAAAACATGGGTGTTGCCGACGGCGGATTTGGCGGAAATGGTCATGAATTGAAGGTGGTATCCGACAGTTTGAACGTTTTTTTTGTTTTTGTTTTTTTTAGTGTGTGTGTGTGTGTTTTTTCTCGAGGATAACCAAATGAACTTCATTACTTTTAAAGATCCCGCGAAATGTTTTTAATTGGTTCTTGACATCAAGGTAAAAACTAAAGCATAACACCACACTCGGCATTACAAAACAATGTATTTTCTATCCGACCCACGCTGCGCGGTTAGCTACTATACTAAGAAACTTACTTTGGAGATTGTGTAATAGGACAACCCGGGTAATCAGCTCTGACGTCGATATCTACTTAAGGTTGAAATCCATATCGTGCTTATTTATAGATGTGGAAAAAAATAACATTTAATCCGAAATATTAATTGTACTAATTGCACTGTCTACCAATAGAGGTATTGTCATAAACAGCCTTTACTTAACGTCAAGTAGTAGTTATTTTGTTGTTGTTGCTTTTTGAACTAATTATGCACAAATCTCAGGAACAGGGTTAAGATCTTGTTACATGTTTTAGATGTAAGCAAACTATCGGACACCACCTCTAAGTGACTGTAGTATAAAAGGAAAATTAGCATCAGAAGACGTATAATTTCTAAAAGAGTAGCATCCGGAACATGATATCATGAGAACCAATGGTAATTTTTAAACATAAATATAAATCCCCTACCTGTGTTGGGCCACCTGGCACCTTCATTTGACACTGGTACATCTCCCTTTTCTCGTCTAGCTCCTCCTAATCGGTACTTCGCCTCGGTATCGAACTGTGGCAAGCAGTTGTCCATGTGCCGAATGACGTAATGGCGATTCGTCTTGATCCACCGGAAACACGGAAACATGAATCGTTTCCGACTTCCGGTAGATTCAATCTCAATGTAGTCCACGTACCATTCATCGGAATAGGCCAGATCCTCGCGCCATAGTTCAATCTTATGGATATCTCCAAGCTGTGCGATGTTTGTCAGCTGAAAAGTATCCAGCTGACCTCTTTCAAAATCATTCCGGAAGAGATAATCAAGACTAATGGCGTTAGTTTTGCCTCCATCTTCAGAGTGTAGCATAATCTTTACCTTGGCGTCAGTTCCACTGTTGAACTGGTCCCCAGTTTTAACGTAAACAATATAATCCACATTCCCGTAACTGAAAATACTTCTTCCATCATTATCACAGAGGCTTCTTGGTGACGTATGCACAAATCGTGACGTAACACCCGGTTTTAATCTATTTAAGGATAACGCACGGGTGTTTCGCATGAAACGATGATGAACATTCCGTTGAATCGGTTGCGTGTGGTTAATTGTCTGTGCCTTTTCCCTCCTGCAAATAGTTCCTAGGAGTCGGTGTTGACGAGTTGCTAGTCGGAGCGACATTTTGAACGTGTTATGTTTCGTGTACCCTGTAAAAATAAAAGCACAGAGTACAGTTAAGCTAAAGTTACACAACAGTCCCGATAAGGGCTTGATGGTTTTATCAAATGGCAGCCTGTGTGTCAGTTGCAATCTTATCAAGTAAGGTTAACAGTTTAATTTTTAGTTAAAACCTATTTATTTTATTTTATTTCTGTTCATTTATATATTTCGTTCTTTATTTTAGTTTTTTCTTTCTTCATTAATTAATTAATACATTTCTTTTTATTGATTTATTGATTTATTAACTTATTTATTACTGCCTGCGAAACAATTTATTGTAACTTATATAAATCCATGTCTAATGCTTTTTTCCTTAATAGAATCAGTGCTCAGGTACTGATGCCTGGAGCAGGTGCAGCAAATTTTCTTTACTCGAATCCAGGAGAGTTACTATTGCTATTTAGCATTTATGCTCTACTCATCGACCATAGACTCCCCATAACAAAACGAGTATAACGGACGATAGAACTGAAAAAGTACTACACAAAACTATGTGTATAAAGACTTGATTCGGGTTGTCATTTTCCCTTAATGTTGTTAAATGTTTATACAATGAAGCCGCAACAGTTTAAGATTTACAGGCAACGTACAGTAGAGAGCTGTCATCCGAGCTGCCATCTTAGTTTTGACGTCTGTCACAAAAGTAGTCCCATTTAGTGAAATGGCCAAGGTGATCCGACTACCTACATACATCCTAGAGATGATTCGTGAATTATCCGAGGTTTTCCGATTGAATAGTGTCCGTAAATAGTCGAATAGTAACGAATGGGGCTGATTTCCATCGTACGTGTCTTGTAGTAGTAATCGCAACATTTTTGAAATTCCCACGCTTAATTTATAATTTCAATTGATGGCGTTGCTTAACCCAACCCATTTTTATAACACAATGACAGGTTAATATGTTAAACACATTCCATTTGAACCATATCCGTGAAAAGTTGTACATGATAAATGAAGTTATGCTGATGTCACGTTATAAGGAATTAAATACTGGGTACGATTAGTTTATCTCTCTCTTTTTCTTTGTATTTTATAGCAGGGTTCGCCCACATTTGCAAACAATTTTTAGAAAGAAAGGCATTGATGCAAAGGACGGCAGCGACGGAAATCTAAGGAAAAGAAAATCTTACAATGAATATTCTGACTAAATTCTGAATTAAAGAGAAGTATGTTCGAGCCTTTAGTCTTCAAATATGACATTTTGCATTACTTAAATTGCATGTTTCATTATGTTATAAATATATCGTTCAATAATTTAACCAACATTTTGTATGAAACATATTTTACAATTTTAGAATAAGCCAAAAAAAAAAATGATAAAAACCATTGCACAGCACTGCTTACAGAAGTGAGAAAAAACGCTTACACGTAAGCCACATGGTTCGAACTTCGGTCACATTCGGTACGTTATAGACGTGTGGAGAAGTTGAAGAGGGACGATGTCTCTACCATTGAACAAACTTATGATATATTCTATAAAGTGTGTCGCGCTACAGTGCAGACGCAAATAAAGGACCTAACACATACCATACAATTTACAGGGAGTGTTGCTCATTTTTGTATATTTTTGTTAAGTGCAAAATAATATTTGAGTTAAACAGTGTTTACAAACTTTTTAAAGTAATAATTGTTGAAACGCCTGTCTCTAGTGTCAATAATAGCTGTTTACTTAGCATCTATATTTCTGTAGTACAGGCTGAAAGAATATCAATAACGGCAGTTGAGACTAAGGTTAGTGTGTAATTACACTTTAACATTCATCGCTGATCTGTATATTTTCAACATGCGCTCATCCAATATTATGATGGAATGTCCACGCCAACGCTTAATTGTCAGTTTTTAATGAAACAGCATGTTTCACATTAGTTATCCGGTTACGCGAAAGTACGTGCAGTTTTCATGATACCTGATAATACCTTTACTGGAGTTTGAGCCGTTAGTGCCTAATATCGCCACCTCACCACTCACCACTCATCCACGTTATATATTTTATGTGGATACCCTCAGTCTTTATCCTATTTATGCTTGAAACATAATCAGGAGCCGGAGATGACATTCACATATCTTTATCTTTTTAGATAAGATGTATCGAGAGTAAAGTTAACTACTACATGTAATTAGAGGCGTAAAATGGCAGTTATGTGCAAAACTTCCAGTAATGGTAATGTACTTGATATCGTGATAAGACTAAATTTTATGATACCTGATATCACTAAAAAGTCATTTTTTATTGAAATTGTTATCAAAATGTCACAAAGCCTGTAAATTATCTGGTGGCAAAAATGTGCCACCATACAAAAACAACTATAATGATTCTCCAGTATCATTCAACGGTTTATATTCATATTATACAAATGTAGCTACAAGCATACAGCATTGTGTTCCCAAGGGAGATAATCTAATGCAATTTAACAAGCAAGAGTTACCGGTATGTCATCACTTAACTGCACTGACATTATGGTCATATTTCCGACGTCCAGCTTTGTTAATTCGCGGAATACACCAGAATATTGTCTTGATAGAACAACAGCATTATTAGCTGGAAGATCTCCACACATAAAAGTTCTCGCCAAGCTTTTTGTTTTGTTTTGTTTGTTTGTTTGTTGTTGTTTTTTTTTAACTCGCTACGTTGTATATAGTCATTTCATAAGATATTCAAATTTTCTGTTTTTGAAATGTATCAGTTATCTCTCTTGTAAAAACTAATTGTCACATATATATGTTTTTACATTACTCTGCTTAAACATTTAATAAAGCATGATGTAACATTTGTGTGCATACTGCAGTTTGGAGCATTCTATATAGTTTAAGAAGTAAACAAATGATAATAGTTTACATATCTATAGTTGTTGTCCCTAGCTACAGGGAATGTAAATAATGTTACAACATTCGTTTTGTCATTGTTATTCTTTACAACACGTGTCCTTTATTGACCCCAGAGTTACTAAACGATTTGTACTTGTCATTTATAGATAAGAGAGCACACAGAGAAGATCCTTATGCATATCCCCAGTCATTGAAAGTAAGAAAATGTGGAACATGTATGTATTAATAATAGTCAACCTGGTGACTAAAACAATCGCTGTTTAGGTATCCATTGTTCAATACACCATTGTTATTGAATGTCGTCCTTTAAGTGATAAGAGTTTATAAACTAGGTCAAAATGAACTGAAACAACAACAACACAACATACAACATAATTACCATGTCTAAGATGTTATAAACCGCAAGTCCTAAAGTCTATTAAAATAATAATGATTTGGTTCAATAATGTTGCACATGTAGAAGAATGAAAACATCACTATTGACTCCAGAACCAAAGAGCAATTCATAGTTCATACTAAATACCAACCAAGAAAACCACGTTCCCACTTTAACACTTATATTTAAAAGATCACTTTGTATCATCACCCGGCTTATCCGCTCTGACGTCGATGTCTATTTTAAGCATGCTTATTTCTAGATTAGAAAAGACTGAACATTTTGAATGTTCTAAGGAGATGTGCTGTATTAAACTCGTGTTTAAAATTGTCTTTGCCAGGACTAAAGTATGATTTTTGCAGAAATTATGCACAAATACCTTAAACAGGCATAACATTATATAACATGTATTTGATATAGGTAAACCGTTGGATACCGCCTTTAAATAATAATTCATCATAAGTTGAGGAATTGCATAATTGTTTATTGTACATGATGCAGGAGTACAGTCTTAATAGTATATTTCAATGTGTCTGATATCGTTTCCGATTTTGTCTGCAGTCTTTTTAACTTAAACGGTTCGTTTTTAAATGGCGAGCAACATCGTGATTGTTTTCATTGCAAATTCTGTTGAAGATGTTGAGCATATTAAATTGTTTTAACTTCTGTACTTTTAAGCAAGGTTTACTTTATCACCCACTACACCGTATATCTAAAATAAATACGAAAATTAAAAAGCTAAATACAAGTTTAAAGGACACCATTTAAGTTATACGTTAACAAGTCTGAAAAAGGAAAATGAACCGAGGGTGCGCTTTAGTGCCATTCAACTTGTCCGTTGTGCGGCTAGTTAATGTCTCATTGATGTAAGGAAGTAAGTTAGCCGTGCGGCCAGTTCATGTCTCATTGATGTAAGGTAGTAAATGACCCGTGCGGCTAAATCATGTCTCATTGATGCAAGGAAGTAAGTGACCCGTGCGGCTAGTTCATGTCCCAATGATGCAAGGAAGTAAGTGACCCGTGCGGCTAGTTAATGTATCATTGATGCAAGGAAGTAAGTGACCCGTGCGGCTAGTTAATGTATCATTGATGCAAGGAAGTAAGTGATGCGTGCCGCTAGTTCATGTCTCATTGATGCAAGGAAGGAAGCGACCCGTGCGGCTAGTTCATGTCCCATTGATGTAAGGTAGTAAGTGACCCGTGCGGCTAGTTCATGTCCCATTGATATAAGGTAGTAAATGACCCGTGCGGCTAAATCATGTCTCATTGATGCAAGGAAGTAAGTGATGCGTGCCGCTAGTTCATGTCTCATTGATGCAAGGAAGTAAGTGACCCCTGCGGCTAGTTAATGTCTCATTGATGTAAGATAGTAAGTGACTCGTGCGGCTAGTTCATGTCTCATTGATATAAGGTAGTAAATGACCCGTGCGGCTAAATCATGTCTCATTGATGCAAGGAAGTAAGTGATGCGTGCCGCTAGTTCATGTCTCATTGATGCAAGGAAGTAAGTGACCCATGCGGCTAGTTAATGTCTCATTGATGTAAGATAGTAAGTGACTCGTGCGGCTAGTTCATGTCCCAATGATGCAAGGTAGTAAGTGACCCGTGCGGCTAGTTCATGTCCCATTGATGTAAGGTAGTAAGTGACCCGTGCGGCTAGTTCATGTCCCAATGATGTAAGGTAGTAAATGACCCGTGCGGCTAAATCATGTCTCATTGATGCAAGGAAGGAAGCGACCCGTGCGGCTAGTTCATGTCCCATTGATGCAAGGTAGTAAGTGACCCGTGCGGCTAGTTAATGTCCCAATGATGTAAGGTAGTAAATGACCCGTGCGGCTAAATTATGTCTCATTGATGCAAGGAAGTAAGTGATGCGTGCCGCTAGTTCATGTCTCATTGATGCAAGGAAGTATGTGACCCGTGCGGCTAGTTCATGTCTCATTGATGTAAGATAGTAAGTGACTCGTGCGGCTAGTTCATGTCTCATTGATGTAAGATAGTAAGTGACCCGTGCGGCTAGTTCATGTCTCATTGATGTAAGGAAGTAAGTGACCCGTGCGGCTAGTTCATGTCTCATTGATGTAAGATAGTAAGTGACTCGTGCGGCTAGTTCATGTCTCATTGATGCAAGGAAGTAAGTGACCCGTGCGGCTAGTTTATGTCTCATTGATGTAAGATAGTAAGTGACCCGTGCGGCTAGTTCATGTCTCATTGATGTAAGGTAGTAAGTGACCCGTGCGGCTAGTTCATGTCTCATTGATGTAAGATAGTAAGTGACCCGTGAGGCTAGTTCATGTCTCATTGATGTAAGATAGTAAGTGACCCGTGCGGCTAGTTCATGTCTCATTGGTGCAAGGAAGTGACCCGTGCGGCTAGTTTATGTCTCATTGATGTAAGATAGTAAGTGACTCGTGCGGCTAGTTCATGTCTCATTGATGCAAGGAAGTAAGTGACCCGTGCGGCTAGTTTATGTCTCATTGATGTAAGATAGTAAGCGACCCTTGCGGTTAGGTTTATGTCTCATTGATGCAAGGAAGTAAGTGACTCATGCGGCTAGTTCATGTCTCATTGATGTAAGATAGTAATTGACTCGTGCGGCTAGTTCATGTCTCATTGATGCAAGAAAGTAAGTGACCCGTGCGGCTAGTTTATGTCTAATTGAGGCAAGGAAGTAAGTAACTCATGCGGCTAGTTAATGTCTCATTGATGTAAGATAGTAAGTGACTCGTGCGGATAGTTCATGTCTCCTTGATGCAAGGTAGTGAATGGCCGGGTGGCTAGTTCATGTCTCATTGATGCAGGGAAGTAAGTGACTCATGCGGGTAGTTTATGTCTCATTGATGTAAGATAGTAAGTGACTCGAGCGGCTAGTTCATGTCTCATTGATGCAAGGAAGAAAGTGACCCGTGGGGCTAGTTTATGTCTCATTGATGCAAGGAAGTAAGTGACATGTGCGGTTAGTTCATGTCTCATTGATGTAAAGAAGTAGGTGACCCGTGCGGCTAGTTCATGTCTCATTGATATAAGGTAGTAAATGACCCGTGCGGCTAAATCATGTCTCATTGATGCAAAGAAGTAAGTGATGCGTGCCGCTAGTTCATGTCTCATTGATGCAAGGAAGTAAGTGACCCATGCGGCTAGTTAATGTCTCATTGATGTAAGATAGTAAGTGACCCGTGCGGCTAGTTCATGTGCCAATGATGCAAGGTAGTAAGTGACCCGTGCGGCTAGTTCATGTCCCATTGATGTAAGGTAGTAAGTGACCCGTGCGGCTAGTTCATGTCCCAATGATGTAAGGTAGTAAATGACCCGTGCGGCTAAATCATGTCTCATTGATGCAAGGAAGGAAGCGACCCGTGCGGCTAGTTCATGTCCCATTGATGCAAGGTAGTAAGTGACCCGTGCGGCTAGTTAATGTCCCAATGATGTAAGGTAGTAAATGACCCGTGCGGCTAAATCATGTCTCATTGATGCAAGGAAGTAAATGATGCGTGCCGCTAGTTCATGTCTCATTGATGCAAGGAAGTATGTGACCCATGCGGCTAGTTCATGTCTCATTGATGTAAGATAGTAAGTGACTCGTGCGGTTAGTTCATGTCTCATTGATGTAAGATAGTAAGTGACCCGTGCGGCTAGTTCATGTCTCATTGATGTAAGATAGTAAGTGACCCGTGCGGCTAGTTCATGTCTCATTGATGTAAGATAGTAAGTGAATCGTGCGGCTAGTTCATGTCTCATTGATGCAAGGAAGTAAGTGACCCGTGCGGCTAGTTTATGTCTCATTGATGTAAGATAGTAAGTGACCCGTGCGGCTAGTTCATGTCTCATTGATGTAAGGTAGTAAGTGACCCGTGCGGCTAGTTCATGTCTCATTGATGTAAGATAGTAAGTGACCCGTGAGGCTAGTTCATGTCTCATTGATGTAAGATAGTAAGTGACCCGTGCGGCTAGTTCATGTCTCATTGGTGCAAGGAAGTGACCCGTGCGGCTAGTTCATGACTCATTGATGTAAGATAGTAAGTGACTCGTGCGGCTAGTTCATGTCTCATTGATGCAAGGAATTAAGTGACCCGTGCGGTTAGGTTTATGTCTCATTGATGCAAGGAAGTAAGTGACTCATGCGGCTAGTTCATGTCTCATTGATGTAAGATAGTAAGTGACTCGTGCGGCTAGTTCATGTCTCATTGATGCAAGGAAGTAAGTGACCCGTGCGGCTAGTTTATGTCTCATTGAGGCAAGGAAGTAAGTAACTCATGCGGCTAGTTCATGTCTCATTGATGTAAGATAGTAAGTGACTCGTGCGGATAGTTCATGTCTCCTTGATGCAAGGTAGTGAATGGCCGGGTGGCTAGTTCATGTCTCATTGATGCAGGGAAGTAAGTGACTCATGCGGGTAGTTTATGTCTCATTGATGTAAGATAGTAAGTGACTCGAGCGGCTAGTTCATGTCTCATTGATGCAAGGAAGAAAGTGACCCGTGGGGCTAGTTTATGTCTCATTGATGCAAGGAAGTAAGTGACCTGTGCGGTTAGTTCATGTCTCATTGATGTAAAGAAGTAAGTGACCCATGCGGCTAGTTCATGTCTCATTGATGCAAGGAAGTAAGTGACCCTTGCGGCTAGTTCATGTCTCGTTGATGCAAGGTAGTAAGTGACCCCTATAGAAGGTCAAAATGCAGGATATACCAGTAGTAGGCTAGACTATTTTTTTCTGTCACAATGTATCGGATACCACCTTTAAGCGAGAAATCCGATAGAGAAAAAAACACCGTTTTTTTTTTTTATTTTATAAAAAAACACTTCTCCCTTGGTATGATTTTCGGGTGTGTAAAAATCGATATTCAAATACATTTACCTCCTTTCATATCTCGAAGACATGTGTATTGAAGACGGTAAGCCAGCACTAATAACTTAGATCTTATGACTAATGAACGTGGGTTTACAAACAGGCTTAGTAACGCCCACCTGTGCAAGGTATGAAATACAACGAGTTAAAAGGTTACAATCTTAAAGGTAGTATAGGACAGTTTGCCTATATCAAATGCATAAATTAATAATTTACCTCTGTTTTTTCACGAACCCGTACTATAGTCTAAATAAAGACAATTTTGAACACTATCGCAACTGTAAACAGTAGTAATTGTAAAATAAATAGCTCTAAATGGTCATTCTTTACAGATCTATAAAATAGGCAAAATTGGAATTTCTGCTTAAAATGTATATCCACATCAGGATGGATTACCGAATTGGTAGTATATTGTGATCTCGAAAGTTAGTGGTCACGTTCTCTAAGTTAAGAAATATCAAACCGTGCATCGTGTCTCAGAAAGGAAATATATATTTGTAACGATGAGTAAATGTTATGCTTCACTTTTTTACAGAAATGTTAGGCACCAGTAAACAGCATTTCGCGAGATCATTTCATGTAACAATAGAGCTAAATTATTTAGTTTGTAGAGAAACAAAGCTTGGGTCTGAACTGTCGACTTGGTCAATGCAAAAGCGAAAAGAATACTTTATACATAAATAGAGCATATTGAAGGGTCTTTATCTAACTTACAGCCACATATTTTATTGTGTCTTTATATATATGTACATGTATTGTAAAACATTAATTGAACGCCAGGAAAAGTGTTCCTTTTCAAGTCAACTAATCTATCAATTTATGAACACAATTCCCTGTGCTTTGAAGCTTATAAAATAAATTTTATAACTTTTGTTCAAATAGTATTAATTATGATTTGCTGCAATGTACACGAAATCACATTCCATGCACCATGTAGAGTCACTAGGTTCATTTTTTTCATTCTACTCGGGCAGCGCATGTTATATAACTCATGTAATTTACACGTTTTAATAATACAAAAATGTCATGAAGACAGTCTCTGACAAACCTAACACAATTAGATGGATTTTAAGACCAAAAATGTTTTAAGGTTTACCTATAAAATGGAGCGAGCTAGCGATGGAGCTGACGTGCACGATATTCAAGTTTCATTTACGCATCCTGTGTAATGTCTTAAAGAGATAAACATATCTTAACAAGTGTCCGTGCTTTTTCGCTGCGTTTTATGTCAACATGAGTCATGCGGGCATGATAATAGTAATTACGTTATCTGTCTCTCGTGTTTGTTTAGGGGGTTTGCGCCCAACAAGAAATCTCGTAGTCAACCGGGGACAGTGTTACCTTGAGGCCAATACGTGGTCATGCATGAGACTGACTTTAATGTAATAGAATCCATCTGGCATAAACGTGCATTCACATTATCCTGACAAAGAGACAATCAGTCGTAGGATAATGTCAGATTGCCATGACTTAGTGACCATCTAGCAAAGTACATTTTTTTCAATCACCCTTACACAGTAACATGCTTACGCAGGGACAACCAGTATTTGCATATTTATTACACCACACTGACATAGAGTAAAACCAGTTGTAGTTCATGTCACATCATCCTGACATAGGGAAAACCAGTTGTAGTACATTATATCACATCGTTCTGGCACAGTGACAGACAGTCGTAGTACATAATGTCACATCGTCCTGACACAGTGACAGGCAGTCGTAGTACATAATGTCACATCGTCCTGACACAGGGACAGACAGTCGTAGTACATAATGTCATATCATCCTGACACAGGGACAGACAGTCGAAGTACATTATGTCACATCGTTCTGACACAGTGACAGACAGTCGTAGTACATAATGTCATATCATCCTGACACAGTGACAGACAGTCGTAGTACATAATGTCACATCATCCTGACACAGGGACAGACAGCCGTAGTACATTATGTCACATCATCCTGACACAGGGACAGACAGTCGTAGTACATAATGTCATATCATCCTGACACAGGGACAGACAGCCGTAGAACATTATGTCACATCGTTCTGACACAGGGACAGACAGTCGTAGTACATAATGTCATATCATCCTGACACAGGGACAGACAGCCGTAGTACATTATGTCACATCGTTCTGACACAGGGACAGACAGTCGTAGTACATAATGTCATATCATCCTGACACAGGGACAGACAGCCGTAGTATATTATGTCACATCATCCTGACACAGGGACAGACAGTCGTACTACATTATGTCACATCATCCTGACACAGGGACAGACAGTCGTAGTACATTATGTCACATCATCCTGACACAGGGACAGACAGCCGTAGTACATTATGTCACATCATCCTGACACAGGGACAGACAGCCGTAGTATATTATGTCACATCATCCTGACACAGTGACAGACAGTCGTAGTACATAATGTCACATCGTTCTGACACAGGGACAGACAGTCGTAGTACATAATGTCATATCATCCTGACACAGGGACAGACAGCCGTAGTATATTATGTCACATCATCCTGACACAGGGACAGACAGTCGTACTACATTATGTCACATCATCCTGGCACAGGGACAGACAGTCGTAGTACATTATGTCGCATCATCCTGACAAAGGGACAGACAGTCGTATTACATTATGTCACATCATCCTGACACAGGGAGAGACAGTCGTAGTACATTATGTCACATCATCCTGACACAGGGACAGACAGTCGTAGTACATTATGTCGCATTATCCTGACAAAGGGACAGACAGTCGTATTACATTATGTCGCATCATCCTGGCACAGGGACAGACAGTCGAAGTACATTATGTCACATCATCCTGACACAGGGACAGACAGTCGTAGTACATTATGTCGCATCATTCTGACAAAGGGACAGACAGTCGTAGTACATTATGTCACATCATCCTGACACAGGGACAGACAGTCGTAGTACATTATGTCGCATCATTCTGACACAGGGACAGACAGTCGTAGTACATTATGTCACATCATCCTGACACAGGGACAGACAGTCGTAGTACATTATGTCACATCATCCTGACAAAGGGACAGACAGTCGTAGTACATTATGTCGCATCATTCTGACACAGGGACAGACAGTCGTAGTACATTATATCACATCATCCTGACACAGGGACAAACAGTTGTAGTACAATATGTCACATCATCCTGACACAGGGACAGACAGTCGTAGTACATTATATCACATCATCCTGACACAGGGACAAACAGTTGTAGTACAATATGTCACATCATCCTGACACAGGGAGAGACAGTCGAAGTACATTATGTCACATCATCCTGGCACAGGGACAAACAGTTGTAGTACAATATGTCACATCATCCTGACACAGGGAGAGACAGTCGTAGAACATTATGTCACATCATCCTGACGCAGGGACAAACAGTTGTAGTACAATATGTCACATCATCTTGACACAGGGACAGACAGTCGTAGTACATTATATCACATCATCCTGACACAGGGACAAACAGTTGTAGTACAATATGTCACATCATCTTGACACAGGGACAGACAGTCGTAGTACATTATATCACATCATCCTGACACAGGGACAAACAGTTGTAGTACAATATGTCACATCATCCTGACACAGGGAGAGACAGTCGAAGTACATTATGTCACATCATCCTGGCACAGGGACAAACAGTTGTAGTACAATATGTCACATCATCTTAACACAGGGACAGACAGTCGTAGTACATTATATTACATCATCCTGACACAGGGACAGACAGTCGTAGTACATTATGTCACATCATCCTGGCACAGGGACAGACAGTCGAAGTACATTATGTCACATCATCCTGACACAGGGACAAACAGTTGTAGTACAATATGTCACATCATTCTGACACAGGGACAGACAGTCGTACTACATTATGTCACATCATCCTGGCACAGGGACAGATAGTCGAAGTACATTATGTCACATCATCCTGACACAGGGACAGACAGTCGTACTACATTATGTCACATCATCCTGGCACAGGGACAGACAGTCGAAGTACATTATGTCACATCATCCTGACACAGGGGCAGACAGTCGTAGTACATTATGCCGCATCATCCCGACACAGGGGCAGACAGTCGTAGTACATTATGTCACATCATCCTGGCACAGGGACAGACAGTCGTAGGATTATGTCAGATTGCCATGACTTAGTGACCATTTGGCACATGTACATTTTCCATATCACCCTTACACAGTGACATCTAGTCGCCCTACATTTACTTCATCCTTACGCAGGGAAAACCAGTATCTGTATATTTTTACACCACACTGAAATAGGGAAAACCAGTCGTAGTACATGTTACGCCATTCTGACAGAGGAACAGACAGTCGTAGTTCATGTCACATCGTTCTGACACAGGGGCAGACAGTTGTAGTATATTATGTCACATCGTTCTGACACAGGGGCAGATAGTCGTAGTATATTTTGTCACATCGTTCTGACACAGGGAAAACCAGTTGTAGTACATTATGTCACATCATCTTGACACAGAGGCAGATAGTCGTAGTACATTATGTGACATCGTTCAGACACAGGGAAAACCAGTTGTAGTACATTATGTCACATCATCTTAACACAGAGGCAGATAGTCGTAGTACATTATGTGACATCGTTCAGACACAGGGAAAACCAGTTGTAGTACATTATGTCAAATCGTTCTGGCACGTAAACAAGCAGTCATAGAACTATCATTTAAGCTAAACATAAGCATAAACAAGAAAAAATCACATGTACCATTTTATAACATACAAATAAAAGTATTGGCTTGAGTTTGAAAATGAGCCTTTGTGAAGCTTGGGCCCAAACTGCTCTACCTGGGTCAGTTGCAAATTTATCTTAATGTTGTCTATTAGGTATCCGCTTATCTGGCGAAATATGAAATTTTCTGTCTCAAATCTGTATATAGACAGGCATCATCAATACATATGTCCATCTTTCTGTATAGACAGTCTATCTTATGCCAGTTGGCATATTTCGATAAATATTGTCTTATTGTCAGTGTTGGTAGTGTTGGTAATGTTTTCCTTGTTGAAAGATGATATCCGACAATACATTTATATCCGCCATTCGATTTACATGTAAAGAGAGCAAAACAATTGTCCTTGGGTATATTTAAATACAAGCTGACCATCGGAACGGTTCTGTCTTTAGGGCGACATTATATAACAACTTAAATAAAAAAGACGGTGTATGAAATGAAATACTCAATCTGACTGTGTATTATTTTCTTTTTTAACACGCAATGGGAATTTCCGCTAAATATTGACCCCGATCCTGACTGAAAGCCTTATTTTGCATTGACATAAGTTTGCGACCGAAGTATTGACAATAATTACTTCAAACTTTATCCATGTGTGTGTGACAAATGGGTTTCCAATTCCTGATGCTTGGTTCTAAAATTAGCTATCTATGCTGCGTGTGCAGAGATAGGGTTCACTGAACTCGGGATCGTGGTGTTACAAGGCATCTCCCAGTTACTCAATGATATCAACAAGCAGGTTTTGGTAAGTTAACTATATGTTGTTTGACTTTTCCTCAATGTTATTATGTTACCACCTTTAAAGCTATTTTTTAATTAAGAAAACCACGTGACAACTTACATGTGGCGTCAAGTTATATTGTCATCGGAGTAATCCGCTGTGCCCTAGATATCTTTTCAAGAAAAGATAATATTGTACTTATTTATAGATTTGGAAAAAAACTGGCCATTTAGAATGATTTTTCGCAATTTGTACTATCTAGCCAAAGACGTAGTGTTCAAACTCGTTTTTACTTACACTAAAGTATGCGTTTATGCAGAAAATATACCCAATTCCCCAAAGCAGTGGTAAGATATTATATCAGAAACCATCTTTAAGTCTCTTAAGTGCACTTGTGTATCTATCCAGGTGGTTTCTGTCGCCCGTTATTAAATTACCTGCATAATTATATGTATACTTATTATTCATCGTTCACTATTAATTCCGAGCCTTATCAAATACTTGTTTTACATATGCGATGTATTCTCGTTCGCAAGTGTTCAGTCTTTTCAAGAAAATGCTTATTGACGATCAAAACAGGTTTAAAGGAGTACATTAAAATCTCTTTAACGACGCTTAAACTGCTCGTTGTGACACTCTAATTTAATGCAACGGTAACTTTAAGCTACACAGATTGACATAATATCCAATGTAAAGCATGTGCAGCTCGAATTTTGATCAGGTTGATACAACTTATGTAGCGACTGTATGGTCAATATCGGCACTACTTACTGCTTAGGTTTTCATGATTTATCTTTTGGCCTTTGCGTGTATTTTTTCTTTTAGCTATACAGCTAAGAATTTGATATTTGCGATGAACAACTGAAGCATGATTATGGTTGAAAGACTGCACATGCTTATACATGATATACTTCATCAATGCAATGTTTGGGATAACAATAACCTTATAGGCAGGTTACTGTCGCTTTAAAGCGGCTTTAGATTGCGGCTTTAGATTGCCGATGTCAAAGTAGAGAGTTAAAGACAAACATTTGTAAAGAGCAGGGAGCATGACAGGCACATGTAGAAAGGGAGAAATGAGGGAAACGAAATAGATAGAGAAGGAGCGAGTAAGAGAGAAATAAAACCAGACAGAGACATAATAGGACGTAGACGGAAAGAAAGGACACAAAAGAGATAAACAGATAGCTTTATGTTTACAAATAAGAAAATTACAAACAACGACAAATAGCGAGTTCGCGAATGTGCTAGGAAGAGAGACAGAGAGAGGACGCAGAGGGAGGGGAGACATGGAAATGGGGAATAGAGAGAGAGAGAGAGAGAGAGAAAAGGCAGAGAGAGTCAGAGAAAGAGGGGAGGAGGAAAGGAGAGAGAGAGAGAGAGAGAAAGAGAGAGAGAGAGAAAGAGAGAGAGAGAGAGAGAGAGAGAGAGAGAGAGAAAGAAAGAGAGAGAGAGAGAGAGAGAGAAGTAAGGCAGATTGGTGCTCGTGTAAACACGAAATGTGCGTTGACTACCCAACAATATACTGCTAACAACAGATCTATATGTGATTAACAATTCTCCTTTACTATAAATATTAAGATTTTATTTACCTGTGTTGGATCAGAACATATCCCGCTTATTAACACTTTCCGTATTAGTTCTTATTGTTGTGTCTGTAGTTTGTGTATAGCTGTGTAGATTGTATATCAACACTCGACCTGGAGCTTCACGCTTCGGCGATTCTTGTAAATATTTAATGAAAGCTCCTCTGCAAACATTAACGTCTTAATTAGTGACTGGCAGGTGATTTATAATCGATTATACTTTCTTAATAGTATTATCAGTTTGTCTTAGACAAAGTCTGTATTTTTCCTGTCGTTCTTTCCTTTTTAGCTATATCTTCCCTAAATGTATTTTTCTTTCTATTTCACTCAGTCGTTTAATTTACATTACAGAAACGTGTATACGATTAATAAATGCATGGCTAAAAAAGCAATAATATTAATCAAATTTAAATCAATTTTTAATCATATCATTTTAACTATAAAATCGTATAATTTGAAAAAATCATAAAGAAATGTTTAATATGGCGAATAAATAAATAAATAAAGAAGGAGCAACAAATACACGCACACTCATTGACAAGGGAGTTAACTGCTCTTGCCAGCTTAGAAACGTTCTATACACAGTAAATTCCCCTGAATACAAAATTTCAGACGTCGAACGTACAGCCTTAACAGAGTTTCTATGCTTATTAAGTGTCAACCAATGCTTTTTCTATCTTTAATAAGGGACAAATAAGAGTCAATGCGGACAGATTTTTAATTCTTGCAAGAGAAACATTAAAATCGGTGAATTATTTGCCGTCCTTTAAATTCTTTTCCTATTGACCCGGCGAAACTGATCGTATCAATAGAAATATATGTAAATTCCCTTTTTATTAGACTTCTCGTTATGTACGATCCTAACGTTTGAGCTTAATCAGATACAGCAAGGACATTTTCTGAGGTTTGTAATAAAATACATGATAAATTTACAGCCGTTCACAGTTGTTTTGTTTTTTGAGATACATCGCAGCGACACAATTGTGGTCAATAAAAGGACGTATAGCTATTTTTGTGGAAGGAATTCCCGTAAACGTCTGCATAAAACCGTCGGCCCGCCGAAGGTCAACTGGAAGCCATTCTCACATTGAGTTTATCGCCCCGACTGGGACTCGAACCCTTGCTGTGACAGGCCAGCAGCCAGAGGAGTCTGTATCCCATGACCACAGGTTTCTCAGACCTAGCTGGGTTTTACCCATTTATATAGCAGACACATCCCCCCAATCTGCACCAAGGACAATGACATGACCAAATATGTACATTTCCCATTTATGCATTAAAATATACAGACTTAATTGATCAGATCAACAGTCACTATTGTGCTTTGTCAGAACTCAATTGAGCACTTAACATATAAAAGACAACTGCAGTCGAGTGGATTTATATGTTGTATGTTCTATAATAATTGGACACCTAACTGAATAATTGCGCGGAAGTAAAGAAATGCGCACAAGTAGGTCAGAATTCAAACAAAAGGCGAGGCTATAAAATACAGTTACCCTAAAAACGTCGGGTAACTCGTCAGCCTCTCATTCCGTTGGTACGAGTCTAAGTCGGGACGAGCACTTTCAAGTGGGCAAGTCTTCTAGCCAAACTGCAGTATCCAAGTCGGGACGAGCTCTTTAAAGTGTGTAAGTCTTCCAGCCGAGCTGCAGTGTCCAAGTCGGGACGATCACTTTCAAGTGTGTAAGTCTTCCAGCCGAGCTGCAGTGTCCAAGTCGGGACGAGCACTTTAAAGTGGGTAAGTCTTCCAGCCGAGCTGCAGTGTCCAAGTCGGGACGGGCACTTTAAAGTAGGTAAGTCTTCCAGCCGAGCTGCAGTGTCCAAGTCGGGACGAGCACTTTCAAGTGTGTAAGTCTTCTAGCCAAACTGCAGTATCCAAGTCGGGACGAGCTCTTTAAAGTGTGTAAGTCTTCCAGCCGAGCTGCAGTGTCCAAGTCGGGACGAGCACTTTCAAGTGTGTAAGTCTTCCAGCCGAGCTGCAGTGTCCAAGTCGGGACGAGCACTTTAAAGTGGGTAAGTCTTCCAGCCGAGCTGCAGTGTCCAAGTCGGGACGGGCACTTTAAAGTAGGTAAGTCTTCCAGCCGAGCTGCAGTATCCAAGTCGGGACGAGAACTTTCAAGTGGGTAAGTCTTCTAGCCAAACTGCAGTATCCAAGTCGGGACGAGCTCTTTAAAGTGTGTAAGTCTTCCAGCCGAGCTGCAGTGTCCAAGTCGGGACGAGCTCTTTAAAGTGTGTAAGTCTTCCAGCCGAGCTGCAGTGTCCAAGTCGGGACGAGCACTTTCAAGTGTGTAAGTCTTCCAGCCGAGCTGCAGTGTCCAAGTCGGGACGAGCACTTTCAAGTGGGCAAGTCTTCTAGCCAAACTGCAGTATCCAAGTCGGGACGAGCTCTTTAAAGTGTGTAAGTCTTCCAGCCGAGCTGCAGTGTCCAAGTCGGGACGAGCACTTTCAAGTGTGTAAGTCTTCCAGCCGAGCTGCAGTGTCCAAGTCGGGACGAGCACTTTAAAGTGGGTAAGTCTTCCAGCCGAGCTGCAGTGTCCAAGTCGGGACGGGCACTTTAAAGTAGGTAAGTCTTCCAGCCGAGCTGCAGTATCCAAGTCGGGACGAGAACTTTCAAGTGGGTAAGTCTTCTAGCCGAACTGCAGTGTCCAAGTCGGGACGAGCACTTTCAAGTGTGTAAGTCTTCCAGCCGAGCTGCAGTGTCCAAGTCGGGGCGAGAACTTCACGCGGGTAAGTCTTTCAGCCGAACTGCAGTGTCCAAGTCGGGACGAGCACTTACAAGTGGGTAGGTCTTCCAGCTGAACTGCAGTGTCCAAGTCGGGACGAGAACTTTTAAGTGGGTAAGTTTTCCAGCCGAACTGCAGTGTCCAAGTCGGGTCGAGAACTTTCAAGCGGGTAAGTTTTCCAGCCGAACTGCAATGTCCAAGTCGGGGCGAGAACTTTCAAGTAGGTAGGTCTTCAAGCTGAACTGCAGTGTCCAAGTCGGGGCGAGAACTTTCCAGTGGGTAAGTCTTCCAGCTGAACTGCAGTGTCCAAGTCGGGGCGAGAACTTTCAAGTAGGTAGGTCTTCCAGCTGAACTGCAGTGTCCAAGTCGGGGCGAGAACTTTCAAGTAGGTAGGTCTTCCAGCTGAACTGCAGTGTCCAAGTCGGGGCGAGAACTTTCCAGTGGGTAAGTCTTCCAGCCGAACTGCTGCAGTGTCCAAGTCGGGGCGAGAACTTTCAAGTAGGTAGGTCTTCCAGCTGAACTGCAGTGTCCAAGTCGGGGCGAGAACTTTCAAGTGGGTAGGTCTTCCAGCTGAACTGCAGTGTCCAAGTCGGGGCGAGAACTTTCCAGTGGGTAAGTCTTCCAGCTGAACTGCAGTGTCCAAGTCGGGGCGAGAACTTTCAAGTGGGTAGGTCTTCCAGCTGAACTGCAGTGTCCAAGTAGGAACAAGAACTTTCAAGTGGGTAAGTCTTCCAGCCGAACTGCAGTGTCCAAGTCGGGGCGAGAACTTTCAAGTGGGTAAGTCTTCCAGCCGAACTGCAGTGTCCAAGTCGGGGCGAGAACTTCACGCTCTATTCTTTATTTAACCAATCAATCAGGTTGTGATTGGCGCTTAGCGTCTGAAAGAATTACGTCTAATATCAATGTACTTTATTTAAGGCGGACCCTGACAATGATAAGACCATTACTGTTACTGGCGGGATGTCTCTTAAATATATATGTTTTATATATAAAACACACATCTTTAAGGCTGTGTCAATTGCTACGCAATGAATATGAAGTTTATCGTACAATTTGATTAGTTTGAACTAATTTATTCACAGTCTATTAGGAAACAAGTTATTTCACCTTATATCATAGCACTTTCGACCACCCACTTCCTGTGAAGAACAAGTACTCAGGTACAGTAAATAGTACTGCTCAAGGACTTACATCTTGTGGTCGATTTGAGGGCTCGAACCCCGGACCATACGGTCCTGAGTACAACGCCTTAAACACTAGACCCGGGACGCCCATACATTTTATTATAACAAACCCTGTAAACTTCCGTTCGAAATTATAGAGTACGTGAATGATACTGTGAAGAACCTTAGTTCCGGTTGCATGTCGTCTACAGCTATTTTAACTTTAATTGTTCAGAGTAAGTCGTGTTGTCAAATAACAATGACTCGAACTTCTTAATAGTTTTTAAAGAGTTTTGTTATTTTCAATCAATATATGAGCTGTGCGCATGTTAACTTTTCAAATACAAGCACAACGAACCGGAAGTCTTGCCCTGACTCCGAACTAATTAACCCACATGATCTTCTATTAAGTGCAAGCGCCTATGATAAACAGTACAAACTAAAATGAAGAAACTAAGACGTCAGGACTATGGAAAATCTGTATCGTCATAGGGCACCCGTGCTAGATATCTTAACTGCGGCGCATAAACAGTGCATAGTAGTTATATGTGCTATTCGACCGTTTTTATAATCTTTTCTCTTATGCATCCATATATGTTAATAAATAAACGATTTGATATTGGCCCTGTAATTTGACCGAGGGCAATCGTATTGGGCCAAGGCCGAAGGCCTTGTATCAAATCACTTATTTATTGACAATTTTATTAAATAAATACATGTACTTATAACATTTCACATTTAATCCTTATTTAGTTTTTGCATTAATCCAAGTCAGAAAATGATTGTTTGTGTTTTTGCGAAATCTACACGTTGTAAAATAACACATTCGGTTAAACACTACCAATTCATGCCGTGAATGTTTGAAAACTGAGAATATTTTGTTAAATAAATTTATGCAACCTGTCGGCGTCTACATATAGACCGAGTTAAAACAAAATGGCTGCCATTTTCCAGAGCTTCTTGCTGAAATCAATACCATTTTTGGCCATGGCTTATTAGCCAATCAAATTACGTTAATTGCGGGCTTTAAATCAATATCACTTTTCGGTCCGGGGCCGAAAAAGTGATGCTGATATTAACACTGTTTTAAAGCAGGCCGTTCTGTAATTGAATGTGGCAGGTGCTTTTTATAGGACTAATAACGTAAAGTTATTTAATAAAATAATTTATTGTTACTTGAAAAGATCCCTCGAAACGTTATTTACTGGCACCCCATATGAAAAGAAAAACATAACACACCACTTGCCATTACAAACATGTATTTCCTATCCGAGTCACACTGCACAGTTAGCTTTTTTTAAACTAAGAAAATCAAGTGTCCACTTCTGAAATCACGTCATAAGACCAACCTTGTATTCAGCTCTTACGTTGCTATCTAATTTGAGCAGAAGCCCCATCGTGCTTATTTGTAGATATAGAACAGGACATTGAACCCAATATGTTTCACGATTTGTACTGTCTAACAATTGATATAATGTTATACATAGCCTTTGATGACACCGAACTGTAAGTGTATGCAGCAACTATGCACTTATATTGGATTTTGTTGTCAAATGTGACTTTTATTTCCACATTGAAATATACACAACACAATTGTGACTGAATTAAATCTCCATAATAGCCTGCGTCACGTCCTCTTACCACTTCCCCCAAAATGACTACATACATTACACAGCCGATTTATTTTTCTTCGAACACAGGCGATTTATAGGTATATAGCTCATATTATTGGATTAAGCAGTAATGTTAATATGTTGTAATTAACATAGCGATAAACTATAGACTGAGGTATGGCAGTGATACTAAGTGAACTACTGCTATAGTTTCACACACATTAGTTGGCTGTTAAATACATTTGACATATTATGTGCTTTAAAAGTATTTGGCTTTTAATTGAATATGTGTAGAAATCTTAATATAAACATTGACTTTTTATTTACAGCACATCAAATCAAAGGAAGATTTAGACTCGGGATACAATCAAGATGAACCTTTCCTGATATTGGTTGGTTCAGCATCCTATCACAATAGACCAGTCTTCCGCAGTCGCTGATAACAACATGTATAGAACCCTAATGAACTGTTCCAAGCCAATAAATTCTAATATGCAAGAAAGCGCCAATTCATTTACCCCTTAAAAAGTGCTCACAAGAAATTTTAAATGCAAACACCGGAGAGGAACGTTTACACTGCTCTGAACATGTTGAATCCTAAAGAAAAAGTTCTAGATAGCAACATTCATGAGAACACAATCAATAGCTATAATCAATAGGGTTGACTCTACATAGCCACATTCATGAGAACACAGTCAATAGCTATAACCAACAGGGTTGACCTTAAATAGCCACACTCATGAGAGCACAATCAATAGCTATAATCAATAGGAGTGACTCTAAATAGCCACATTCATGAGAACACAATCAATAGCTATAACCAATAGGAATGACTCTAAATAGCCACATTCATGAGAACACAATCAATAGCTATAACTAATAGGAGTGACTCTAAATAGCCACATTTATGAGAACACAATCAATAGCTATAACCAATAGGAATGACTCTAAATAGCCATATTCATGAGAACACAATCAATAGCTATAACCAATAGGAGTGACTCTAAATAGCCACATTCATGAGAACACAATCAATAGCTATAACCAATAGGAGTGACTCTAAATAGCCACATTCATGAGAACACAATCAATAGCTATAACCAATAGGAGTGACTCTAAATAGCCACATTCATGAGAACACAATCAATAGCTATAACCAATAGGAGTGACTCTAAATAGCCACATTCATGAGAACACAATCAATAGCTATAAACAATAGGATTGACTCTAAATAGCCACATTCATGAGAACACAATCAATAGCTATAACCAATAAGAGTGACTCTAAATAGCCACATTCATGAGAACACAGTCAATAGCTATAACCAATAAGAGTGACTCTAAATAGCCACAGTCATGAGAACACAGTCAATAGCTATAACCAATAGGATTGACTCTAAATAGCCACATTCATGAGAACACAATCAATAGCTATAACCAATAGGATTGACTCTAAATAGCCACATTCATGAGAACACAGTCAATAGCTATAACCAATAAGAGTGACTCTAAATAGCCACAGTCATGAGAACACAGTCAATAGCTATAACCAATAGGATTGACTCTAAATAGCCACATTCATGAGAACACAGTCAATAGCTATAACCAATAGGAGTGACTCTAAATAGCCACATTCATGAGAACACAATCGATAGCTATAACTAATAGGAGTGACTCTAAATAGCCACATTTATGAGAACACAATCAATAGCTATAACCAATAGGAATGACTCTAAATAGCCACATTCATGAGAACACAATCAATAGCTATAACTAATAGGAGTGACTCTAAATAGCCACATTTATGAGAACACAATCAATAGCTATAACCAATAGGAGTGACTCTAAATAGCCCCATTCGTGAGAACACAATCAATAGCTATAACTAATAGGAGTGACTCTAAATAGCCACATTTATGAGAACACAATCAATAGCTATAACCAATAGGAATGACTCTAAATAGACACATTCATGAGAACACAATCAATAGCTATAACCAATAAGAGTGACTCTAAATAGCCACATTCATGAGAACACAGTCAATAGCTATAACCAATAAGAGTGACTCTAAATAGCCACAGTCATGGGAGCACAATCAATAGCTATAACTAATAGGGTTGACTCTAAATAGCCACATTCATGGGAGCACAATCAATAGCTATAACCAATAGGAGTGACTCTAAATAGCCACATTCATGAGAGCACAATCAATAGCTATAACCAATAGGGTTGACTCTAAATAGCCACATTCATGGGAGCACAATCAATAGCTATAACTAACAGGGTTGACTCTAAATAGCTACATTCATGAGAGCACAATCAATAGCTATAACTAACAGGGTTGACTCTAAATAGCCACATTTATGAGAACACAATCAATAGCTATAACTAACAGGGTTGACTCTAAATAGCCACATTCATGAGAGCACAATCAATAGCTATAACTAACAGGGTTGACTCTAAATAGCCACATTCATTAGAACACAATCAATAGCTTTAACCAATAGGAGTGACTTTAAAGTTTCACATTTATGGGACCACAATTAATAGCTATAACCAATAGGGTTGCCGATAGTATAGAGTGTCTTAAATATGTTTTATATCAGCAGAAAAAGACTAAGCACACTTGTGTTCTGCTACTGTGTATTGGTGCAGTTATCATTTAAGAATCTCCATTAAAAGAACAGCTTGTGAGCCTTTAGCAACAGAAACAAAGTACTTGCAACGTTTTATTGTAGTTTTGCGTTTGGTCTATACACAGTTCAAAAGATCACATCAGTTGTCAATCATGAGAAATAAAACATAGTTAGAAAGTTTAAAGATGCTGTACCTAGAGTTTTAAATAAATATATTTCAAATTGTTTATATATACACAAGTAGATCTTTTATGCTAGAATGTGGTGGTAGCACACATTTCAAGCCTGCTTTTTAAAATTCGTACCTTTGTGATGACAAATGCTCAGTCATTTACTGGTTTATACGGCCCTTTTTCTATTTTAATAAAATAAGCCATGTCGTTTTAATGTGTGAAAATGAGAGATGTGTAAGACTAAAGACCCAAGTGTATTATATTAAATATAATTACATTCACTTGAGTATATACAGGAGTACGTGTTAATACCTACTAAATTTACTAAACATTTATATTAGGTACATTATAAGACATGCAAAAGATGTGTGTATTTAAAATATAACTGTATGTTTTATTTCTCTAATATTACAGATTTAGCCTTGTTTTAAATCCTTATTTTTATTTCTTATCTTCTAGGTCTGTAAACTAAACCATACCAATTTCACAAATGGCCAAAGGTCTGTGAACTAAACCATACCAATTCCACAAATGGCCAAAGGTCTGTGAACTAAACCATACCAATTCCACAAATGGCCAAAGGTCTGTAACTAACCTACCGATTCCACAAATGGCCAAAGGTCTGTAAACTAAACCATACCGATTCCACAAATGGCCAAAGGTCTGTGAACTAAACCATACCAATTCCACAAATGGCCAAAGGTCTGTGAACTAAACCATACCAATTCCACAAATGGCCAAAGGTCTGTAAACTAAACCATACCAATTCCCAAATGGCAAAGGTCTGTGAAATAAACCCATACCAATTCCACAAATGGCCAAAGGTCTGTAAACTAAAACCATACCGATTCCACCAAATGGCCAAAGGTCCCTGTGAACTAAACCATACCAATTTCACAAATGGCCAAAGTCGGTGACACCTAAACCATACCAATTCACCAAATGGCCAAAGGTCTGTGACTAAACCAATACCCCAATTCCAGAAATGGCCAAAGTCCTGTGAACTAACCATACCAATTCCACAAATGGCCAAAGGTCCCTGTGAACTAACCAATACCAAGTCCACAAATGGCCAAAGGTCTGTGAACTAAACCATACCAATTCCACAAATGGCCAAAGGTCTGTAAACTAAACCATACCAATTCCACAAATGGCCAAAGGTCTGTAAACTAAACCATACCAATTCCACAAATGGCCAAAGGTCTGTGAACTAAACCATACCAATTCCACAAATGGCCAAAGGTCTGTAAACTAAACCATACCAATTCCACAAATGGCCAAAGGTCTGTGAACTAAACCATACCAATTCCACAAATGGCCAAAGGTCTGTGAACTAAACCATACCAATTCCAGAAATGGCCAAAGTCCTGTGAACTAAACCATACCAATTCCACAAATGGCCAAAGGTCTGTGAACTAAACCATACCAATTCCACAAATGGCCAAAGGTCTGTGAACTAAACCATACCAATTCCACAAATGGCCAAAGGTCTGTAAACTAAACCATACCAATTCCACAAATGGCCAAAGGTCTGTGAACTAAACCATACCAATTCCAGAAATGGCCAAAGTCCTGTGAACTAAACCATACCAATTCCACAAATGGCCAAAGGTCTGTGAACTAAACCATACCAATTTCACAAATGGCCAAAGGTCTGTAAACTAAACCATACCAATTCCACAAATGGCCAAATGTCTGTGAACTAAACCATACCAATTCCACAAATGGCCAAAGGTCTGTGAACTAAACCATACCAATTTCACAAATGGCCAAAGGTCTGTGAACTAAACCATACCAATTCCACAAATGGCCAAAGGTCTGTAAACTAAACCATACCAATTCCACAAATGGCCAAATGTCTGTGAACTAAACCATACCGATTCCACAAATGGCCAAAGGTCTGTGAACTAAACCATACCAATTTCACAAATGGCCAAAGGTCTGTGAACTAAACCATACCAATTCCACAAATGGCCAAATGTCTGTGAACTAAACCATACCGATTCCACAAATGGCCAAAGGTCTGTGAACTAACTAAACCATACCAATTCCACAAATGGCCAAAGGTCTGTGAACTAAACCATACCGATTCCACAAATGGCCAAATGTCTGTGAACTAAACCATACCGATTCCACAAATGGCCAAAGGTCTGTGAACTAAACCATACCAATTTCACAAATGGCCAAATGTCTGTGAACTAAACCATACCAATTCCACAAATGGCCAAATGTCTGTGAACTAAACCATACCAATTCCACAAATGGCCAAAGGTCTGTGAACTAAACCATACCAATTCCACAAATGGCCAAAGGTCTGTAAACTAAACCATACCAATTTCACAAATGGCCAAAGGTCTGTGAACTAAACCATACCAATTCCACAAATGGCCAAAGGTCTGTGAACTAAACCATACCAATTCCACAAATGGCCAAAGGTCTGTAAACTAAACCATACCAATTTCACAAATGGCCAAAGGTCTGTGAACTAAACCATACCAATTTCACAAATGGCCAAAGGTCTGTGAACTAAACCATACCAATTCCACAAATGGCCAAAGGTCTGTGAACTAAACCATACCAATTCCACAAATGGCCAAAGGTCTGTGAACTAAACCATACCAATTCCACAAATGGCCAAAGGTCTGTAAACTAAACCATACCAATTCCACAAATGGCCAAATGTCTGTGAACTAAACCATACCGATTCCACAAATGGCCAAAGGTCTGTGAACTAAACCATACCAATTTCACAAATGGCCAAAGGTCTGTGAACTAAACCATACCAATTCCACAAATGGCCAAATGTCTGTGAACTAAACCATACCGATTCCACAAATGGCCAAAGGTCTGTGAACTAAACCATACCAATTCCACAAATGGCCAAAGGTCTGTGAACTAAACCATACCGATTCCACAAATGGCCAAATGTCTGTGAACTAAACCATACCGATTCCACAAATGACCAAAGGTCTGTGAACTAAACCATACCAATTTCACAAATGGCCAAATGTCTGTGAACTAAACCATACCAATTCCACAAATGGCCAAATGTCTGTGAACTAAACCATACCAATTCCACAAATGGCCAAAGGTCTGTGAACTAAACCATACCAATTCCACAAATGGCCAAAGGTCTGTAAACTAAACCATACCAATTTCACAAATGGCCAAAGGTCTGTGAACTAAACCATACCAATTCCACAAATGGCCAAAGGTCTGTGAACTAAACCATACCAATTCCACAAATGGCCAAAGGTCTGTAAACTAAACCATACCAATTTCACAAATGGCCAAAGGTCTGTGAACTAAACCATACCAATTCCACAAATGGCCAAAGGTCTGTGAACTAAACCATACCAATTCCACAAATGGCCAAAGGTCTGTGAACTAAACCATACCAATTCCACAAATGGCCAAAGGTCTGTGAACTAAACCATACTAATTCCACAAATGGCCAAAGGTCTGTGAACTAAACCATACCAATTCCACAAATGGCCAAAGGTCTGTGAACTAAACCATACCAATTCCACAAATGGCCAAAGGTCTGTGAACTAAACCATACCAATTCCACAAATGGCCAAAGGTCTGTAAACTAAACCATACCAATTCCACAAATGGCCAAAAGTCTGTGAACTAAACCATACCAATTCCACAAATGGCCAAAGGTCTGTGAACTAAACCATACCAATTCCACAAATGGCCAAAGGTCTGTGAACTAAACCATACCAATTCCACAAATGGCCAAAGGTCTGTAAACTAAACCATACCAATTCCACAAATGGCCAAAGGTCTGTGAACTAAACCATACCAATTCCACAAATGGCCAAAGGTCTGTAAACTAAACCATACCAATTCCACAAATGGCCAAAGGTCTGTGAACTTAACCATACCAATTTCACAAATGGCCAAAGGTCTGTAAACTAAACCATACCAATTCCACAAATGGCCAAAGGTCTGTGAACTAAACCATACCAATTTCACAAATGGCCAAAGGTCTGTGAACTAAACCATACCAATTTCACAAATGGCCAAAGGTCTGTGAACTAAACCATACCAATTTCACAAATGGCCAAAAGTCTGTGAACTAAACCATACCAATTCCACAAATGGCCAAAGGTCTGTGAACTAAACCATACCAATTCCACAAATGGCCAAAGGTCTGTGAACTAAACCATACCAATTTCACAAATGGCCAAAGGTCTGTGAACTAAACCATACCAATTCCACAAATGGCCAAAGGTCTGTGAACTAAACCATACCAATTCCACAAATGGCCAAAGGTCTGTGAACTAAACCATACCAATTCCACAAATGGCCAAAGGTCTGTAAACTAAACCATACCAATTCCACAAATGGCCAAAGGTCTGTGAACTAAACCATACCAATTCCACAAATGGCCAAAGGTCTGTAAACTAAACCATACCGATTCCACAAATGGCCAAAGGTCTGTGAACTTAACCATACCAATTTCACAAATGGCCAAAGGTCTGTAAACTAAACCATACCAATTCCACAAATGGCCAAAGGTCTGTGAACTAAACCATACCAATTCCACAAATGGCCAAAGGTCTGTAAACTAAACCATACCAATTCCACAAATGGCCAAAGGTCTGTGAACTAAACCATACCAATTTCACAAATGGCCAAAGGTCTGTGAACTAAACCATACCAATTTCACAAATGGCCAAAGGTCTGTGAACTAAACCATACCAATTCCACAAATGGCCAAAGTCCTGTGAACTAAACCATACCAATTCCACAAATGGCCAACGGTCTGTAAACTAAACCATACCAATTCCACAAATGGCCAAAGGTCTGTGAACTTAACCATACCAATTCCAGAAATGGCTAAAGTCCTGTGAACTAAACCATACCAATTCCACAAATGGCCAAAAAGGCGCATTCTTACTAATTCTTTGTTATATTGGGAAAGATATCCACTTTGGTCGTTATAAAATAACACAGCTGAAAGTTTAACATAACTATGACAGCGTCAACAACATTTACATATTAAATATGTTTATATTTAAAAGTCAATATTAAGAACCAATGTTATGATGTGTGCCCTGGACTGAAAAATCTGTTAAAGCAGTAACATTTGTCACATTCCTACGTATCGGTAAGATCAAACAACTTTTTATAAATGCGTCGAGCTTAAACGAGCAGAACCTCTATTTGATTCAAATTTTAAGAAGAAACAACATACACATACTACATGTGTAGTTATTTAATAGGTTAAATGAATACAATAAAACAAACCCAGATCAGTACTACGCATTAACGTGTCATTTTTACTAATCTTGAAAGCATAAAGAGCTATTTTATAGACCAAGTAGTAACTTTATGGTACATGGGCTTCGTTCTACGTATGCAATAATTATCCACGCGTTACAGTTTCAGTATGCTTTAGCAATTAAACATTTCAATGTCTTTACGCTCTATTTTATTTTCTATAAACAGAATTTAGTACAAATCTAATCAATGTAAACTATGATACTAGTGGGCTTCTATAGCCGACCTCAGTGACAATAAGCTCACCACTAAAACCAAACATTAACCTTATTTGCCTTTGTCTACAGGTAGACAAAATTTAAATATCTGTGGAAATTTTGATAGGACCTTTTCTTATTTACCTATTCCAAAATATGGAAGAAAATATGTGTAAAACTGCATTTGGCGCGTATTTATTTCTTTCAAAATTTATTCTGCCTTTATGCCAGCTTTATTCAATTTAACAAGTCAGAATTTCATTCTATACTTCTTTATTTTTTTTTCTCGGTGCTGCTGTCTTACCTCACTTATTACCTTCTTACAAATGTTGGCGAATTTCGGCCAGAACGAAGTTCAAAGCGACTCCCACTGGTCGAAATTCATGATAATACCATATGTGTGTAATAAACGCCTATTTACAGTATTATTTTTCGAAAAGGTGGAGGGAGCATTTATTAAAATCATAACAATCTGGAAATAAGTTATCGTTGAAGTTATAATTATAAGTTATCGTTAAGTGTAATGCAGAAAGCATGATCCTGTATACACTTCACCGTAAGCTTAACCCCTTTCAAATACCACCAAGCACGACGTTCACCCGAAGGTGTATAAATGTAGTGCCAGAAAATGTGTTGGTGTCTTCTTTACACGTTTCTTTTCTTATTCAGTATCAATATGGTGTATGAATTATATAGCCTCAGTATCGCCGCATTTCCCTTTTTAAAGATATCAATTGTAATTACTTCAAATTCTCTTTCGGTTTTCACCAATAATTGATGGCCTGTTCGAAACAATTGTGTAAACAAACAGCAATACAGAGATCGATACACCAACAAGCCAAATGTAAGTGCGCACAATAAGACGTCGCATACTTTCATCCTAAATTGTTCCGCAATAGGGTGAATATTGGGGATATTTAAAACATGGCCCGGTCGTAAAATAAGTACGGCGCTCAAGGGAAAACACCCCTTAACTTCTTTATTTCGCAAGATATCCTCGAAATTCCTTTTGCATATTACATGATACACTTATGGTTATCTTAAAAACATTTTATATGGAAATTATTCCAATTAAAAGTTTATAAAATATTGACTCAAAGTTCATATTTTGGTCAAAATAACGTCAGCAATGGAAAACAATTTACGGCCGGGCCGTGTGTTAAACCTGTACAATATTTGCATGTCTATCGGAATTTGTCGAAAAGTAACGAGTCTACCATGAGAGTCTTTGTATAAACTGTATCCATTTTCCGACCAACAACATTATCTTTACGATAACCGTTCAAGGCACAATGCGGCATCCGCCTCTTCGATTGGTCCATTCAATTTACTGATCCTTAAATTGTATTTGTTTTGTCCTGTCTTCAATCAGCGCAAACTGATTATATTGTCGTTGATTAGCAAAACTGTCTTTGTAGGTTTAGAAAATAAAAATAAAATTCACAGTTTAAATTCGATCTAGGGATACCATATGGTTTTAGAGACAGATACAGGATAGGCGCTTTCAATAAATATTGCCAGTTCAACGTAAATGTCAGCGTCATTTCACTCATCAATAATACAATGTTACACAGGTGGCGCTCGTTCGCTGTGGTTTGGCTTATCACAAGCCCGTGAGCGTAATATGTGGAGCTACTAACTGCGCAGTTATACATTCTGTGACAAATTATCAATTGCCATTGTTCGGCCAATTAATTCAATTTAGGAGTAATTTTAGCTGACATGGTGCGCAAAATTGCGAAATGTTTCTTAAACGTATGTCCATTTTTATATTAAACTCTGATCTCTGTGCTTAGGCTTCCAACCGTTTATTACTTTTGTCAATTTATTAATATGGAATGCGGACAAATTAAATGGTTCTTCTTGCAGTCTTTCCTTTTCAATATTCCGGAAGAACTCCCCATCTAAATATTCCTGTTCACAGACCTTTGCTAATTCTCCGAGTCCACAACTCTGCAAACACTCTGACAATTCTTCCACGCTTTTCTCATAGAAAGCTTTACTGGATTCGCGTACATTGGGGTCAAGAAGGCTGCATAGCTCTGCTGGTGTTTTTAACCTTGGCCTGGCAGAAAGGGGTGAACGATCAATCGCTTTTTTATCGTATTTGGTAACAACAACTTCTTTGTCAGCAGTAATCTTTCCCAATGTCGATGCCGTGTTTTCATTTTCTTCAACTGGCACTGAATCATTTTCTTGATTTTTAAAAATTGCTTTTATGTCATCAGCATTATTCTTTCCGGTTGACCTGTTATCGTTCTCTTCGTGCACATTTGCAAAAACTTTCTGATCGGCTCCAGAGAGATTTTCATAGTCTAGTTTCATGAGAACGTATTCATCAGATAAACATCGAGCGGTGGCATTCATGGAAATGTATTCAGGTCCTTGCTGACTAAAGTCAGAAACAATATCTGTGTCACTGCTTTCTTTCTCGAGAAGTGTGTCGTTTATGAACTCATACTCATTTGTAACAATATTCACGGGTTGGGTTTTTCTTAAATTCTTGAAAAGTGTTATTCCCTTTTCGAGTACAAGGCGGCTCTTTAGAAGGCTCGTATCCGTTGCTTGCCTGTCTTTGAGTTCAACTGCATCTTGTTTGTTTGTCGAATGAACATTTTCCATAGGCGAAGTGCATTCCTGCGACCGACTTTCTGCACCTGACAATGAAATACTAGCGTCGCACATGCAAGATGTAGATGAATCTTGTGGATGTTTGTTGAGAGTGTGGATTTTCGTCTTGCTTTTGCCATGTTTATTTTTCTGTATTGAACATTTTACAGAACTTGTTAGACGGAGGCTTGAAGATTTGGCAGCTTCAAATGAAGCAGAACACGTCTTCATTACTCTGTTAGATATCTTCTGAAGACGAGATTGTAAATTCTTCTTGTCACGACGACGGCATTTGACTTCTTTCTGGAACTGACAAATAAATAAGAAGCTTCTTTGACATTTTACGTTAAACCCATAATTATTCTGGTAGATACATGTACATTATACTTCCTCTTTAACATTTTTAATTAATCTTTAAGCTGTGTAGATTAGGTGTTCAAGGAAAGAAAAAGAAAATGTTATGAAAGCAAATATGAAAAAAAACTTTATTGTAACTCGCAACTGGCAAATGGTTGTTTACATCTTTTCACATTAATATTATGATTTCCAAGATTTTCAAACGGCGCTTATCTGCTTATTGGATTAAAGTCGGGTCTATTTGACTGCGAATTGATAAATAAAATGCGCACAATATGGTTTAACATATTTTCTCACTTCTTTAATATGTTTATAAATTGGTTCCCACGATCGTAAACAAATTGAAAAGACTATAAGCAACCATTTGGTCCACTGATGAACTTTCAAAGGATTTTATGGCATTTTCTCCTCCTTTCACTTACTGTGTTTGTTTCTGTTCCGTATTTATGTCCAGTACCGATGTCGCGTCTAGAAGTATTCTCACTCTGCCCATGCTCGTGTCCAGTGCTGATAGTAGGCACGATGTCCTGTCTAGAGCTGGGCAGGCTCTGCGCATGCTCTTGTCCAGTGCTGATAGTAGGCACGATGTCCTGTCTAAAGCTGGGCAGGCTCTGCGCATGCTCGTGTTCAGTGCTGATAGTAGGCACGATGTCCTGTCTAAAGCTGGGCAGGCTCTGCGAATGCTCGTGTCCAGTGCTGATAGTAGGCACGATGTCCTGTCTAGAGCTGGGCAGGCTCTGCGAATGCTCGTGTCCAGTGCTGATAGTAGGCACGATGTCGCGTCTAGAGCTGGGCAGGCTCTGCGCATGCTCGTGTCCAGTGCTGATAGTAGGCACGATGTCCAGTTTAGAGCTAGGTAGGCTCTGCGCATGCTCGTGTCCAGTGCTGATAGTAGGTACGATGTCGCGTCTAGAGCTAGGCAGACTCTGCGCATGCTCGTGTCCAGTGCTGATAGTAGGCACGATGTCCAGTTTAGAGCTAGGCAGGGTCTGCGCATGCTCGTGGCCAGTGATGATAGTAGGCACGACGTCGCGTCTAGAGCTATGCAGGCTCTGCACATGCTCGTGTCCAGTGCTAATAGTAGGCACGATGTCCAGTTTGGAGCTAGGCGGGGTCTGCGCATGCTCGTGTCCAGTGCTGATAGTAGGCACGATGTCCAGTTTAGAGCCAGGCAGGGTCTGCGCATGCTCGTGTCCAGTGCTGACACTAGGCACGATGTCCAGTTTAGAGCTAGGCAGGCTCTGCGCATGCACATGTCCAGTGCTGATAGTAGGTACGATGTCGCGGTTAGAGCTGGGCAGGCTCTGCGCATGCTCGTGTCCAGTGCTGATAGTAGGCACGATGTCCAGTTTAGAGCTGGGCAGGGTCTGCGCATGCTCGTGTCCAGTTCTGATAGTAGGCACGACGTCGCGTCTAGAGCTGGGCAGGCTCTGCGCATGCTCGTGTCCAGTGCTGGTAGTAGGCACGATGTCGCCTCTAGAGCTGGGCAGGTTCTGCGCATTCTCGTGTCCAGTGCTGACACTAGACACGATGTCCAGTTTAGAGCTAGGCAGGTTCTGCGCATGCTCGTGTCCAGTGCTGACACTAGACACGATGTTCTGTCTAGAGCTAGGCAGGCTCTGCGCATGCTCCTGTCTAGTGCTGACACTAGACACGATGTCCTGTCTAGAACTAGTCATTCTCTTATCATGCTTGTGTTCTGTGCCACCATTTTCCTTGTCTGATGTTTGCGTAGGCAAAGGGGGCGAGAGTGTCTCTTCTGAAGTATTGGTGCTCTGCAATAGAGAGTATTGTTTCAAATATAAAAGTAACACAAATGTTTGCTACATAACAGTTCTTGTTTGTCTAACTATATAGACTATATAGACTTCTATCAATGGATGCCACATTTCGTACCTTATTAATTACAAATTGCCGACAGCTGTGTTTGTAGTAGTATAATTGGTCTACTACGGCCTGTTCTTCACAACTCAAAGGTGGAATCTGACAGTTATAATTTATCTAATACATGTAACAACATACTCTCCTTGTTCTGGGGAGTTTGTACGTAACCTCTGCATAAAGGTATACGTTAACGCAAGTCAATTCTTATTTTATTTCTATGTTCAAAAGCAGGATAGGTTAAAATAGAGAAACATTGAAGAACAATACAGTTAATATCAACTTATTAAGGATACCTCTTCGTTGGTTTGTTTGACGTCTTTATTCACAGAAGCCTCAGAAACTTCTTCTGAAACAAGAATTGGAATATTAAAGACAAACTGGTAAATTGAATTCTTCTATTGAAGCAACATCACTAATGAATTACGCACATTACACTCTAGTGTTTACAAATCTGGTGCATGAGTGTCATTCGGGCGACGCTCATAAATGAGATGCCTTTCATGCAGTAGTAGACAGTCACATGAATTCGCAGCTTTTATCAAGGTCTTAATGGGTGGTTTTTATAATGAAAAGAGTCTTAAATTCCGGGGTTTCAGTGCAATTTGCAAGTAACAGTATATCATTGTATCAAACAATTACAAAAAAGACACAGAAGGAGGCAATAACAGGAGGTTCGCAGCACTTTGACAAGTAATTGGGTGTTTTCTAAAACAAGAGTAGTGTTTTAGCTTGATATAACATACAACAAAATATATATGTAGCAAATATTCACGAAGAAATTTCAAATATAAAAACAATAAAAAAAGATAACGAGATATTAATTGACATTTATCATGAGTATACATGCATCCGAAAATTAGTTTATGTCCAAATTTTGTCTAGTAAAAGTTCATCAATTATATCTTTTTCTTTAACCCATGCTATTTGGGCGCCTTGGATGTTATTCGCCTATGATTCTTCTTGTTATCATTTAAAATGGCGCGCGCGTTGCCGAGCAGTAATGGACGCCTTGGATGTTATACACCCATGATCTCTTGTTTTCATTAAATATGGCGCGCGCGTTGCCGAGCAGTAATGGACGCCTTGGATGTTATACACCCATGATCCCTCGTGTTTTCATTAAATATGGCGCGCGCGTTGCCGAGCAGTAATGGACGCCTTGGATGTTATACACCCATGATCCTTTGTGTTTTCATTAAATATGGCGCGCGCGTTGCCGAGCAGTAATGGACGCCTTGGATGTTATACACCCATGATCCTTTGTGTTTTCATTAAATATGGCGCGCGCGTTGCCGAGCAGTAATGGACGCTGATTTATAACAAAATAAGCCAACAACACTAGGATTAGCGTGCACAAAAAGGGATTTCATCCATTTGAAGATGATTTCATATAGTGCTTGAAAGAAAAACGTAAGCTTGATTATACTTGCACGTACAAGTTTCATTTACAAGTATAATATTATGTACAGTTTGTATGCTGATCTAATGTCACGTTTCTCACAAAATGTAACCTGGAACTTCAAGTAGGTGTATTCGACAGCATGAGGCTTGTGAATTATCAGTCTATGTAAATGTGACTGAGATATATAAGTCTAAAATACTTGCACTGATAATCTTAACTTACGTGTATATTTAAATGTATACAAAACTACAATCTTGTGTTAACGTAAAAAGGTACTCAAAACCTGATCAACATAATAATTAATGACAATGCTGATTACATAACATACCTGTTTCCCTCTTATACTGGCACTAGGTAAGAAGATAAAAGAAGTTCCATATTTTTCTCTCCACATTGACGAGTGGTGTCCATTACTACATGAAAAATGTGGTTCTTGTATATTTATTACGAATTCAATACCTGACAGAATTTGCATTATGTTTGCCGAATAATTTGCAAATTGTGCAGAAACAGTAAATAACTAGAGTTACATATGTTATTGACATATATTGTCAAACAACTGGAATGGAAATAAATACTGACAAGACCGAAATAATTGATTTTCGACATGGCGAAGAATTAAGAAATGCTGAGAGCTGGAAAAACAGAGGTAATGAAGTAGAAAGGATTTATGTATACAAGGGGTTAATATTGATCTTGGAATCAGACTATCACTCAATTTAAATAAACCGAGCACATAATGATATATTCTCAGTATGCATGTTTCAACCTTCATAAGGTTTCTTAGAATCTACTTATGTGTTTAAAATAGTTGATGCAATGATTTCTCCAATTCTCTGTGATGGATCCCACATTTGGGGCTTTAGTGCTATAACAGTGCTATAGAATCGATACGATCTTCATTTTGTAAACAATATATAAAACGTAAATAAAACCACTAACAACTGATAAAATATTGGTGTTCTTTACGTTAAATGCTGCAACACATATTTAATCGAACATGCTATATGTTAAAATCCATAATGCGAACAAATATTGCTGGACAACAAAGTTAAAAGCTTTATTGTTTACGTACGTGTATGGTTATGTGTAGATACTTCCCAAGAGGATGATCGAAACTTATTTTATATCTCAGTTTAAGCAAGGGCTTAAATATTGCTACACTTAAGAATGGCATGAATAAGTTAACCATTTAGGTCAATACTACAAATATTATAAGACACAGTTAAATAGAGAATGATACATGTACTTTAATTATGGTCGGAAATAACAACACTATCAAAGTCTTGAAGTACAAAACACAGGTTAATGATTGAGTTAGGAAGCCACAACAATATACAAATAGAATATGTCAAGAATGTTAATCTGTTAACTCAGTTATTATAGACTGTGAATAACATTTGATTGCATTATAACAAATAATCTCATAAATGAAAGTTTCAGTCAAGTATTTGCACTGACTTCGGTAACATCAGCTCGGTGGTATTTTAAACTGTAACCTCCTATCACGGTGACGTCGGCTTTTCGATGACGGATATAGATTTTAGATTCATAGAAAACTTAAGCAAATAAAAGAAACTTACTTTTGGTATTCTCCATGATGGTATAGCCTCTGTTATCCCTTTAATGTATGTTTTTGTTGTTGTTTGTGTGTGTAAATAACGAACATGACTGACCCGCATTTTATTCCGGTATTGGTTTCTCATACATCCTTCCTTCAACAAATAATTTTAACCCCTACCATGCTAGTTAATGACACATGTTATTTTATATCATGACATGTATGCAAAACGGTACAATGGTACATTGCTAGATACTCAGTGATAAATAGTGCAGATAGTGGTAAGACTCGTATCGGTGGGATCGGGCTGATCCTGATTTATACTATCGGTCAAAAGCTAATTATTTCTTGCAAAGCAGGTTCAGAGTGAAAGTCCGGTTTTGTTTGAATAAAACAATCGATACATACATGTATGTGAAGTATGAATAGAGATGGTTTGAGGTTGTTAAAAAAACATTGTTAATTGTCATAAATAATGAGTATACTGTAGAACAATAGAATGCACATTCTTAATATATATATATACACTGTTTGTTTGAAAGAAAAACCTTCAGGAATTGAGAGGTTGGAGCGCTCCACAAATCAGGTTTAAGTACCTCATTTGGCCCTTTTTCCGACTGACCGTTCCAAGCAAGGCGGTAACTGATGGTTTTTCTTTTGTGTGTTATGTCTCGTCTCTGTGTTTTTGTCACATTTACATTTACCTTGTTTGCCTTTGTCTATATATATATATATATATATATATATATATATATATATATATTTAAAGAATGTATATATTATATGTACACTTTGAGGATAATAATCTGGCTCCCTTGAACTCCCAGTGAATACATTTCCCTCTGTAACAACATTTATTTATTTTTTACATTATTTTTTGCATACATTTTATTTTAAACTAAACTGCTTTCCTCAAAGCCAGCATCTATTAGATTGTTTTTAAATGTATAGCATCTTTTTAACTGCACGTCATAGATTTTCTTTACTGCTCACATATTTTCATTCAGATTTATAAGTAAAGTATAAAACATAATACATTATGGTATTATTGTTATGAATATCAATTTTCCTAATAATTACAATAAGAAACATTCTCAAGGCCAGCATTTATATAACACTTTAAGGAAACAGCCATAACATTCTGAAATATTACTTTTTTTAAATTAAAAAGACACTTTCTTTTTCTCTATAAAGAGACAACAGATATTTGAATAAAAAAATATATATTATGAATTCCCTCCCTTAGTATTTGATATGTATTTTGTGTTTTACGGCCCACGACACTCGGTACGGTGCTGAATTAGTAGTTTATAATCGATATCAAAGTTCTTATATAATGTCAACGTATGATTTTATTACAGCTTCTACAACGAATCTACATTTTTTGTAGAATAAGCTTTCACAACCGACCATTCACCTTTATTTAGTATGAGAATTATCTTAAGACAGGAATGCTTTAAACTAAAAAACAAACAAACAATATATTCCACAAAGCCGTCAACATGATTGTTAGTTTTAAAATGGACGTCGAACATTATTTATATTTAGATCCCAACAAATCTGAGAGCCAAAATATGCAAGCATATGGCGCATTTTTACAATCTTTACCATTCCAAAAAGACCGGAAGGCATCTAAATTTTGAAAATACTTTACTCTGCACACTTTCTAGCAGTTACTTTTAGCAAATTCCAAAGGACTAAAATGCTAACCTACCAAGTTTTTAAGGCTACTTAATTGCATGGCTGCTTTTTTATTTTTTTTTATTTTATATAACCTTCAGATGGCAATTTAAAATTTATAACAAAGTAGTTTATTTACTTTATTTCCGGATTTAATAGAGATGTCATTAATCATGATATTTGGAGCCATAATATAAGTACTTTTCCTACAGCTAACTTGGAATTTATCAGAGTTAGCTTGCATCTCATTTAAACCAAACCAGCAATCAAATAGTTATTGATTTGAAGACATTTAAGTTGAAGAAAGTAAGGCGATTAAAATGATGAAGTATTGTCATTTGAAAAGGTATACTGCGTAAATATTTATAAAGTAGACAATGACATTTATACGACGTTAAAAAGAAGTGTTCCAAGAATGGAACCTTGTTGAACACCGTTAGTAACTAGAGCCAAGCTACTGACCCCTACGCCGATTTCTTTACCTTCTTTGCGATTGAAACCTTGATAAAAGTCTTACCAAGATTTCCTTTCTTACAGTCCATATGAAGCAACTTTAAATACCTTGTGAGGCAAACACTCAAAGGCCTTTTATAACACTATTAATACATATAATACTAGATTTACAATAGTGATTTTGTCAAGCAGACTGTTTCGGCCCGTAAGTTTTCTGAAAAAGCTATTTGGCACCCATGAACTTTTCGTACAGCACACAGAAACCTATCAAATATTTTTATAATAAATGTTCTGAAAGCTGAGAAAAGACCTTGGTATACACTATTTTCGAAGGCATTAGTAATATCCTAACTGGTCTGTAATGGGATCCTTAATAGTTGGATATTTTCAGAAAATGGTACAACCTTTAGCCTTCTAGGGCAAAACTCCTGACTGAGGTATTTACAAGAGCTGTGATACGCGGAATTGGTGGTCTACTATTAAGCCTGAGTAGTGATGCCGATATTTTGTCATACCATATGCACTTTTTAATATGAAAACCTTGAATAAATCTGAAGATAGAGTTCTCATAAAAGTAAATAAATTAAAATGAATTATGGGTAAGATTTCTATCTTGATTATTAAATCGGGATGGATCTGGATTTAAACAACAAGGGTTTTCTCCATTTTCTTTTTGCAAAGTATAAATATAAATCCTGCTTGCCACTTCTTCAGTGTTAGTGTCTGGTTGTTTAAATTTAAAATTATTGCCTGTTTTCGTTGAGATTTCTTTGAAAGGTGTGGTTAAATCGTTTACTAAACATATGAAGACTTACATGTACTCCCACCTTCGCTGTAACCAAGAAAGAAGTCTTTTGCAAGGACTTCTATGTTGGTGCTTTTATAATCTTTTATAATCCCTATTTTCACATTTATGCAATTTTTTTAAATTTGTAAAATAGCATTTTCTTGTTAAATATGTCCTTTGTGGGAGTGCTGTCTTAATATGGAAATGGGGTTCGTATCATAGAGCCTTGTTAAAGTGGTGTATATTTATTACTGATACTAAATCTTTTTTTCGAAAATATCGTATATATAGTTTATCTGTGGTTCAGGGTTTTCTTCGTAGCAATCAGAGTGAAGAAGAAATTATATGGTTTTTCTTTTTGTGTGTTATGTCTCGTCTCTGTGTTTTTGTCACATTTACATTTACCTTGTTTGCCTTTGTCTACAGGTAGATACAATTTAAATATCTGTGAAAATTTTGATAGGACCTTTTCTTATTTACCTATTGTATTAAGTCTACCCTCTGGATCTGACTAAAACTTCTATGCATGCTAGCCTGCTTTTTATTAGAAGGAATTCATTATATCCATAACATAACTGGTCATGACTATGTCAGTCAGTGACACCTGAAATGTTGAGAGTTTTATAATCGAGTTCCTTTAATGTTTTTAGAAATAAATTAAGAAGAAATACGGGTAAAAATGAAAAGCAACAACAGTGTTTCCTTTTAATAGGTTTTTAAACTATTCGCAAAAGTTAAAAAGCGGTGTTCCATCTGTTTCTGCCAACAAGTCACAAATTAAACCAGATTAAACAAGAATTGGACGAACAAAGTTTCAAATTTATAACAACAAAATATTTCCTCTCAAAGAAGGACAATTAAGCATTTGGTGGACGATGAAAATAAATTAAGAAAAGGTCCTATAAGAATTACCAAAGATATGTTTACCTAACCTACCTCTAGACAAGGGCAAACAGGGTATATGTAAAAGTGACAAAATGCAGAGACGAGACGTAACACACAAACAGAAAAATAAAACACAGCAGTTTCCGCATTGGAACGGGCAGTCGGCAAAAGGACCGACCGGAGTGTTAAACCTGGTTTGTGGACCGCTTCACCCTAGCACTTCCTGAAGATTGTTTTATCAAACAAACAGTGCAAATAAGATATCAAAGTCAGACAAACTAACAATAAGCACCTGCATCGGGAGTTAAAACTGATAATATGAACGAATATACAACAGATAAAATAACTACTATTAATAATAAACTATCAACATATGTACAGTATGTACAGTAGGTAAATGCCTCGGCAACCTTACAGTTCATAATGAGAGAGCAGTTTGAGATAGAACAGCCAAGGCGATGACGTATAATAATAATACCTTCAAATTGAGATTGTTTTTTCTAGTTTAAAAATCTGAGCAGACGAGCACTTCAAGTCAACCACAATGAGTATTCCGGTTTTATCTGCGAAAATTGTAATCTGCAACTTTAAATAACGTGTCCCAAAATGAAGCATCAAGTTTGTTTTTAGAGAGGGAAAGAATGGAAACTATTTTGCCTTTCATTAGTTCATTTATTTCTGCAAATTCTGAATTCAAGCTATATATTTTCATATGAGCTGCAATTAATCATATCTTTTAAACAGTTTTAATTCATTTTACAAGTACAAGTACTCAGTCGTGAATAGTAGATAAGAAGATATAAGGCACAGACAGAGCTGTAAGACCATATGCATCTAGGCCCGCATTCACCAACCATTCTTAAGCCTAATTCATGACTTAAACCCGAGTCATAATTTCCATAACAACAAAAAATAGATTATTTATGAAGTTTCATTTTGATTTAAGCTGAAAGTAGCAAAGTAAGTGTCATTAAAAATATAGGCATATATATATAGCCATTCTTACTTAAGAAAAGTTAGTGAATACGGGCCCAATTATGTCAAAGTAAACACACTTATTGTTTTATGACCTGTTCCTCCCTCTATGACACCCCCTGTATATAGTACACATTTATATTGCCACATTCTACTTTGATATAACAGCATAGTCTTGTCTTGGTCGGGTCTCTGAACAAGGCCATTTTCGATGCCTTTAATGGATGTGTTGGCAATAGATTGCATAACATGATATCAAACAATGCGTCTGAGTAAAATAGTTGAAATGGCTTAAAAAGCATACAGACGAATCTGACAAAAGAACAGAAAAAGATCATGCAATGATAAAACAATGTGAATTTCAATTTGCTTTTTGTAGTGGAAGACCACTTTTAGTTAATTAATGTCTATTGAATAATTTGCTCATTACACTTCAATCGCACGTATCTTCTTGACTGACCATATATAACACGTTATCAACCTTTAGTAAAAGCATTTTATTTACGTTTGACTTTCTACCCTATGGAAGAATGCTTAGGTCGCCATCCACTAATGATACGATTCAGTTTGCCGATGTGAAATTCTGTCAAATTGAATGGTTCTTGCATCAGAGAATCTTTGTTAGCTGCCCGGAAATATTCTCCGTCTAAAAACTCTGAATGGCAAACCGCGGCTAGAGACGACAATGCACATGCGTTGAAACACTCGACCACTTCCTCTACAGTCATTGCAAAGAAAACTTCCCGCTTATCAGGTATTGTTGTGTTCAGATTGTTGTTACCTATGCGAAAGTGCAGCGACCTTTCCTCATTGACAGTTTTCCGCATAGTGAGTCTGCTTCCGGTGTTGCAGCTTTCGGTCATGTAGTTTCCTTTTTTTGTTTTCTGAACGCATGTAACTGTTGCACTGGTTCTTAAATTCGAATGATTTGATTCACTTATTTCTTCTTTACGTGCATGTGTTTGGCAACTTAGTTTATTAAATGTATCAGAAAATTTCGAAATGGGCGACGGCACGTTAACATACCGATTTTCATTTGGACTGTCATTTTTATGTGCATCTTCTTTGCATCGAGTTGGCGGCTGCAGGACCCTTGTAAGCACTGGATTTGTTCCTGGATATGTATCCAAACGCTTTCTATATTGTTGTTCCAGCAAAGGTTTCCGATCCATGACAAGATATCCGTCCTCGTCATTTATTCCACTGTCATTGCGTTCATCCTTTTCAACAAACACACTTTCGTCCAAATCAAGACACTCTGCATCATCAACTATAGCATCTACCTTACCCGTCACATTTACATAATCACTTCGCTGTTCTGTAACGTTCCCACAATCATCTAGCTGCATTCTCTCATTGCCGGTGGTATCAGTACCTTCTTTTGTGTCTGTTTTGCAAATTGATGTCTTGCTTTTGGGGACCGGCCATCCATTTCTATCTCGGTCAACGTTTGAATAACTTAGTTTACGTGAATGACAATGCTGGTCAGTCAAAACTTCAGTCCCAGGACTGGGAGAATTTTTGTTTCTGTCGAATTCCCTTTCAAAATCAAGTTCTGTGTATAAATCATCTTTTTGTGACTTAATCTCAGGTACTTCGTCACTGTCCAAATAATTCCTATTTGTTAAACTAATTTTACCAGATGGCGATTCGTCAATGTCACCAATATGGCTTTGAAAGTTTCTTGGGCGCGTGTTAGTACTTTTTGAAGTAAGGATTCGATTGGAACCTTCTCTAAACCAATGTCGCAGTGAATTCCTATTTAACGCATATCCGGATTTGTCGACAAATTTCGACCACAGCTTTCCAAACTCAGCGTGGACTTTATCAAAACCAATCCTCGAACGTTCCTGTGATCGCTGAATGTAGTCCCGGACAGGCTATAATAAAATAGAACATAAACAATGCAAAATAGGTCATTTAAATCTATTTAAGTATTACACTGAAAATAATAAATGACGCTACATAATAAAAAAATAACTTGTTTTACGTGGTTACTAAATTAAGAGGTATTTTATTTTGAAACTATGGTGCATTCCTCCGCCAATATGTCATACTTCCCCGAAATCCCCAAACACAGAGCCAAATAATTTTGTTAAGCGGTTGAACTTCAGAACAGAAACAAAAAGAACACAACTTTCTTTGAAAACCCATTACATCATACATAGAGAAGATGAAGATGAGAATAAAGCCAAAGAAGATCATAGTACTGCTGCATATTTTGGTGCGTTGATTAATAATTATTGAAAAAAATATCATGAATCAGTGTCGATTGGCCCATGCGTAACGATGACGACATCTTTAGTTGACAAATTTCCGGAAAAAACAACAACAACGGAGTTTACATTAATGCAATGATTCACTTAACTTTATACACATTTTGTGCAGAAGTCACATAAATAAACCATGAAATTTATTTACTCTTGTCTATCGGTAATATTTAAGATAATTTATGCATTACTCAATATCACATAGATTTAACTAAATTGTCAGTTTAGCTGAATACGAAAGAATGACAATGTCCTATGTGTATTGAAGCATATACTAAAATTAATTAGGCATAAGACAACAGTATATTTGAATTCACAAACAATAAACCGAATTCGACATTACTTTACATAACAAATTGCAATCAGTAAATTAGTCAAGGCATACTATCTGAACAATCAACCCATATTTATTTAACTGTAAACAACTACTCTTAATATACCGTCGTCTGCAAATCCATCCTACCGCTCTTAATAATACGGTCACAAAACCACTTTAAGTTAGACACACGTGTTTATAAACCAGAGAAAGGCATAAGTATCTTACATTGACTGGTCTTCCTTCCGTTACATCTTCATATGTTGAGTCTGGAATACAGGAAAATTAATAAGTCGTTAAGTCTAATCATTATCACTAGAATCACCACCAAAAAACAACAAAAACAAACTTCATTATCACCACACTTTAAAAATGGTCATTTGCGGAGATAATGAGGGATGGGATTGGGATTAGCCGGCATTTTTGCCGATACTGTGCAGCGACATTTCTATCATTATAGCACAGGGGCAATTATGAGGTGCCCAGTGACTGAACCCGGCCGGTCCATTTTACTGACACCGACGAGTCAAGCGTAATGCTGTCTGTCCCTTTAGCCCCGAGCGTTAGGAGCGAAGCCACTACTACCAACTTAAAAGTCTTTGGTTTGTCCCGGCCGGTGTTTGAACCCACGACCTCCAGATCCGCAAGCCGACGCTCTACCACCTGAGCTATTGCGGCCGGTAATGATAATGATGAAGATAAGGAAGATGATGACAATTATAGTGATTATGATGATGATGATGATGATGATGATGATACTGACAAAAAAGATAATGTTGATGGTGAAGATGATGGTGATGAAGAACGACTATGATGATGATGCTGATTCGTAAGACCCCAAAGTATCCTTCCCACAAGGCCTATTATATTTCATTTTTGAAGTAAGTATATAAAAGAAATGCCATGGCGTTTGCATATTCTGAGGGCCTTCCAGGTAACAGCCAGTACTATTAAAAAGCACAAAGCCTATCAGATCAAATGATAATAAATAAACATCTAATTAAACTATTTCTACCAACATGTAATTGTTGAGATATTACGAGTGTAAGTGTCATTTGATAATGGTATATGTATTATTATGAGGAAAATTACCCATTTACAATACACTTCCAGGACTTATCCATTGTCAATTATTATATAAAGTAATCTTAACACATGAAGCAACAACAACTAGAACAACACAAAATTCTATATCTACAACATCTACATCCATAACATGTACAGCAACAGCAGCATCATTACCAAAATCACCACCACCGACAACGACAAAATCGTCGTCATCATCAACAACATAATCGACAAAGAAATACGCGTTTCCATCTACCTACCTGTCATATTTCCTTCTCTAACACTGTTATTATATTATTTTCTATTTCACGGTCTTGCTAGCTTTTGCTGCTAAGTGATTTCTTGCTGCTTATTACATTATAACAATACCCTTAGCGTAAGGAAATGATATGAAGTGACAATTATACCATATTGCCAACAAGAGAAAGGGACTATTTATAAAGCACTAGAAAAGCTTGACCGTCGGATTTGATTGGCCAACACTCAACTTATCTACTCTGTAATTGATGTATACATTAAACGGTTTGATGAATAATAATGCTCGAATAAAATTTGCATTATGATTATGCATTCCATAATTAGGTCAAACAGTGGATATTTCCTGCCCTAAATCACGCATTGTTATTCTATGACTAAAGCATCTCGAGATACTTGCAACTACACTGAAGTAAACAATATCAAAATGATAACAACATTACTGCGAGTGTGATACATGAATCAACAAACACTTTTTAAAGTACGGGCTTGACTGACTGAATCATCAATTAAAGAAAATCATAAACGCATATGTACGCATTTCTCTATAGTATTACTTATAACAGCAGCGTTAGGAAGCTATTGATCACACACTAAGCCAGTTTCCATTCGTACATCAGCAAACTACAGAATTATCACTTAATTGGCTTCATTCATAAATTGATTTATACCATTAAGTCAAAACTCCATGTAATATATATAAACATTTTTAAACCTTACCGTAGATGTTAATTGCATGTTCTTTTCCTATTCAGTTTATACACGTATGGACAAAACTATAAACCCTAAATCATTCGTAACAATGCGGCGGAATATAAGCCTCGAAAGTAGAAGAAAAGATACACAAAAAACAACAGAAAAACAACAACAACACAAAAAATACCAGTACCTTCGGTAACAAATATTTCAAGCAACACATATCCAAATAAGATGTGACTAAAAACAATCAGTTAACAGTTAAACACACATTTATCGGCTGTATTTAGGTTCTCCTAGCAGATGCCGCATATCGGCCACATCGTCGTTCGTCACCACTTTTTCGTCACTGTGACACAGTTATGAAAACACTTGTATAGTTCATATTCGAAATTTATATTTTGTTCATTAAAAGACACAATTGAATAATTGAAGAAATATATGCTTAGTGCCGTCTTATGATGTTTTCTCCGATTAATTTATATTATAAGATGTGCTTCAGAAGTGGACTGTTACGTCACTTCTAAAATAACTGGACCACACATTAAATTTATATTCATTTATATTTAAAGAAAAGTTATCAAAAATCGAACCGTGTTCATTGCAATCAATGCATGGTTAGCTCGATATACGAAGCCATCCTGCCACAACTTGCAGTAGAAAAAGATCAACAATCGTTAATTTAATTTTAATTGACCAGTTGTTTTAAATTAAGATAATTTCATACCCATGACTAGGTTCATCTACCAAATATTATAGAAATGAAAATCTACAAAGTTAAATTGCTATTCTTTCCAAACATCAGCTCCGCTCTATAATTTGTTGAAAGTAATGAGATAAGACGGCTCAAAACCTATAAAATACAGTGTGAAAAACTGTGTCCCTTCAAGGTTTTGAGCCACGTTTATCGTTTTTAAATAAGTCCACAAAAATCATGTGTGTTGTCTTTTAATTAAGTATTCCTCTTCCTTTCTCATCTTTATTTTTTCATCCTTCCATTGTTTTGATGCATACATTACTCAAATTAATCCATTCGACAGTTCACATCAGAATTGTACACCATGGCATTCCATTTTGGACGGACTATTCTTCCCCCACATTATATATCGTAAAACTGGCAGAGTTGTTCCGAGTGGCCCCAAATGAGTGCTTTGTAATTAGATTCGGTACTAAAATATTTCCGTACCGAAATGAGCAGAGTTCTTGCGAAGTTACATATCATTATGCCTTTCTGTGTGCGTAGCCTTTAATTAAGACATTTCATACATGTTCAAAATGTTATATATATATATATATATATATATATATACATATATATATATATATATATATATATATATATATATATATATATATATATATATATATATATATATATATATATATATATATATATATATATATACATTTTGAACATGTATGAAATTACATACCTAGCAATGGAAATCGCTCAAGCCACACATGCGAGACACAACCAGCCTTCACTATAAATAATTTATGCAAGAACTTAAAAAAATGCAAACAGACATATCAGTTTTTACTTTGCCAAAGCTTCGACACTGTACCACACAGCAAAGTTGAGATTTAAAGCATACCGGCCATTTGCTTTCCTGGATCAAGTCGTACCTGTGCAATCAATACAAATCTGTTACTACAGATGGAAAATCATCTTGGAAAAACACCAGTGGAACGGTTCTGTGACAATTAATATTTTTCTGTTATAAAAATGATCTTCCTGCATCTGTTAATTCCCATTTAAGACTTTTTGATGACACTTGCCTGTTATGTCGTCTTAGGGGTACTGAGCATATAAATAGGATGTTCAATTCTATGAAACAAATGCTACTTACCACATTTATACAAAGTGCAAACTTACGTAACTTATATATTAAACCTCAATGGACGTACATTACAAGAACCCTGATCTAGGACGGAGGTAAACTTAAGGTTGCGTGTAATAAGAACATATGACAAACTCATATGAGCATTGCAACATATACCAAAGTTTGAAACGGCACAGGAAAAATGTATTCACATGCAAGCCCAAATGTAAACTAAGAACATGTACGTGATGAGTTATTTAACAGAAAGAGCAAACCCGACAGTCACAACCTTGCGCTCTTCAGGCGCAATTAAACACTTGTCAATGACGCCCTCACAATTAGTAGTTCATAAGAGTATGACAACGTAAAAATTATCGTACATAGGATGGAAACGATCTCTTTAAACATTTCAATCATAAGCTTTAAAGTTTCCTAGTAATATAACTTGTTACTAAACATACGTCATTGCATTATTTAATAATAACCTTATACTTCCAGTTTCACTCTGTATAGTCTTATAAACTTGATTTAGAAACAAACACCAGTGTCTTTTATGTGATTTCATAGAAACAGAGTCTAAAAAATAACAAATAAGTTTAAAAGAACAACACATTTTATAAACTTTTTAGGACGGTTTAGCTAAAGAAATAACTTTACAAGCTCAAGTACAAAAAAAAATCAATGGACAAAATTGAACACTATTTACACTTTCTTAAAGACAGCCAAAACATGAATGTGATACTTCGATATTGTACATGTCCAATGTTTTGCATCGTTTGCGCCGCTCTGTAATGCAGTGCATCTTATGGAATGTATTAAATGGCGACGATTGTGTAACAGGCAATAACAAGATATTTTCTTCAGAATTAAGTCTGACGCATTTTACAGTCTTGTTTTCAACAAAAGACTATAGCTTGCAAGTAAAGTAAAGGTAGCAGGTATCATTAACAATTCGCAACAGTTTGGCAAGGTACTGTTTTACAAAAGAAACGTATTGCGTCGCCGAGATTCACCATACAGCTTGCAATAACAAAATGATGCCGCAGATATCAAGAAAAAGCAAAGTAGAAGATAAATACCAAAAACTATCATAGCATGGTACAACAGAAGGGCGATGGTCTGTCTTTGGCAGCGACATGTGAAAATTGTATCCAATATTTCTTATTACACTACCTCTATAAACAAAGACGCAATCCGCCTTGATAAAATAAATGACACATCACGGCATAAATCGGGACTGGTTTACTACAAGGGAATGGCTTTTATAATTCCCTTTTACATTCTCTAGCCCTTTGTTGACGAAGCTGACATATTGTGATAAGTTGTTGTTTTTGTTCACATGGCCTTTACCTGAAACTTTACCATATTTTGGAAAGTAACGGTTTTGTTTTACTAATAACATTAGTATTAAAATATGATAAAAATAAATAAATAAAATATGCATTTTTATCGGTGGTTGATATGCATTAAAAATAACCAGGAAGTACGCGGAGTTGAAATAGAAAGGCCAAACAGGGGAGACAATCTAGCAACATTGTGTAAATTGTAGATCGCATTGTAGTTCGCATTTGTGTCCCTTTTAAATCAAAATTTCTTGTAGAACTTATATAAGAATGGAAATAGGTTTTAATTTTGTGTGAACTAACGCCCAGTGTATCACGGTTTCGAGTTTAGATGCGTACTAATTAAATAATGATAAAACGTACGCATCTGAGCGAGAAAGCGTAATATACTGGGCGTCAGATAACGCAATCTTAAAATCTATTTCCTAGTTTTAACAACCTTTCGCTGTTATATTGCATATGACCACAATTAAGCTACAATTAGAAGACACGTTTCCTTATAACACATTGGATTATAAGCACACAAGTGTACACTGTATAGTGTCAAACTCTTTGCCTTTATTACGAACACTTACCTACAAATTCTTCTAAATGGTACATACAATCAAGAGCGCTCCCAGTTAATCTGTTGTAAAGCAAATACTAGGAGGAAATCATTTAGCAATTATCGTTCTGTATACTTTGATCCTTATATTTATTGCCATAATAAGATACAGAACTACCTGGATAAATAGTACTGATCATTGAAAACGAAAAAAGGACATCGATAAACCATGTGCTGTGTTGTTGTGACATACATATACTCCGACATATAAAATGACCTAATGGGTGTTATGCTAGCATAACCGACAGTAAATACATGTACATATGTAGTATGTTTAATAATTGGCATATTTTGACCATTCAAATACGTCTTTATGCGTATATATGAATTATGTATACGTTATCTCAACGATTACACATACTGCATGTATAATAACTGGCCAATATATATTCACTTTTATATGCCAGGTATATGTTGCTTTTGATACACTATACCTGTATATTTAAGGTTCTGGAACAGTAATGTAGACTTCTAAAAATTTAAAAACAGATGCATGTATGCATAATTTAACACAATTTACTATCCTTTTTAAACATATGTCATTTGGCATTAAAACTTAATCGGTTGCTTTTGTAGAAAAACACTCTAAATATGCTGACTTGTCATAACAATAAATGTTAGTTGTAAAGAAACCAACGAATTATATCACTATTTGACACAAACATTAGGAAACAATACATGCATATAGTATCTAACCATACCCTACAATGTTTAAGACAGGTTTTATTATTTCTCTGTTCAGGATATCTGATAAATAAAGAAAACTGTCAGCTAATCAGAATTGGAAAACAAATGTTAAATTTACCTGAAATGATATGTTTTGGTAGTTTGCCAAATATAAAGTATCTTAATTGTATACAATTCATGTTTTCAAATTTTAACAGTTCGTGTACATTAACTGATATAAGTTTTTCAACATTTAATTGTCCAGTGGCTACATATTTTAATTGGTAACATGAAATAAAATCTTTTTGTTAGTATGATACGATAATATGGGAAAGTCTTGGCCTGTCAGTGAAAGCTTTTAGAAATACCTCTCGAAGTGCGAAGTTTGAGCTCTGTAAAACCGGTTTAAGCACCCCAGTTGGTCCTTTTTGCTGACTGACCGTTCCAAGGTGGTAACTGTGGTAACTGTTACGCATGCTCTTTTGTTAAATGACTCATCACAGATGCGTTATTGCTTTTACATTAAGCTTACATATAAATACCTTTGTCATGTGCCTTTTCAAATGTTGGTATATGTTGCAATGCTCATAGGACTTATTATATTCTTGCTTCACCACCATAGCTGGACCATACATGTGATGCTGCAATGCAATTAAAACTTGGAAATGGCCCAACTAGTACTGTCTGGTAAGTTGTGTCACATAATTTGGAGGTATTAATGAATGATAGTTATGTTTATATAATATATATTATGAATCCTTTAATTTCGTAAAATAGGAATAAGAATAAGTCCACAAAAGCGAAGAACCGAACATAACATAGTTCATATCGTGATATGTAACTATACTACATGTAACTGTCGGCTTCCTTGTTTAATTGGTTAATTACATACAAACTAAAATTACGTTGTATGATCGTCAAAACTCCTACTGTTGTTTACATTGTTATGCATTTGAAACTAATGTTTGCTGATGTTGACCCCTGGCCTTCTTGGAGCGTGCTTAAACTTGCTATTTTGATCAGTCAAAAAATCAATTAGTGTTTTTTCTATGTTTGCTACACGCGAGAAGAAACGGTAATAGATCCGTGGAACCTGAAATATGATTTGTCACTTCGTAAACGTTCTTCGACCTGAAGATACCTCATACTTCGCATGGTAGACAGTGATAGACACACAATCTATAAACAGCTTTTGAAACATGACTTAAAGTGTATGTGTGTGTTATCACTCATTTAGCTTATTGGTGACGTCATAAGTGCGTTGCTTAATATAAATATTAAAGTGATGGTTTCTTGCCCCCCCCCCCCTCCCCCGTCTCTCCCAAATTTTACCAACATACACGCTATTAAATAGATAAAAACATGCGACAGTTTTGCTATGCATAGATGATATGCAACCTGATATCACACACTTAAATCAATTGTAAAGTTTGTTAAGAATGCAACTTACCCTATTATCAGTGACAATGTATCATCCACGACCTGATATGGTAGTATGTAAAAGTGATAGAGGACAGAGCGATATAGCAAACCGGACATTAATAGATCAACATCAATGTTTAACCTTGTGGTTTATATTGTTGTGTTTTGTTACATGTACAAGTGGTAAGATTGTGTGATTTCTTTCTCTATCATTACAAGACAATTATTCTTGTTATCAGTGAAAGCAAAATACAGTATTAAGAAAGGTGTTTACATTGTATTCCAAATAAATTTTCAACTGGACATGACGGAAATTGCTAAATATTCAACAATGGGATATTCTAACAGGAGTAAACTTACTTCATGCATATAGCTATAAGGCTTAGACTTGTGTCAGTTAATAATGGCAGTTTGGTAAATGATTTATTTTACTCATGATTTTAGAACTCATTTCGTGTTAAAGGTAAGAGAAACATATTTGTTTAAATATTTTACCAAAGTAATAACCTGTACAATTTAAATATACCTGTATAATTAAACAATTAAAGTACATACACATTTAATGTAGATGTAATAGAAGTATAACTTGTTTTGTTGTAAGTGTAAATTTTAAATTTACAACGGTATATAATAATATTGTATAAATAATAATTTGTAACTGGAACACTGGAGATTCAAAGAATTATATTTCAATGCAGTTTATAGATTTATAATACATTTGCCATACCCGTTAAGGTACAATTGGTTGTTCCTAGTTCGGTAGAACTAACTAGAGTTTTAAAACAATTAACTGTTTGTGGTGTTACATTTCCCTTGACGGCGATGGTGAACACGATTGAATTGAATTAATTTGTTTTGAGACACATTGCAGCGACACAATTGTTGTTATTATATAGACGTTAAGTTATTTGTGATGGGGTGATATCTTTTAAAAGGCACCAGACCATAAAGTAATCATGCTTGCATACGTCGACATCTTTGTGACAATAACAAACAAGACCTGCAAGAAAAGTAGACGAATAACGAACACTTACTACGTACACACTATAGGTGCACGTCCTATACGATCTGGGAAACCCGTCAAACCCGATTTTTTTCGAACGAAATATGAAAAAGGAATCAGTAAAGTCTCATTACTCTGCAACTAAATTATATAAATGTTTAGTTCAAGTAACATTTAGGCAAATCCAAACGGACGTGCTTGATTTGCTTCAAGTAGATAGAAATGTTCGATCAACTTATACAAATGCCTATTAAAGCTCGTAATGTGTTGTACGGAAGAATAGTAAATACATGGATTATTTTATTGTAGAAGCCCAAAGCGAACACAGCACGATGGGGCTATGTCTAGCGAAATCTAAGGAGCTTGAGATCGATGCTATCGATGCAAAATCTGCCAACAAAGAGACAGTGAGACCTATAAGGTATTGTTTTTCATATCCACTTTCAACTCAACTACTGGTAACATTTTTTTTTTTTTATATATATTCTATCTTGTGTGAGTAATGTCGCGTCTCTGTGCTTTGTGACAATTTTACATTTACTCTCCATGCTTTTGACTACAGATATTTCAGATTTAAATGTCTGTGGTAATTCTTTTAGGACCTTTTCGTATTTTCCTATCCATACTATTAATGTTTGGCATTTAAGTTAATAACAGCACGAAGTTCGTTCAATCAAAATCTCAAATTATTGTGTTGGGAAACAATACATTTTCAAAAGCCATTCACTTATGACACTAGCAGTTATTTAAGTACCAAACATATTTTTTCATCTTCTTCAAGTGTCATTTTGTATATAATGTGTTATCTGATTCGTTTACAGTTGGACCAAATCTGATATTGATTTACATACTCCTAGATCGAGGTAAGCATATCTTGTCATGTCAGAGTTTTATAGATACAGATATGATATGAAAACAACATCAATTTAAAGTCAATTTGTAAAAATTATCCACGGAAGCTGTTACGTCTAAACGTGTCACCACTTTCATAACAACTAACCAAACATGAGTCCTGGTCTGCATGTGAGACGATAACCTGTAAGCTTTTAAAATCTGCAACATTGTACATGTCAGTCAATAATAATAAAGTAATAATGATGATAAAGATGACGATGATGATGATGATGATGGTGGTGGTGGGGTGGTGGTGATGATGATGTTGATGATGATGATGGTGGTGGTGGTGGTGATGATGATGATGATGATGATGATGATGATGATGATGATGATGATGATGATGATGATGCTGCTGCTGATGATGATGATGATGGTGGTGGTGGTGATGATGATGATGTTGATGATGATGATGGTGATGATGATGATGATGATGATGATGATGATGATGATGATGATGATGATGATGATGATGAAGAAGATGGTAATAATAATATAAATATAAATAATAATGAAAGTAATAATAACTATTATCATTACTATGACTATTATTATTATGATTATGATTATTATTATTATTATTATTATTATTATTATTATTATTATTATTATTATTATTATTATTATTATTACTATTATTATTATTATTATTATTAACAAAAACAATAACATGACTACATCTTAAGAACCCACTTATTAAAAAATTAAGGTTCAAAGGTGCTTTAACTATATACTTTCCAGCGATTAGCCCGTTGCTATTTCGTTGTGTTTTTTTACGAACCCGACCTCTGTAGACGACCTTAAACTGTATGCTTATTTTTAATAAGCGAAACTTTAATCTTTGTTAAACATTTTTTCCGCTTATGGAAGAGAATGAATCTTATTTGTGATCTGAATGATTTGAACACTTACACTAAATGATCCTATAGGTTATTGGGGCACAATTGCGAAATTATAATTGTCTCCCTTATTAGAAAATATCTGAAGTATCCCAAATAGTCAGTAGGTCCTTTCAGTTGGAGTCCTTTGACTTTATCGCCTATTTTTGTGAAGATGGTGCGATTACAAGCTTGAAATTTCTTACTCTTGCATAAATATGAGCTCAAACTCCAAAAGAATATTTATAAAGATACGCTTTTTAAACACTAATAATTTATCCAAATAAAAGAACAAAATATAATATACACTACATAGAGTCGAAATGGTTAAAATAGTTGCCTATTAAAAGTCATGTATTTTATTTATTTATTTATTTAATTTTATTTATTTTATTTTTCAGTATTGAATTGGACCGAAGCATTCAAGCGACGAGATTAAGGATTTCATCTTGACAACGAAAAGTAACATGAAAATGTCATTTGCAAGTGCTTCAGACATTTAAGCATCATCATTTTCACCTAGTTGAAAAATATAGAAGCAAAATACACTCATCGAATAATTCTCGTACATTACGCATTAGAAAAACAGGGTACCCAATTGTGTAGCATGTAGCGCCGGGAAATGTCGCATCGCCGGGAAACGTCATAATCTACCGGAAAATGTCGCACCGTCGCCGGGAAATGTCGCAATCTGCTGAAAACGTCGTAAACCCCACTGCCGGTATATGTCGCATTGTTGACGGGAAATGTCGCAAAAAAATTCGCTGCCGGTATATGTCGCAACATCGACGGGAAATGTCGCAATTATTATTAATATTGCATCTTGATAATCTTCTAAAGAGAAAGCAACAAGTCATTTACTATACATGTATTTGAATAGCGTATATTAAATTGATAGTGTTATTATAGCATATACATGTAATTGATGTCTGGTTGCCATACAAATATCACAGCTATAATTAATATGTACAAAATTAATGTAAATGGCTATTTTTGAATACTTTCAACGTTTTATTCAATTGTTCAAAGAACATATGCAGATAAATATGATTACAAAATATTTTTATAATGAGCTTTGAATATATTCTACTACGATTCGTCATGATCGGGGGTGGGGTGGGGGTGGTGTTAAACAATACCAGATACATTCAGGTAATTTTGACAGAACATCTTTAATACGATCTTCAGAGACCCCCACGTACCTCCGTTTTAACAAATGGTACATTCTTCTAACGCCTATACCTTTATTTTTATGATAACTATCTATAATCAGCTTGTTACACTTTGAGTTAGACACAATCTCTTTCCCTTTATAATATAATCGATTGTTTTCAACTGAATAAAATTGCTTATTTCTTTGATATCGGCGCAAAGCAGTTCTTTCTAAAAGCGTTCTTTCCACTACAGGAACATCATACGTGCCTTTCAAAATCGTTTTCAAAATGATATTATACTCCGGGTCTGATATTGAGCCGCATGCCTTGTCTGTTGCTTGAATCGCCACGCAGGACAACACTAAGCATAACGACCTATAAGATATAAAAAAGGAATTAATAATTTCTACATTATTTTGTTGACTTAAATGACCTATGACATGTTTTTTGTAAATAATCAATTCAACGTTTGTGGTGATCGTATGCAAGGGTACATGTAACAACTTGATCGAATTTTAAACATGTATAGTAGAAAAAGAGACATGAAATATATAATTTGGCCTAATCGCTAGAATTAACGCCTTGTTCATTTTTGAATATTCACTTTAATGTCGCTATATGACTTTAAAGAAGAAAGATGTTTTGTCTCCATTAAGTCAACGTTTATGGTCTTCGTTGTTTAATAGATTATTATAGTCTCATCCATTTACATGAAACATTACATAAAACATTACATATTAAAACATTACATAAAACATTACATAAAAATAACTTGTAAACGGCCGTTCTAATATAGAACTACAAGAGACATTAAGTTCACTACAATAAATTACATTTATACATTTAAAATAATAATATCTTTGCTAACCACAATCCAGAATTTATTGTAAAATTCAAGTACATGTAACAAGGCAAAAATAAGTTTGCATTCACAGTTTGTATTGTTTATATTTTTTTAGAAAACTAAGATAGTGCAGTGTTTTAAAGTTACTTAAATTCACGAGTTATCTATACATATTTTACAAAAAAAATTGTTGTACAAGAAAAGACATAAAGAAAAAAATTAATAAGGTTTTATCGCAGGAATCAACGCCTTGTACATCTCTGAATAGACATTTACTCGTCGCTATTTCGCTTTTTAAAGAACAAATACATGCCTATTAGAAATTAAAATATATTCATCATTTTTAAAACCATTTAGTCGATAATTATGATCTAGAGCATAATTAAGGCCGAATTCACATTCTACAAGTCATTATGTTCTCTGGAAGTTCATATAATGCATTTCTCGATAGACAGATACAATTTCGCATATTACAATTCCTGACAACCAACATGCTGCAGTGTTCAAAAATACTCAAATTCTCGACACATGTTATTTAAATCCTATTCGTGTACATCGTACAAGAAAAGATACTTATCGTTACTTATTTTCATTTCCAGATAGACAGTTAAATACGTCACATTTTGTCAGTAAAGTTTATTTTTTGATACACAATAAAAAGGCACATTTTACGTTTCATATATAAAATAGCATTAAAATTAATATTCCAGATCCATACCGTGTAGCGGGTTATTTCTGCGGGTGCAATATTTCGGCGTTTCTGTGGTCTTTGGATGAATATCCAGCAGAAAAAAATCAGCAAAAAATTTAATTGCAAAATATTATATCATTTTCAAACTAAAATCAACGGAGTCGCCATGTCCGAAATAATCGGTTTCATGGTACAGACAGGGTAAAATAATTACGAACAAATACCGTTAATTGTTATCGTTTACGCATAGTATAAACGCGACATTTGCTCAAACATTTCTCAAACATTCAATTCAATTAAAGGTTGTTTGAGAATTGTTATTCGCAATTGATAAATAATATATTTCTTATTTTTACTAAAAATGAGTAACAGTATGTTCTTAGTGTATATTATATAAGATATATTCTTACGACACCTTACCCAATTTGAACCGCAGAAATAATAATTTTATCCTTCACGGGAACCGAAAACGCAGAAATAAGAAACGCAGAAATTTTTGCATCCAATTTTGTGGGCAAAACGCAGAAATTTATGTCCGCAGAAATAACCCGCTATACGGTATATATTTTTTAGATCTAAAAGCGATTTTAAAAAGACGAGGCTATTTTCAACACTTACGACTATTATGTTCAAATAGAAAAAAAGCCTTTTAACTAAATTCTAACGAGATATCCATACCTTAATAGAATATAGATAGCACCAATGAAAATGTTCATGTTAACCAATCTTGGTACCGTTTAACATGGGTACAGATTTTTATACATGTACTACTTGAAGTGGTATAATAATTCAGTAAATAATAAGAGTTATCTAAGACCTGAGGCTTACATAAAATTATTACCTTAATACCAGGAACACTTTTGAGTTCAACATGTTTCCTTGTAGATGATTCAAACTCGAATGCAGTTTTAACAATCCGTCGGGGAAATCACCGGGTGCGAATTGACCAATTAAATCAATTTCGAAGAAATATGACAGGTGTCAAAAACATGTCATTGACGTTTAGGCATAGGGGTAACGTAGGTCTTAAATGACACCTAAATATATTCATCGTTTACGCTATAAGTTTTAACTAAACTCCCTGTGAACCTCATTTTTTTTATTTAAGTACATGTACCTTTTATCGATGTCAAATATAAAGTTTATTTGAACCCCACCCCAACTAACAGGTTACTTGATTTGTTTCTTATACGCAAGTTGTAACGGTTGACTATATTATTTATTATATCAAGGTCCCGATGAATTTTTTGCTGTGGCGGAATTTAAGAGGGTGTAACCCCTTTCCCCATTTTGTACTGCGTGCTCTCTTATTTTGATCCCGAGTACTGCACAAAATAAAAAACTTGCTTGTTTCCCTACTATTTTAAAAACCTTCAGATATTACACGAATTTATGCAAAAATATTGCTGTTCAAGTTCTGCCTACTAAAAGACAGAAGTTTTTTCGTACTGTGTACCGAACCTTCGCGTACTGCGTACGGCCTAAGACAAGCCTGAATACTGCGTACAAAAAAGGGGGTTTCACCCTCATTTAACGAATGTTCAGTCAATTATTAGCGGGAAAATCACCTTACTTCATTTCTGTCCACACTTGTATTTGATGAACCTTTCAAAATTTTATAAAATCAAAGTGCTAAACTAAAACTGTTCACAAATTGTTCATATTATTGTATTTTCGATAAAATAAAAAATACAAGTATATTTACAAGTATTGTATTGTATTGTACTAGAATTAAAGCTACCGGTAGCCGTTTGGACTATTAAAGGCGTTTGCTACAGTTTATTTTAACGAGTATTAAACTACTATATCACCGTCTAAATGCAATATATTAAACACAGTTCAGGTCAGAGGACACTAAATAGAAAAGCCTGTCACGGATTGGAAAATTTTGTCTAGGGACGTTTCGGGCTTAATTTATTTTCAAAGATTCATTGGCCAAAACTATAGAGAATAAAAATATTTTTTTTGTTTTCAAAAATGTAAAATGACTTAAATTATATACTTAAAAATAAAAATGATTATTGAAAACACTGTTTGAAAGGTGATTTGTGTCCCTTTAAAGAAGTTGGTACTTTCCTTATGTTGGATTGAAGATTTGTTTACATTCTGGGGGTTTAAAATGCAGAGAGAATGAGTTGGTGAAGGCACCAATTCTTGTTCATTTTTGCATTTCCAAAGAGTGCCACTATGCAAATCTGGGGTAGTTTAGGAAATAGTCGGGTAAACTAAATCACAGGAGGACCAAATCTTATAATGTAAGTCTATGGGAAACTATTTAGTGGTCTCTGACCTTCACGGTTCAATCTGGGTTTTATCGATGTATAAAACACAGTTAACGGTCCAAGACATGACTTATTCGGACATAGCTTGTTTCGGATACGTATGTGGATTATTGGTTAAATTTTGGCTTAGGTTTTAAATTCGCGAATTAGTCCGAGCGCAAAATACGCGAAAATTAAGCCATCGCTAAATAAAATGATACCGCAGTAATTATTAATGATGTACACTAAATACTTTTAAGACTTTTGTTTATACATGATTACCCCCAACCTTTTTTTTTTAATCGAAATTTCGAACAAATTAACATGGTAACCTACCCTTTTCGTTTTTATTTTATGTTTGTTATACATTGGTCAATATATTGGTGTATATGGTGAAATTCTATTATGTTAAATTTAAGTAAACTTAAAAATATCGAGGAAAGCCATGACATTATATGTATGCCTTGTCCACGAAGCCCGTAAAAGAGGAAAAGACACCAAAGGAAATTTGAATTTCTGCATATGGAGATATGGGCAACAAGAGGTATAATATTGATTTATATCTTATAAAAGTGCGGATGATCACTAGCGAATTCAAAGGCCAATGGGCGCACCCGGCGCACGCCCCCCCCCCCCCCCCCCCCACCTTCACCTCTAAAAGTGCCGGACTTTTCAACCTTGAATACAAACACTTATAACGTTTTATATAATAATTTCCATTTAAAACCCTATTTTTACATAAAATTAAAGCACAACATCTATTTCAAGTAGAACAATCTTTGACTTTGCAAGCATACTAGTGTCTCTGGTTGAAAAAAGGTTATTGTTCACGTCCCTCTAACCAGAAAGCCACACCACCTCTAATCTGAGATCCTTGATCCGCTACTTATGATTTCCCAAATTCAATCAAACAAAAAATCCAAATCACACAATCAATAAAAAAAAATTACAAACATTTAAACCAATGAGTTTACAATTTTAATTCAATAAAAATCGTCATAATCGCATATAAATTCAAAATCATCAAAACGCAATGTTAATAATAATTGCGACATTTCCCGTCGTGTTGCGACATATACCGGCAGCGAATTTTTTTGCGACATTTCCCGTCAACAATGCGACATATACCGGCAGTGGGGTTTACGACGTTTTCAGCAGATTGCGACATTTCCCGGCGACGGTGCGACATTTTCCGGTAGATTATGACGTTTCCCGGCGATGCGACATTTCCCGGCGCTACATAGCATCCATGTTGTTACCAATGTTTTAAGGAATGTGATAAGTGTGTGAATATTATGTGTCTCTCTATAGGTTGATAGGTCTGACCGATCGACATAGCGAGTTTAACCACGTCCGGTGTTTGTAGGTTTCAAACTCGACAGTTAACAGTCAAAAACATAAACGTTGATAATATCAACAGTTTATCTTTCCTCGGATATTTGACAGATAAGCTTCTTAGCTAATCAGATAACAGTTTTCCTACGTGTTTTGGATGACTAGCCCCGGGTTAGACGAGTAAGAGAGTTGTAAGAATGCGGTTCCTAACAGTCATAACAAATAAACTCTGTGATCACCGCTTTTAGTATTAGTTAAACTAACCAAAGGATAGTATGTATTGTGTAAGTAGATTAGTGCATTTCATGAACACTTAAATGCGATGATACTGTTGCGTTTCATGTAAACAACAAGGCAAAAGTACGTCTTTTTAAGAACTTATTTTTTCTTTCTTAGTTGGTATAAGCAAATCGCGGATTAATGCTTTAATGTAGAAGGCCATTCCATGTGTAAATGTTAAAGTTATGGGTTATAAATTGAAAGTTGTGGCATCATATGGTAAACATGTGAAATCCTGGTAACGGCTTTGTTTTCATCTTTTTTAATACATCATTATAGTGTATGGTATCGTCGGAACCCACTGTAAATCTTCCATTATCACAACATTCATATATATATAGCACGTTACTTACTTAGCAAAACTTGGTTCTCGTGAATATATTTATGAAGCATTTAATTGGCTCCGCGTCCAAACCGGCACGGACATTGAGCCAAAGAAACGATTCGTTGTATCTCATTTCATTGAAAGTACAGTACAGTATGTGGAATTATTACAAAATTATTATTACAAAATGCGCTCTTATCAAGCTTACTGTTTAAAATGTTAAACGTAATATTACGAACGTTGTACAAGCACTATTTAGCGCAATGAAAATGTGCATTATGTGAAGTAAGGTAAAATTTGGATTCGTTTTTATTGTTAAACATATTGGGAAGTGGAAAACAACTTGATATAGGGCTAAACTTCTTGATTCTTATATTGCTTGTTCTAATCCTGGCCTAATATGTTTTCTTTTTTTTTCTACAATCAAATTTACTGTTTCTGTATTTGTTATACTTTATGCAATAGAAATCCAAGAAACAGACATTTGCAAATATTCAATATATATAGAAAGAGAATTCAACCCTTCGAAAATGTTCGTCGTTTTTATTCAAATAGCTATACAAACAAGCGGAATAGCATTTTAACTTTCCAAAACACATCGCAACATATTTAATAACCCCATTTATCCATTTTTATTATAATCAGGAATTATAAAAGATGGCGACCTCATTTGGTTTTGAACTACTGTCAATATCTATTTTCTTAAGTACTTGCGCCTGTACAATGTACATGAGGTTTGATAGTTTAGGCTACTATGGTGCAGCACACCATCATAATTCACTGTTCATTTCTTTTACTTCATAACCGCATACAAATAATGAAATCAATACAAAAATTAATCTTGTATGCATAAAATGTGACGCTTGACACAAAATGACATTCGCTGAATGACATTATTTACACGGATATTTATTCCATAGATGTTGAACAGCTAACATTCAATGCCTTTTATATCATTTGATGTATCTGTATTTTATTCTGTTTCTTGATATATTTCCACTACAATTCGACCGACCGGACCGATCGACCGACCGACACACAGACAGACAGACAGACAGGCAGGCAGACAGACAGACAGACAGACAGACAGACAGACAGACAGACAGACAGACAGACAGACAGACAGACAGACGGACAGACAGACATACAGACAGACAGACAAACATGCATACACGCAGGCACGCAGGCAGACAGGCTGGCTGGCAGGCAGGCAGGCAGACAGGTAGACAGACAAACAGACAAAAAAGACACAGAGAGTGATAATATTTAGGAAGGAGTAGATTTAGTATCTTTTTACTTTTAATGAATCATTACAGCTGTTCACTGGACCACAACCATTGACTTATAACTGCTTAAGTCGTTCATACTCCCCATATGCACACTGACAAGGATTATCAATATGTGTTAACAAATCCTTAAATAAATAAATATGTACAGAATCCAAAGAAATAAATGTCTATAACAAAGAATTTTATTTTAATTTGTTGACAAAATACGCCTTCACATAGTTTTGAGACCAAATCTTGCGACAATGACTCACTTATAAGGATAGAAAAATAAAAGTACTGACAGTGTCACGTACCTTGCGATGGTCATTGTTATTTTTATTGTTTAAGATTATCGATTCATGTGGACTTTTCTCAAGGAAAGATTATTTGCAAACATTTCGTTCTCTTGAAAAAAGCAATAAAAGAGAAGAAATTATAAAAAAGTACTTCAGTGAACATCGTCTGAGGAGTTTCTAATTTCAGGTAAGCAAATATATACCTGGTATTTTTCTTTCCCGTAAGTGCCTAACGGTAATTTAAAAAAAATATAAATATAAAAGAATATGTATATACATTAAATTGCATGACAATATTCCACATGAAAATATCCGCACCAACCGGGTTTCAAACCCCCGTGGTAAGGGGCTGAAGAGTTACGTGAGTGGAGCCAGCGACCCTAACCGCTTTGCCACGGGCGCCCTATGAACTGTAGAAAGAAGAAGACTTTTTATTATGAATAGATTCAAAATGCGTTTTTAGATAACTGTAATTAATATTAATATTAAAAATCAACAGTGTTGTAATGCGTGTTGTTGTCAAATGGATGCGTGAATTGTGACTTACCGACTACCATTTTCGGGCCAACTACCATCTCCGGGCAACCTACCATCTCCGGACCAACTACCATCTCTAAGCCAATTACCATCTCTGGGCCAACTACCATCTCTGGACCAACTAACATCTCCGGACCAACTACCATCTCCGTGCCAACTTTAATCTCTGGGCAAAGTACCATCTCTGGGTCAACTACCATATCTGTGCAAACTACCATCTCTGCGCCAACTACCATCTCTGAGCCAAGTACCATTTCTGGGTCATCTACCATCTCCGGGCCAACTACCATCTCATGGCCAACTACCATGTCTGGGCCAACTACCAGCTATGGACCAAGTACTATCTCCGGGACAACTTCCATCTCTGGGCCAAGTACCATCTCCGGGTCAACTACCATCTCCGGCCCAACTACCATCTCCGGGTCAACTACCATCTCCGGACCAACTACCATCTGGGGGCCATCTACTATCTCCGCGCCAACTACTATCTCCGGGTCGACTACCATCTCTGGGCCAACTACCATCTCCGGGCCAACAACCATCTCCGGGCCGACTACCATCTCCGCGCCAACTACCACCTCCGGGCCAACTACCATCTGGGGGCCATCTACCATCTCCGGGCCAACTACCATCTCCGCGCCAACTACCATCTCCGGGCCAACTACCAACTCCTGGCCAACTACCATCTCCGGGCCAACTACCATCTCCGGGCCAACTACCATCTGGGGGCCAACTATCATCTCCGGGCCAACTATCATCTCCGGGCCAACTATCATCTCCGGGCCAACAACCATCTCCGGGCCAACTACCATCACCGGGCCCACTACCATCTCCGCGACAACTACCATCTCCGGGCCAACAACCATCTCCGGGCCAACTACCATCTCCGGGCCAACTATCATCTGGGGGCCAACTATCATCTCCGGGCCAACTACCATCTCCGGGCCAACTACCATCTCCGGGCCAACTACCATCTCCGGGCCCACTACCATCTCCGCGACAACTACCATCTCCGGCCAACTTCCATCTCCGGGCCAACTACCATCTGGTGCCATCTTCCATCTCCGGACCATCTACCATCTCCGGACCAACTACCATCTCCGGGCCCACAACCATCTCCGCGCTAATTCCCATCTCCGGGCCAACTACCATCTCCGTGCCAACTACCATCTCCGGGCCATCTACCATCTCCGGGCCGACTACCATCTCAGCGCCAACTACCATCTCCGGGCCAACTACCATCTGGTGCCATCTTCCATCTCCGGACCATCTACCATCTCCGCGCCAGTTACCATCTCCGGGCCAACTACCATCTGCGTGCCAACTACCATTTCCGGGCCATCTACCATCTCCGGGCCGACTACCATCTCAGCGCCAACTACCATCTCCAGGCCAACTACCATCTCCGCGCAAACTACCATCTCCGGGCCGACTACCATCTCCGCGCCAACTACCATCTCCGGGCCAACTACCATCTCCGGGCAAACAACCATCTCCGGGCCAACAACCATCTCCGGCCCAACTACCATCTCCGGGCCGACTACCATCTCCGGGCCAACTACCATCTCTGGGCCAACTACCATCTCCGGCCCAACTACCATCTCCGGGCCAACAACCATCTCCGGGCTAACTACCATCTCCGGGCCAACAACCATCTCCGGGCCAACTACCATCTCCGGGCCAACAACCATCTCCGGGACAACAACCATCTCCGGGCCAACTTTCATCTCCGGGCCAACTACCATCTCCGTGCCAACAACCATCTCCGGGCCAACTACCATCTCCGGGCCGACTACCATCTCCAAGCCGACTACCATCTCCGGGCCAACTACCATCTCCGGGTCAACTACCATCTCCGTGCCAACAACCATCTCCGGGCCAACTACCATCTCCGGGCCCACTACCATCTCCGGGCCAACTACCATCTCCGGGCCCACTACCATCTCCGCGCCAACAACCATCTCCGGGCCAACAACAATCTCCGGGCCAACTACCATCTCCGGGCCGACTACATCTCCGGGCCAACTACCATCTCCGGCCCAACTACCATCTCCGGGCCAACAACCATCTCCGGGCCAACTACGATCTCCGGGCCGACTACCATCTCTGGGCCATCTACCATCTCCGGGCCAACTACCATCTCTGGGCCAACTACCATCTCCGGGCCAACTACCATCTCCGGGCCAACTACCATCTCCGGCCCAACTACCATCTCCGGGCCAACTATTATCTCCGGGCCATCTACCATCTCCGGGCCGACTACCATCTCTGGGCCAACTACCATCTCCGGGCCGACTACCATCTCCGGGCCGACTACCATCTCCGGGCCGACTACCATCTCCGGGCCAACAACCATCTCCGGGCCAACTACCATTTCCGGCCCAACTACCATATCTGTGCCAACTACCATCTCTGGGCCAACTACCATCTCCGGGCCGACTACCATCTTTGAGCCAAGTACCATCTCCGGGCCTAGTACTGGGGCCAACTACCATCTCCGGCCCAACTACCATCTCCGTGCCAACTACCATCTCCGGGCCAACTACCATCTCTGGGCCAAACTACCATCTCCGGACCAACTACCATCTCCGTGCCAACTTTCATCTCTGGGCCAACTACCATCTCTGGGCCAACTACCATCTCTGGGCCAACTACCATCTCCGGGCCGACTACCATCTCTGGGCCAACTACCATCTCCGGGCCGACTACCATCTCCGGGCCGACTACCATCTCCGGGCCGACTACCATCTCCGGGCCAACAACCATCTCCGGGCCAACTACCATTTCCGGCCCAACTACCATATCTGTGCCAACTACCACCTCTGGGCCAACTACCATCTCCGGGCCGACTACCATCTTTGAGCCAAGTACCATCTCCGGGCCTAGTACTGGGGCCAACTACCATCTCCGGCCCAACTACCATCTCCGTGCCAACTACCATCTCCGGGCCAACTACCATCTCTGGGCCAAACTACCATCTCCGGACCAACTACCATCTCCGTGCCAACTTTCATCTCTGGGCCGACTACCATCTCAGCGCCAACTACCATCTCCGGGCCAACTACCATCTGGTGCCATCTTCCATCTCCGGACCATCTACCATCTCCGCGCCAATTACCATCTCCGGGCCAACTACCATCTCCGTGCCAACTACCATCTCCGGGCCATCTACCATCTCCGGGCCGACTACCATCTCAGCGCCAACTACCATCTCCAGGCCAACTACCATCTCCGCGCAAACTACCATCTCCGGGCCGACTACCATCTCCGCGCCAACTACCATCTCTGGGCCAACTACCATCTCCGGCCCAACTACCATCTCCGGGCCAACAACCATCTCCGGGCTAACTACCATCTCCGGGCCAACAACCATCTCCGGGCCAACTACCATCTCCGGGCCAACTACCATCTCCGGGCAAACAACCATCTCCGGGCCAACAACCATCTCCGGCCCAACTACCATCTCCGGGCCGACTACCATCTCCGGGCCAACTACCATCTCTGGGCCAACTACCATCTCCGGCCCAACTACCATCTCCGGGCCAACAACCATCTCCGGGCTAACTACCATCTCCGGGCCAACAACCATCTCCGGGCCAACTACCATCTCCGGGCCAACTTTCATCTCCGGGCCAACTACCATCTCCGGGCCAACAACCATCTCCGGGCCAACTACCATCTCCGGGCCGACTACCATCTCCAAGCCGACTACCATCTCCGGGCCAACTACCATCTCCGGGTCAACTACCATCTCCGTGCCAACAACCATCTCCGGGCCAACTACCATCTCCGGGCCCACTACCATCTCCGGGCCAACTACCATCTCCGGGCCCACTACCATCTCCGCGCCAACAACCATCTCCGGGCCAACAACAATCTCCGGGCCAACTACCATCTCCGGGCCGACTACATCTCCGGGCCAACTACCATCTCCGGCCCAACTACCATCTCCGGGCCAACAACCATCTCCGGGCCAACTACCATCTCCGGGCCGACTACCATCTCTGGGCCATCTACCATCTCCGGGCCAACTACCATCTCTGGGCCAACTACCATCTCCGGGCCAACTACCATCTCCGGGCCAACTACCATCTCCGGCCCAACTACCATCTCCGGGCCAACTATTATCTCCGGGCCATCTACCATCTCCGGGCCGACTACCATCTCTGGGCCAACTACCATCTCCGGGCCGACTACCATCTCCGGGCCGACTACCATCTCCGGGCCGACTACCATCTCCGGGCCAACAACCATCTCCGGGCCAACTACCATTTCCGGCCCAACTACCATATCTGTGCCAACTACCATCTCTGGGCCAACTACCATCTCCGGGCCGACTACCATCTTTGAGCCAAGTACCATCTCCGGGCCTAGTACTTGGGCCAACTACCATCTCCGGCCCAACTACCATCTCCGTGCCAACTACCATCTCCGGGCCAACTACCATCTCTGGGCCAAACTACCATCTCCGGACCAACTACCATCTCCGTGCCAACTTTCATCTCTGGGCCAACTACCATCTCTGGGCCAACTACCATCTCTGGGCCAACTACCATCTCCGGGCCAACTACCATATCTGTGCCAACTACCATCTCCGTGCCAACTTTCATCTCTGGGCCAAGTACCATCTCTGAGCCAAGTACCATCTCCGGGCCTAGTACCATCTCCGGCCCAACTACCATCTCCGGGCCAACAACCATCTCCGGGCCAACTACCATCTCCGGGCCCACTACCATCTCCGCGCCAACTACCATCTCCGGCCTAACTACCATCTCCGGGCCAACTACCATCTCCGGCCCAACTACCATCTCGGAGCCAACTTCCATGTCCGGGTCAACTTCCATGTCTAGGCCAACTACCATCTCTGGGTCAACTACCAGCTCCGGGCCAACTACCATCTCCAGCCCAACTACCACCTCTGGGCCAACTACCATATCTGGGCCAACTACCATCTCCAGGCCAACTACCATCTCCAGCCCAACTACCACTTCTAGACCAACTACCATCTTCGGGCCAACTACCATCTCCGAGCCAACTACCATGTCCGGGTCAACTTCCATGTCTAGGCCAACTACCATCTCCGGTTCAACGACCATCTCCGAGCCAACTACCATCTCCGAGCCAACTACCATGTCCGGGTCAACTTCCATGTCTAGGCCAACTACCATCTCTGGGCCAAGTACCATCTCTGGGCCAACTACCATCTCCGAGCCAACTACCATCTCCGAGCCAACTACCATCTCCGGGTCAACTTCCATGTCTAGGCCAACTACCATCTCTGGGCCAAGTACCATCTCCGGGCCAACTACCATCTTCAGCCCAACTACCACCTCTGAGCCAACTACCATCTCCAGCCCAACTACCACCTCTAGGCCAACTACCATCTCCAGCCCAACTACCACCTCTAGGCCAACTACCATCTTAAGGCCAACTACCATCTCTATGCCAACTACCATCTCCGGTTCAACGACCATCTCCGAGCCAACTACCATCTCCGGGTCCACTTCCATGTCTAGGCTAACTACCATCTCTGGGCCAAGTACCATCTCCGGGCCAACTACCATCTTCAGCCCAACTACCACCTCTGAGCCAACTACCATCTCCGGGACAACAACCTTCTCCATGCCAACTACCAACCATTGTCCAGGGGATTAACAAACACGATCGCTAATCTGTGTCAAGGTCATGATCAGCAGCCTGTTCGGCTCATTCTGTCACGCTTTCTATCGCGTCTTCCAGACGAAGTTCTGGTGATGGTTAACTAATGTCAACAGTGATTGTCGGCATGCATTTAACGATCAATAATTCTTCAAGTTTTAGTAAAGCATTACTCTCCCTTGGCAAGGCAGTGCAGTACTAAGGCATACATTGCTTTAACGTAAGTGCATTGGTTATTGAAATTAAACAAAAGGAAAACGTTTGCACCATAGTAAATGCAGACTTATTTCACTTTCGATTCATTTAAAAATACCACCTGAAAAAATCAGACCGAGGGCAGTCGTATTGACCCAAGGGAAGTCGTATTGGCCCAAGGGCAGTCGTATTGAACCAAGGGCAGTCGTATTGACCCAAGGGAAGTCGTATTGGCCCAAGGGCAGTCGTATTGACCCAAGGGCAGTCGTACTGGCCCAAGGGCAGTCGTATTGACCCAAGGGCAGTCGTATTGACCCAAGGGCAGTCGTTTTGACCCAAGGGCAGTCGTATTGGCCCACGGGCAGTCGTATTGGCCCAAGGGCAGTTGTATTGACCCAAGGGCAGTCGTATTGACTCAAGGGCAGTCGTATTGACCCAAGGGCAGTCGTATTGGCCCAAGGGCAGTCGTATTGGCTCAAGGGAAGTCGTATTGGCCCAAGGGCAGTCGTATTGACCCAAGGGCAGTCGTATTGGCCGAAAGGCAGTCGTATTGACCCAAGGGCAGTCGTATTGGCCCAAGGGCAGGCGTATTGGCCCAAGGGCAGTTGTATTGGCCCAAGGGCAGTCGTATCGGCCCAAGGGCAGTCGCATTGGCCCAAGGGCAGTCACATTGGCCCAAGGGCAGTCGGTTTTGCCCAAGGCCGAGTGCCAATACGATTGACCGGAGGACAAATAACAAATAATAGGTGCTTTTATAGGGCTAATAATGTATAGTTATTGAATAATGAGAAATATAAATAGACATATCACTAACGGCTTTTTAAACTAACACAGTAGTCAGAGTTAATAACATTCAATCAAGTTTGAGGCAGCTGACAACAAAATACGCTCTTTGAAATGGTACTCCTACAAAGATTTTCGGTTTAAGGCATATTCCGGTTATTTGCATAAAGTTGTCTGGGGATATATATATAGTCAAGTTAATTTTCGTACATATAAGCCTCCGGCCAAAAATACATAACAAGAATGTAACAAAACCATGATTATATGTAAGTATAATAAAATTAGTAATATGTAAAAGCTAATAACTTAAATATAGAAGGCGAGTTGATATATATTCTGTTAATTATCTGTTTTGACAACCGATAGAAACAATTTATATCCAGACCAGTACTATATCAGTTAAATAAGGGTGTGTCTTAAATATTCTAAAATACATTTACGTATTGATTGCCCTTTTCTTTGAAAACATTGTACTTACAGAATAACAGTCCAGACATGATCAGGTTATATTGCTTATCCTCTAATAAATAACATTATTATTAATCACTATATTAAATCAAATGTATAAACTTAATGAATACGGTAGAGCAAGTGTAATGCAGCACATTCAGTTGAAGAGTGTCTAAAATAGGCATAAACTGCTTCGAAAACTGACACTTTCTCAGGCGGTCTGTAGCCACGTCAACCTTGGGACGTGCCCTCGTTGGTTGTAACTAGGTTAGATGAAAAATGGCTAAAATGGCGGCGATTGCATTGAAACGTATGCAAGCAAGTTATGTGTATTTTGCAATTGGTTTTTAGCTAAAATACTGTTGGTGGAACGATAAACCTAACAAACAACTTTCCAAAAAGGGTACGTTAATAAATGTATGTTTTATTTTGTTTATTGGGCTTATCGTTCCACCAACAGTATTTCAGTTATCTGGAGACGGTGTCTGGAGATATACTGCTGCCTTCACTGTGTATAGTATGCCTTGAACACCTGGCATGATACCACACCCAGTCACATTATCCTGACACCAGGTCAACCAGTCGTGGAACTACCCTTATATTTGCTTGAGCGTTAGCCAGTGAGCTATACCACTGCCATTTTTAACGACTTTAGTATGTCGCGGGCCGGTATCGAACCAGGGGCCTACGTACCTGAAGCCGACGCTCTACCAGTATGTTTTATGCATTCTAAACGAAGAAATTGAATGCTTTCAAGTACTTGTTTTGACGAATTTCTATTTGCAAACATAGATTTGCAGCCATTTTGATGAAGTAATACCAGATATTATGTCTGGGTAAAATCACCGGCGCACCGCAGTTCAAACGGAAGATCCTTTTCATCATTTGCCTTTATCAGGATTCGAACCTGCTCGGTGAGAGACCGAGGTGCAAGATGGTATTACAAATCTGCGACTTTATCTCACGACTCCAGACACTCCTTGTGATATCTTTATTAGTCTTATTCTGCAGAGTTTTATGTTTAATTCGATGAAGTGATAACAACGTACATGTTAACACTTTGACATCAAAATAAGTTCTCTTCAAAGAATTTAAATAAGGTCTTTTGTGGAAATGCCTCAATTTTAAATAAGCATGTCACTTACTGAATCGGAAACATTTGCAATTAGTTTCTTTTTTTCAATTTCTATATACTTCAAATTTACCGACTAAAATACAGTTTATTGTGCTTCACTTGTCTTTGCTTTAAGTTTGTTTTATCGGAATTAATCAGATATTTCTGTAAATGCCGGAAGCCTCCAATCAAACTCGTACTGTATATATTGTCATCCACCGGAAATGTTTATTAATCTTCCGCGTACAATCAGTATGTATTTTATATCGCATCCTAGAGAAACTCTTCTTTTATTAAAAGAAGCGAGGGGGTGCCTACAACATATACTTTCCGTTCCTTTATAAATATATTTTTCTTGTTGATCATGCATTAATGTTCGGTTACAAAGAACAATGTAGGGCTTATTTACCCTAAGGCAACATATTTTGGGTCTTAACGCGACTTGGTCCGACCTTTGCTGAAGTACATGCTCCACCTCATGTGTATTTTAAGTCACTATTACTCGCCGACCTGTATACTGTTATCCCAAATATAAACACCAGAAGGTAGAGCAGGTTGTACCATTGTAATTCTTTCGATATTTCTATTTCAAAAGAACTGCCTTATGTTAAACGGTGTGTAACACAGATAACGTATCTGCTTTTGGAGATGTAGGACGCTGGTTCGAATCCCACGTACCCATATATTGTTTTATTTCATAAGCACAGATAAAATTTTACACAATCATGATTTTCGCGTTCTTGATGCCAGTATTTAGCTCTTGACTTTTGTAGTTTATTTAATTGTATTGTAAAGGAGTACAAAACAAGCATACAATGAAAGTAAAGTAACGAAAAGAAAATTACATTTAAAATAAAACTTGTATTTGTTAAGCTATTGTAATAGTACAATTGCTCCAGAATCGAACTTACATCCTTCTTCTAAATCAGACACACTATCCACTACACCACAGTTTTTATGTCTCGTTGAATTATAGTAGCTAATTTGCATAAATGAAATCATCTATCTTATAGTACAACCTGTACTACATGTACCTGATTGACCGTCGCTTGGTAATAGGATTTTCTTTGCTAGGACTAATGTTATAATCTGTGGGTTATACCGAACCCATCGCAGTAGTGTTTGTGACTGCCGTGTACACATGAAGTACGTGTTTATTTTAGCATGTGCACCCAGGAGATATGATAGGTAGTTGAGCTACAACGGCCTAATAGGTCGAAAGGCGTCGCTGTCTTTTAATTCTCCCAACCTAAAGACTATCAATCATGTTATTCATTATTCATTATTCCTCGTGGTTCAACAAAGTTTTGCTTTTTTTTAAAAAAAACAACAACAACTGAACAACTGTGCCCAGGTCTCTTTAAAAGTGGTCTCCGGCAGTTTGCCTATATTCAGTACAAGCAAGCACATATTACCGATGTTCTGGAGAATTGTGCATACTTGCTACCAAAAAAAATACTTTGTTTTCAGGAAAGGCTGTTTGTAACACGACTTTAAGTGTTATACTACACCAATCGTGTAATTTATCGCATTAAATTTCAGTTATTTCGAAATCTATAAAAACAACACGAAAGTGATTTTAGCTAAAATAAATACTTCAAGCCTGGATACCTGGATGAACATTTAACGTAATCTCAAATGTTGAAGAACGCTGGTTCGAACCCCCCGTTATCATCTATATATATATATATATAATTTTAACATGACGATTGCATTACCTGTCGAATTACCAATAATAATTGTCACCACCATCATTGTGCTTATGATGATGATCACATTATCCTCACAACCACGCGTATATAACTGATTATGTTTTAGTAAAGCTTGGCCATCCAGACAGACAGGCAAATAAATATATGATACTAGTTCCAGTGTTAATGCAGTTGGTTGACATGAGCGGTCCAAAACAGGAAGCACACCAAATAACCGGCCGATTATAAGGCGGGTTATGTGAGATGTAACATTTATGTCAAAGCAGTAAGCAATAAGTTCATTTTTATTTTGATAACAGCCGAAACAAACTTGTGATTCACATTATACAATGTATCTGTTCATTTTGTAATCCACAAACGTTATAATGCTAGATTCGACTGAGCTACCAGGAATAAAGAAACATCCGAGAGGGACTGGGGGTGTACCTGAACTTCCACCTCTGTCTCTTGTAGACGAGATGATAGATGTGATTGTTTATAATAAATATACTTTAATTTACCTCAATTGCATACTCTTAAATCCTATCAAAATGAAATAAGTTACAAGCATAAGATTTCATAACATATATTTCACAGGTGACACATTGCCTAGCGTACCACAAAATGTAGCTCTTGAGGTGCCATAAGACATACCATTAGGTGGGTTGATAATTACATGTAGTTCATTTGATTTAAAATACATGTATAACCTAACTATTACCTCTAATAGAATAACGATCATAGGGTTTAACGCGTAGTGGATTCGCCTCCCACCAATAGATCAGACTTAGAAAGTACATCATTGTAATTTTGGATATTAAATTTTATTACAAGCTATAAACCAGTTAGTTATCAAAGCCTAAAATAAATATAAAGCTGATAAAAAGAAGAACCTTTTTTTCATATCGCAGCTACACAATTATCGTCGGTAAAAGAATGTCCGGCTATTTTTGTATTTGAACACCCCTGACCAATGTCTGGGTAAAATAACCAGCTCACCGCAGGTCAGCTAGACGAACCTACCCCAACTGGGATTTGAACCCACGAGATGAGAAGTCATAGGAGTTACAATTCGGTGATCTACCGTTTAGCCATGGGTTCCCCATTAACATGAGCATTTTGAAATAAAACAATATATACTGTACAATTACCCTGGACAACAATTTTCCTATAGCTTAACCTGATTTTGATGAAAGGAAATTAGCACAAATGTGAAAACAATCCAACATTGACAGTTTCTTTTAGATTTTATACTAGAAATAATAACTAGTATTGACAATAAAGAGCGTACTACGAACGTATGTGTTAGTTGTGCCCATTTTTAAGCAAACAAAAACAGGCACGGAAGAAACAAACACAGTAAGTACAAAATGTTTATACAAGTTAAGATTTCTGGAATGTCTGAGAAAAAAGTAATCAACCGCATTAAAGACATAATATTAATATAACTATGTATTTGACATTATTCAGTTTCATTGAAAATCAAAAACTACGACAATTATTAAAATATGTTTTAATATAAAACACTATGAACAAATAAAGTAATAGTTCTATGTATCCACTGGATTTGTTTTACAAGCCGATGCGGATGTAGCGAGGATCTACTTGAATTACGATACACCACTACTGTCCTTAGTATCTTACGCAAGCTTCAGGAAAATATTGCTGCTAAAAGGCCACTCTAATTTGCCTTTTTTCGATCAAGAGATTCGGGAGACGAATTGGTGTGCATCAAGGCTATGTCCTCAGTCCACTTCTAATTTCTAATTGATACATGGAAGGAGCAATTGGATAACAATGGTCTGAAAATCATTATAAAGACAAAGTGTGTCGTCCCTGGCACTGGGAGTGGCTATCTCAACAACTTAGCTTTAAGCTCCAGACCTACAGAAGCTGTTTGTTTTGTCAAGCCTCACGATAAAGTATCCTTATAAATAACTGCATAAATAGTTTAGAGATTAAGGCTTTCACGACGGTCTTAGTCCGTAGTCCTACAAAGCGGAAACAAACATTTTGAGCGTTCAAAATCTTATAATAAATGAAAGCAGTTCCCGGCTGCTGAAGGCCATATAGACTAAAGATATTTTAATGCGCCAATACTGACTGCAATCGTGATATCTTGGCGACGTTGATCCGCTGAACAGAGATGGGTTAAGAGCTAGCGAGAGCGACTGCCCAAGAGCCCTGGAAACACGCAGCAGAATGTTGTGCTGTGTTCATGCAGGTAAAGCCTGTAGTAGATGTCTAGCTATACATCTAAAATGCTATATCAGTCCCCAGTAAACACGTTTAAATTTCTGTACTTTTCTTGGATATATTTTGCATAGTGTGTTAATTCTGTGTTTTGTATTATGTGTAGAAAGAAATATATACAATATACGCGCAAATGTACTTGACACTTTTTTAATAGAGTGGAAATCAAAATAGTTTATGTACATACACATGTGTTTAAGCAATAACTACCGGAAATATAACAACATACTCGTACATCGTATTTTCTATTGCTTTCACCAAGTGATTAACTTTTAACAACTTTTTTTTTGTGGCAGTCTGATAAGAGAGTCATTTGATGCAACATCTTTTCGATTTTCAAGTAAACACTCAAAAGAACTTCCTCGTTTTAGAATGGTACTTAAGCTAAAACATAATCAGCAGCTCATGTATGTCCTCTTCTGTTTATGAAATATATTCATTGCGTATTGAGGACCTAAAAAAATGTAACTATTTTTTATAGATTTTCTGAAACTGATGTTTTGATAAAGACAAAAAGTGTATATTTATTATCATATCCGTATTATTCCAGCTAAACAATTTACTACTAACCACAATCATTTGCATTTCATTGAATTTTAATTATGTAATGAAATTGAATGCAAATAAAAATATCTCACAACATTGTGTTTCGTTATGCAAAGGTATTAATCTATTTGATCAACATTACTTTACTACATTTTCATATAAGGACGGAAACTTTAAAGTTGCTACATCGTATTTGTTTCAGATTTTTAAAAGTACTGATTGTAATCAAGCGAGTTTAATTTAAGTCACGGTTAAGTTACTTATCAGCGTTTCAAGGTAAGAATTAAGTGAATGGATGCTATTTGTTTTATCTGTTGACGATTTTTTTTATTTTGTAGTAAATAAATTTTCCTTTTATCTGTCAATGCATAGTTATTTGCCATCTGAACTCTTTTCGTTTCATCAGTCAATAAAATGAGTACATTACACTAATACCAATTGCCTGATCAGTCAAATAATATGATCTGTTTGATCTTTTAATAAGAACTTTTCATCTGTCCATGAATACTTTTGCATGATCTGTCGAAGAAAAATAATTACTTTATCTGTCCATCAATGCCTTATATTTCATATGTGTATGCACAACTTTTGATTTATCTGTCTCTAAGGGCGTATTCTTTCATCGACAAATGAATTCCTTTTGTTTGATTTATCGAAATCTATATTATCTTATTTGATAATGAATACCCTTTTATCTGATTTATCAAGAAAACCCGACTATTTCATTTGTCTATTCATACATAGTTCTTTCACTGGTAAATAAATATTTATTGCTACATACGTCTAAAAATTCGTGTTTTTGTCTGTCGATAAATACGTATTGTTATGACGAAAGTATTGACGTCAATGAAAACAATGGCCACATAGCATTTAGAAGAGAGAAAGGAGAGAAATTTATTTATATTAGAAGAACTACACAAAGTTGCTGATTGTAAGTAAGATTACCTATTTGAATCAAGAAAAGAAAATGACCCGAGAATTGTAAATGGTTGAAGCACCGGTGATTTTTCGGTCGAGTACTTTCGGATATCGTGGAGTTAAACGGGTTCTTTGACCAGTTTGTAAACCGGTAACAGTGTCCGGAAACATGGGGGCATGAATGAGGGCCAGTTTAATCTTGCTAAGATGTAAGATTGTAAACCGTCACACTTACAGCAAAGATAAAACGATAAACAACATGTTTCCGTTCTGTACATATCCTGCAGCCAAATACCACCTAGGTGTGATCGCACAGAGTGCGGAATTTTCCGAGAAGTTCTAAGCTGAAATATAAAAGTACTCCCATACCAAATGAACATAGCTAAAAAAGATTTAGCAATTTTACATATTGTTCATGGTATATATAGGTGTACTAATTGAACACAATAACTATACATCTTACTCCTTCTAGGGTAAGATTTTTTATTGCAGATTTAATGTTTTAATATTTTTGGAACAATATGTACGCAACTGCGAATTTTGCGTACACACAACTACTCGCCTGATGGTATTTTCTGAATCAGTCGACATTACCATCAAATTAACGTCTCAGCCTCATTATCTGTCCTTTCAAACGTGCACGCCTACATGCACTTGTCTAAAACTTTACGACAAATACATTGTGCATTTTCTTTTCTTAACTAGGAACCATAATGATTATATCATTTCCTACCGGCAGATCGGGATTGATTGTGGTCATTTTCCCGATATTGCAACATAACCTGTTTAAAATGTTATTGGTTTTCATCATTTCCATTTACCAATTTTGCCCTCCAGGTGCAGTGTTTTCATCCCCATTCTGTTTTTTATAATGTACATAAGCCACTTTAAATAATCCTTTAGCTTACAGAGGCATTTTGAGTAATGCTTCCATAATATTGATTGCACCACAGGGCATCTAAAGAAATGACTTGACCTAGACCGACGAATGTCTTTTTCAGAATGCCCCTTCGATTGACAGGGTTGTCAGCAGAAGTGTGGTAAGTATTTGAACAACGCCACATGTCACCACATCTATGGTAACTGTAGCTGCGGATGTGCAACAGGATATACTAACGGCAAAATGTGTGATGAACGTAATTATCATTCAATTATTAATAATGTCAAAGCTACAGGGACATAGTTATTATATTATTGTCACAATGAGTTTTATTTAAAATAATATGCAATCATCCAGATAATGCTGGTACTGCATATGACCAATATAAGTTACATGACATTTATTCTTGCATGCGATTTTTAAATGTATAGCTTAAAGATGCTAATTTGAAAACCTTATACTTTATTTCTTTTAACATTAAAACTTCAATACACGTGGACGACACAATACTGTCAGAGTAAATTTCATCAGATTTTCCAAAAAATTACATAACGACAGAACTGAAATAACAGTTGCATGTACATTGTTAAACCAATGTGATGCATTTTTAAAACGAATTTAGAGCTTTTTCCAAAGGAAGCAATATGTGAATAGTATGTTGGTATATGTTATAATTTTATACACTGTCACATTATATAAATCCATAAAGTGGTTTATACAGTGGACTCTCGATTTTCCGAAGTTATCGGGTTCGGCTGATTTTTTGAATAAAGCAAAGAATGAGTAAATAGGCCCATGTAGCATTGTACAGCTGGAGCATTGTTACCCATCTACCTTTTCCGGTTTCACTTTACATTCGAATAAGCACATTTTAGGATTATGTTAAAGAAAAATATAAAACAGCAAACCTGCCGCATCAAGTATTTTTCTTGAATGATGTTAAATATATTCATACAGCTTTTCCAAGTGAAAGTTAAGGAGCCAGCTGTATCTAAGAATACAAAACATGAGATCTTTTAACACCCTTTGTGTTGTTATTCCAAAGTCATATTAGTAGGTAAATAAGAAAATGTGCATACGAGTGTAGTAGACATTGCCTTCATACCTACGAGTGTAGTATATTCACTGGACAGTGCAAGGGTGGGTGTAAACCAGGCTATAGGGGTTACTACTGCGACAATCGTGAGTGTTTGGTACGGAAATTATTTTAATAAATCGATCGCAATTGTATATATATAGGACTTCCCAATATCCGAACTGTCTCACTGGACCGGTTTTAGATTAAGCGTATGACTGATCATGTTGACCAGGTATTGTCAAATAATATCCACTATACTTACTAAAGCAATGCAAGAGTGTACCTACAGTTTGCGCTCTGTTAAGGCGCCCTTATTTCATCATAATGTAATTAGTTAATCATTTTAATTCATTTACTCATGATTAATATGTGTGAATTCATTTGATGAAGACAATGGACGTACTTGTTCATTAGTGTGACACCCCATAACTTGTACTTTAAAAATTCCCTTTAAGGCTAGATTTAATGTACATATGTTGACGTTTTTAGAGGTCGTTTAGCTATACATTGGCATACATGTACAATTTGAATCATCATTGTTATTTCTTCGGCTGTTTACACTGCTAGTCGAGTATTTATACGTCGGTGTTCTGCGACCGCATTTCGCCTAGAATGTCTTATCATACATTGATTACTGCTTAAAATATATACTTGCTAACTTCACGCTTAATATTTGTTTAAATATGATCAAATTTTACCACCCGTAACTATATATCATACGCTCTGTAACGATCTGATGTAATGTGTTTATGTAATGAGCGCCGGCGAACATGTGCACATTCAAGGTGGGTTTTTTTTTCTGTGTGCCCGCCTATGTGGATATATACATTTTGAATTAAGTTAAATCTTATATTTTGTTTCGATAAAAAAAATTCAGAGTTATCCTAACGTAAAACAAAGTATTATTATTTATATAACACTATATCTTGATTATGTCGTTATATGCTTACATAAAAAATTCTGTCTCTTAGTGTGATTAATGTGTATCTGATGATATGTCACAATTTAATCTTATATTTTGTGTCGATAAGGGTTTTCAGAGTTACATAGCCTAAAACCAAGTCTATTTAAAATATAACTAAACATGCTTATATAAAAATATTCTGTCTTTCAGTGGGAATTAATGTGTATCTGATAAAATGTCACAATTAGTTCTTACATCTCGTTTCGATAAGAACTTAATGTGAAATCTAGCTTAGAGGTCGGTTGGCAAAATAACAAGTAGTTTGCTGTTTATCAAGTATTTCAGCATTGGGCATTATGACCTTGGGCATTTTGACCCGTGTATATTAAAATGTAGCACTAGTTTATTGTGTGAACATGCAATGATTCTTATTTGTTTTTATGTCCTATATACATAGTACTGTATAATGTTATGTTCTATAGAGTCTGATATATATTTCATGATTCTACATGTTACATGCTCTCCAATTCTAAAGGATAAAATGTTTATCTGTTCTTTTTTATTCGTTGTATGCTACATTGATATTTGATATTTTGATAATTGCAATAGGTAAATAAGAAAAGGTCCTATCAACATTTTCACGGATATTAAAATTTAATCTACCTCTAGACAAAGGCAAACAGGGTAAATATAAATGTGACAAAAACACAAAGACGAGACATAACACACAAAAAGAAAAACCATCAGTTACCGCCTTGGAACGGTCAGTCGGCAAAAAGGCGGACTGGGGTGCTTAAACCTGGTTTGTGGAGCGCTCCAACTTCGCACTTCCTGAAGGTTTTTCTATCAAACAAACAGTGTAAATAAAAAAATCCTGTCAAAGAATCACCGAATTTTAGAAAACAACCTAAACCAACAAAATAAAAAGTAATATTGTTAAGAGTTTTAAAATAACATATCATAAAAAGCCGAGGATTTATCCGCAGTTGGCATATTATATTATAAAGGTACAAAGAATCTTTGCTCAAGTTGCCTCACCTATATAGGGCACGACTGGAGAGATGAAGAGACCCTGGTATCTTGGTACACACGACTTTTCGGTAAGATAAATACTCACCAATACCTTCTGCAAGTTTTTTCTCTCAATGGTCGTGTCATTAACGCAAGTAGGTAATGTACTCAATGTTTGTCGATGTTTGATTAATATGACAGTAGGTGCTGCCTAATTCGGGGAACACCCCAAATAGTTTTTAGAATACAGATATCTCTGATAATACAAAGTTAAAGCATTGATAAATCAAATGGTGGATGTTTTGAGAGACGCATCGCGTCGCATCATTGTCATTTAAAACAGAAATTCGCATTCTTGAGAATTACGCATCTAGCTTAGTACCGAAAACCATATACCCATGTCTAATAGCATCAGCTAATATCATTACTTATTTCAAGGATATCATGACTTATTTAGGTGTTACAATTTGCCGATTCCTTTAAGAGAATTATTGTATCATACATTGACCTTCTAACAATAAGGTTCACTATAAAATTGAGTTTGCATGATTAGAATCATATTCTGATACTATATAGTATATATTATTCAGAATATATTTTACAGTATACAACTCTAATTTAACATGATACTTATACATTTTCATACATTTAGAAGACTGTGTACATATATTGACATGCTAAATGTTACTTTTATAATTTGTCACGATAAAGGCAATTAGCATTAACTGAACACCATTAACTTTTTACTTCTAACCTTAAACTAAAATTCTGATCGTGAGGTAAAGCTGATTTGTGAGTGTTTTGCTAGGCGTTTTTGCGGCATTTACATTGGTGCTTATGTCTGTTATCAACATATGTCCAGTGTTTCATTTATTGAAAATAGGCGAAGGTTATACTGTCGGTTACAGACAGTACATTTTATATACAATTTATAATCTACTTTAAAGATTGGACCATTAGTTAATGGCAAACAGTTGGAACAAGTTAACATAAGCATGTAATCAGCGATAACGTAAATAATAATACTTGTAACTCGGAACTAGATAAATGTACGTAGGTCGCATTAAACCTATAACAAATGTTCAAATAAGAATACATGACAAAGTCCTATGAGCATAACAAGGCAACATATACCAGTATTTGAAAAGATACAGGACGATGGAATTCATATGCAAGCCAAATGTAAAAGTAAAAACAAATCTTTGATGAGTCATTTAACAAAGAGAGCAAACCCAGATGTTACTTTATTGGAGCTGTCAGTCGGCGATATGGACCGAGTGGTGTGCTTAAACCGGGTTTACAGGGCTCTAAGCGAACTTCATACATTACAATAAGAAAATATGACAAGGCGCTATGAGTATTGCAAGATAGAAAAAAATGAAAATACACAGGACAAAGTTGAACAGCTATCAATGTTAACTCATTCGTCTCAGTTACTTTTCATAGACTTGTCAAAATGTAATCGACATCTGGATTGTTTTAATTCGATCCCGCTTTGGTTTCCAAGACTATCATATTTATCAACTTTCGAATTTGAAATTAACTATTTTGATGTAAGATTAAACCTAAGTTAAAATACACTATACATAATTTAAGTTCATTGATTTCTTCTTATTTTAAACAGCCAAAATAATAATAATAATAAAATTATAATTATATCTTTAGCTAAATATGTATCAAATGGTTAAATCTATTTTTCTGTTTTATTGCTATAAAATCAAGTTGCTAATATGTCTAAAATATGTTCTTTTATACAAAGTCTTTGGGATCTAATCGTATTGTAATACGACTGCTCTGAGGGAGAAACTGGAAATAGGACTAGCCTCTTACCCTGGAAATACATTTCTCTTATTATAGGATTTAAAAAAAAAATTGAAACGTAACTGAAATTATGGAACGTTGAGACAGTGTCAGATTGGTGAACTGTTTCTGGTTTGACAGATATGCGGTGTGGAAGAAACCATATAAAACAACAAATGTAGCAATAAACAAAACTTTAATGATGCATTTCTTATAGACTATTTGGCAAGTTAACAAAAACATGGATTTTTTTTAACAAATTACCATTGCATGTTTCATCTTTAAAACATATTTTAATATCTTTAGGTGTACACGTACAAGTAGAACCTCCCCTCCCCTCCCCCCCCCCCCCAAAAAAAAAAAAGAAAAAGAAAACAAACTGAATTTAGTCAATAGGTTTGAATGTCGGACACCTAGAGCTCTATCGAATGAAATGCCAGATTCCCCAATTGATTTCTTTTAACTTTAGAAAAGTTAGGTGTCTTAGGCTGAGAATAATCAAACATTCTCAATCCGCTTATAAGTGGAGAGGGGAGTGGCACAGTGTGCGATATATACATTCAAGAGTTAAACATCATTGCAATTTTGTTACTCTGAAAAAAATAAAACGTAGAAATATCTACTATTGAAAGGAAAGGAACAAATACTTACACATGTATACACATTGAACCTTAAATACACGACCATCATTACAACAAACAGACTTACAAACATAGGGAATTCTAACTAGGAATATTACGCACATAAATAAAAGTTATAGATATATAGATAGATAGATAAGTATTTTATTGTATATAAGAACTCTGGTCCATAATAACAACATAGATAAAATACAGTAATTACATATATCAATGGTGACGAAAATAACATATGGTATGTATTAATATGAAAACATGAAATCATTATTCTCTCTCTTTCCCTTTTCTCTCTCTCTCTCTCTCTCTCTCTCTCTCTCTCTCTTTCTCTCTACTTTCATGCACATAATATCAATTATATACAAATATATACATAATAATGATATATTACAGGTATATTGAAGAAATTTAAAAGTGCTCAAGTATGTACACTTAAATTCATTTTAGTTTTCCCCACTATGGCACACGTGTGTCTCTATTCCTTCGATCAAAAACCCTTAGGTATGTTTATCAATTTATCAACTTAACAGTGTGTGCAGAAAATAACTTTTGATCTGGTGGCAGAAAACTATACATATCTAAAATTGCTTAAGCCACGTTTTAAGCATCTATAAGTTATTATATACGTTTCCTGTGGTCGTGACGTCGTCGGTGTTGGTGACGTAAGCTAGGAGTGCATCCATGCAGTACAAGTATTGCTCCTGGAAACAAAAATAAAAACATTTTTTTAAGTTACATTTAATATTATAAAACAACAGAACTAAACTATTTGAAAGTTGTTTATAAAACTGAATATGAACCGACGTCGCATTGTCAAGTGACACGTGTGATCATCCGACCTGGCGAGAACGACAATAACATTTTTATATGAGAAAACAAGTCGCTAAAACGTCACATGGCGAGAACGATTGTAACATTTTCCATTAATAAACATATGGGTAAAACCTGCCAGGGCGAGAACGGTTATAACACTTTTCATTAATAAACATATGGGTAAAACCTGCCAGGGCGAGAACGGTTATAACACTTTTCATTAATAACCATATGGATAAAACCTCTGCCAGGGCGAGAACGTTATAACTCTTTTCATTAAACTTTTCATTATTAAACATATGGGTAAAACCTGCAAGGGCGAGAACGTTAACACTTTTCATTATTAACCATATGGGTAAAACCTGCAAGGGCGAGAACGATTATAACACTTTTCATTATTAAACATATGGGTAAAACCTGCAAGGGCGAGAACGGTTATAGCACTTTTCATTATTAAACATATGGGTAAAACCTGCAAGGGCGAGAACGATTATAGCACTTTTCATTATTAACCATATGGGTAAAACCTGCAAGGGCGAGAACGATTATAACACTTTTCATTATTAACCATATGGGTAAAACCTGCAAGGGCGAGAACGGTTATAACACTTTTCATTATTAAACATATGGGTAAAACCTGCCAGGGCGAGAACGATTATAACACTTTTCATTATTAAACATATGGGTAAAACCTGCAAGGGCGAGAACGGTTATAACTCTTTTCATTATTAACCATATGGGTAAAACCTGCAAGGGCGAGAACGGTTATAACATTTCTCATTATTAAACATATGGGTAAAACCTGCAAGGGCGAGAACGATTATAACACTTTTCATTATTAAACATATGGGTAAAACCTGCAAGGGCGAGAACGGTTATAACTCTTTTCATTATTAAACATATGGGTAAAACCTGCAAGGGCGAGAACGATTATAACACTTTTAATTAATAACCATATGGGTAAAACCTGCAAGGGCGAGAACGGTTATAACACTTTTCATTATTAAACATATGGGTAAAACCTGCCAGGGCGAGAACGATTATAGCACTTTTCATTATTAACCATATGGGTAAAACCTGCAAGGGCGAGAACGGTTATAACACTTTTCATTATTAAACATATGGGTAAAACCTGCCAGGGCGAGAACGATTATAACACTTTTCATTATTAACCATATGGGTAAAACCTGCAAGGGCGAGAACGGTTATAGCACTTTTCATTATTAACCATATGGGTAAAACCTGCAAGGGCGAGAACGGTTATAGCACTTTTCATTATTAACCATATGGGTAAAACCTGCAAGGGCGAGAACGATTATAGCACTTTTCATTATTAACCATATGGGTAAAACCTGCAAGGGCGAGAACGGTTATAACACTTTTCATTATTAAACATATGGGTAAAACCTGCCAGGGCGAGAACGGTTATAGCACTTTTCATTATTAACCATATGGGTAAAACCTGCAAGGGCGAGAACGATTATAACACTTTTAATTAATAACCATATGGGTAAAACCTGCAAGGGCGAGAACGGTTATAACACTTTTCATTATTAAACATATGGGTAAAACCTGCCAGGGCGAGAACGATTATAGCACTTTTCATTATTAACCATATGGGTAAAACCTGCAAGGGCGAGAACGATTATAACACTTTTAATTAATAACCATATGGGTAAAACCTGCAAGGGCGAGAACGGTTATAACTCTTTTCATTATTAAACATATGGGTAAAACCTGCAAGGGCGAGAACGGTTATAACTCTTTTCATTATTAAACATATGGGTAAAACCTGCAAGGGCGAGAACGATTATAACACTTTTAATTAATAACCATATGGGTAAAACCTGCAAGGGCGAGAACGATTATAACACTTTTAATTAATAACCATATGGGTAAAACCTGCCAGGGCGAGAACGGTTATAACACTTTTCATTATTAAACATATGGGTAAAACCTGCCAGGGCGAGAACGATTATAGCACTTTTCATTATTAACCATATGGGTAAAACCTGCAAGGGCGAGAACGATTATAACACTTTTAATTAATAACCATATGGGTAAAACCTGCAAGGGCGAGAACGGTTATAACTCTTTTCATTATTAAACATATGGGTAAAACCTGCAAGGGCGAGAACGGTTATAACTCTTTTCATTATTAAACATATGGGTAAAACCTGCAAGGGCGAGAACGATTATAACACTTTTAATTAATAACCATATGGGTAAAACCTGCAAGGGCGAGAACGATTATAGCACTTTTCATTATTAACCATAGGGTAAACCTGCAGGGCGAGACGATATAGCCTTTTAAAACCAAGGGTAACCTGCAGGGCGAGACGATAAACACTTTTCATATTAAAATATGGGTAACTGCAGGCAAAGATTAAACACTTTATTATACCATATGGTTAAACTGCAGGGGAGAACGGTTATAACTCTTTCATTATAAACATTGGGTAAACCAAGGGCGGAACGGTAAATCTTTATTATTAATATGTAAACCTGCCAGGCGAGAACGTTATAACTCTTTTCATTAATAACCATATGGTAAAACCTGCAAGGGCGAGAACGGTTATTTCATTATAACCATATGGGTAAAACTGCCAGGGCGAGAAAGGGTATAACACTTTTCATTAATACCATATGGGTAAAACCTGCCAGGGCGAGAACGGTTATAACACTTTTCATTATTAAACATATGGGTTAAACCTGCCAGGGCGAGAACGGTTATAACACTTTTCATTAATAACCATATGGGTAAAACCTGCAAGGGCGAGAACGGTTATAACACTTTTCATTATTAAACATATGGGTTAAACCTGCCAGGGCGAGAACGGTTATAACACTTTTCATTAATAACCATATGGGTAAAACCTGCAAGGGCGAGAACAGTTATAACTCTTTTCATTAATAACCATATGGGTAAAACCTGCAAGGGCGAGAACGGTTATAACACTTTTCATTATTAAACATATTGGTTAAACCTGCCAGGGCGAGAACGGTTATAACACTTTTCATTAATAACCATATGGGTAAAACCTGCAAGGGCGAGAACGGTTATAACATTTTTCATTATTAGACATATGGGTAAAACCTCAAATTAAGAGAACAAATGCAACACTTGTATATAACAAACCATGTGAGTAAAATGAAACTCGAAACTGTCCATTTCAAGACATGAAATACACACCAAACCAGGTAAATATATCGTATATCATTAATAATCAATTCGATCGAATGTAATGATAAAAATAGAAGTTCAATCTATACAGCACATTATATATATATATATATATATATATATATATATATATATATATATATATATATATATATATATATATATATATCCCCGAAGAGCAACATTCTTTTTGATAAACATTACAATCGGTGAACAATTAAACAGTTAATCTACATATGAAAAATATTCACTTTAACAGTAAATTAATATTGTTAGATGATAGCTATAAACATTTTTAATAAAATTGTAATTTCATTGTATATATTCGATTGTTAAATAATGTTTTAAACAACAATTAGATTTGGATATTACCGACCATACAAGTCCTCCCATAGAACCATAGCTATATCGGTTACTTACAACATTGGGTATGACATCATGCCTTTTGGCCTTCAAAGTTTTCACTGTGTGTATAAAGTTTGTCTTTCCACTCGTCCCTTCAATTCTGTCTAATTCGTTGAGCATGGCGCACAACAGTCCTGACTGCGTAACACCATCACTGAAAAGGTTGTTACTGGTGAAAGGGTTTCAAAAGAATAATGAAAATGACCTTTTTGTTAAATATGGTTTATCTTCAATAAGCGTCTTGAACGTGAGCAATCGAATTTCAGCTTATACATGACTAGTGACCAGACCAGTAATATGTATTGTTTCTTTTAACCAGACCTTATAATATCTGTGTTTTTTGTTTGTTTCTGTTAATAATAATTAATTGAACAGAACATATTTTCTTACTTAGGATATTTCGACTTTTTCACATATACTTTATCAATTTCTTGAAAAAGAAATCGACCTACATTGTTGTTCATCCGTTATGTAATCGTTTCTACATCTCCATGTACTACTTAAATGCAACCAATTATGATGTAAAACATTTTTTCATGCACCAACCGACTTCACAGACAGACCTGCACATAATGACGACGGACTTCTCCACAGAGGGTGTGTGATTCCACTCTCTAATAGCGCGAAGCGTCTGAAGCAGGGACTGAACGTTGTCTGGCGCTGTGGAACCCTCGTTCCAGCATCTGTACTCAAATAACTTCAGTTTAGTTCTCTGTGAAAGCAAGATAACACAAAAGTAAGAAACAATGATGAATACTTGTTCTAAGAAAATTTGTTCTAAAGAAAAGACCCAAATTCTATAACGCCGCTCCTTTGCAGCGCCTTGGATTACGGAAAACAAGAACATAAAAAGACAAAAATCAATAGCAACTTGTCCGTAGTTTTCCTAGTCATACTAATAACACCTTCCTTTTTCACAACAAACTTGACTTATGACTTCAGTTTCTTTCAGTCTCCGACAAGACAAACAATGGACAGAAATATCGAAACCTAATCTGATAGCCTTTTAGTTAGATAAATTAATCTGTCAGCATCAGTGTTGACACAGGTTAATACTTTGCCCTTAGAAATAGAAAAGTTGCTTGAAACATAGAAATTAATAAATAATTGTTTCGTTCCAGTAATTAAAATAAATGAACATTTGAACAAACTGTTAGACAGAACGTGATGATCTCTTAGTTGTTTAATTATACCGGTATATATATATATATATATATATATATATATATATATATATATTGCTTAAAAGGGAGCTAACCTGCGACGATCCATTTACTTCAATAGTAATCTCGTGGTAACTGTCATTGGAGACAGTCTCGGTCTGCATCAAGTTATATGGTCCTGCCCTGACCTGATTGATCTAAATCAAAATATGGACTCTGATTTAACAATTAATTGGCAAAACAAATAAACAGTGAGGTAAAAATATCACTTATTTGTAATTTAAGGGAAATATTAAATCAGCAATAGTAATCATCGACAAACAATTGTTTAGGAAACCCATGTCGTCTTTTGTAACAGGTGGGCGCTTTCCCCTCCGGGTGGTTTGCATCCCATTTAGCAAGCTTGCTAAATATATTATTAAGCTGGTCATTTTGGTAATATTGCAAATATGTAGCATATGTACCAACTGGATGACGGTTGGCGTGACTTAAATAGCATTCGGCGCATGAGAACTCGCAGTTTAGATTTTGCATGGTAATGATGCGTTCCCCTAGTCGGATGTCGATAGTGCTTGACATTTCCTACGTAGTTTAAGTACCGACTCAACCAATGACAAAACAACCAAATAAGTACGTTTAATGTATAATAAATCTTTTATGCAAAAATTAATTCCAAGTATAACGTCATGTGATCTAAAGAATACAACTGAAAATAATTTTACCATGGCCAAACTACATGTAGGTGATTTGCATGCTAATCAATATGTTGAACCAAGTAGTAGAACTATACTTACACATGTATTACACATAATGATTATTGTAAGTGCATACAATAAAAGACTAAGAAATGCAAAACAGTGTATTTTGATAAGATTTTATGACTGCTTTGCTTGTGGACTGGAAAGTATTGGGAAATACCAAGCGAAAATCAAATCTTCACTTAAAACGAAATGTATTTTTTGCCATTTTAATATTATGCACAAATATACTAATTATTGTATCAATGTCGCAAGAATGCAAAAAGAAAAGAACACCTAAGTGAAATACCTTTTGGTTCGTCCACAGTTTGTTCGTTACCGTCACAACAGTCATTGGTTTAAAGGCCAGTATACGCTCCCATACTTCTTCCATGGAAGCCTGGCTCGGCAGGTTGCACAATATGTACACGTTTTGTTTCAGGAAGTTCTGCAATCAGAAAATGTTGGAAGACTATATTATTTTCTTTATTTATGTGTAGCATAGCTAAAGATAATTAAGACTAACAGGTCAAAGCTAAAAGGCTAGCTCGTTCATTGGCTTAAGCTCGAACGAATTGGTGTTTTGGCAAGTTTAAATTAATCCTTATTTAAAGTTATTGACAAGGTATAAGAAAAGTTCATTTTAAGAATATGTCAATATTCACGTACATCGTCTTACTTGTGTTACTTGCATTTGGAACGGACTGGCAATTTGTGGTTGCACTTACAATATGGATAGTGAGAAACCCTAGATAACGTTGGAAAACTTTTATTTTAGGTCATATTTTGTCATCAACAAGTGTATTGTATAAATATCCGATTCGGTTAAATTTTACCTAGCGATTATTGATCTTTGCTAACAAATCGAACAGAATTATGTACACGAAAATAGAAAATTCAGCGAATATATTACTCTCACACAAAGTCAACTTTATCGCACTTTATTTCTTACCTGAAATGTCACTGCTTCCAGATTTTCTGAAATTTGATTTGATCCAGGGCGACGATCTGAAAAAGTTAACGTCGCTATAATGGCTTTCATTTAAAATAACAAGATATATAATTGTATCTATATGGATATATCCTGGTAGGCGGGGTCTTGCTAGTCCAGGCTGTTCGCATAATCCTAAATGTTTATTAGGGAGACTTGTAACACTATTTTTATTTTTTCTATTTACACTTTTAACCAATTATCTACCATTAATGTAAACTAAGACCAGTTGTCCGTTGATAACGTTTCATGTTAAGGATATATTACTATGGTTCCAAATTAAAATACTACTTTAACACAGGACTCATTTTATGTCCATTTTCAATAAACAACATATAACATATTTCTTTTGCACTACTTAAAATCAATCATACAACATAAACAAAATCTGACAGGTGCCATAAAACCTAATTTCTAGCATTTTGAGTGATGCTATTTTTCCCTCCTGGTTACGTTAAAATAGAATCTGACGCTTATTTGAGTTGCTACTTATCAAAGCTTTAACTAGTTTACTCTTAATTTTGCGATACTCAAATTAAACTGAACCAAATAAAGTGTCGTTATATTGAATGATCAGTGCAAATTTTATGAAAGTATTTTAAAGCCAACAAAATTAAATGGCTAATATTTTGTATACGTGACAGCTAATGCAAAAGTAAAAACTGGAGTTTTCCCGATATTTTTAGAATACTTTTATCAAATAACACATCTACAACTTCCACTTCAAAGTGGTGGTGACACATTTCACACGTCAATGTACCTGTTTATATCTACTGACTACAAACTTTTAAATAAACATTATCTTTTGAACTTACTTGGAGCATTTACATAGACCTGATCGGGCTCCGCGTGTTGCTCCAGACTGTCCTGTATCAACTGGATTGGTAAAATGGCATAAATACATGTCCAAGATATAAAGAACATGAAATTAAACTTTTTTAATAGATCGATCATTATGTTCTACTCAAAGTAAGGCAGGATGACGACTGAAACTTGGTTGACAATTGGTGTTACAATATTATGAGAATATATCAAAGTCTATGTTGACAACAAATTGAGATAACATATAAACATACTACTGAAAGTGAGTAATCCTGTTAACCACAATCTAAACTCTAAAACAATGAAAATCATAGTAATTAAATATTGAAGACTAAGACGGGTATTATGAAGTCTGGTTTATATGGAGAAAATAATTATGTTTTTAAATTATCATTATTTGGAATTGTGAGGCAATTGTATTACGAACTCGAAATTATGCTCCACAAATCAGGTTTAAGCACCCCAGTCGGTCCTTTTGCCGACTAACTGTTCGAAGGCGGTAACTGCTGGGTTTTTCTTTTTATGTGTTATGTCTCATCTCTGTGTTTTTGTCACTTGTGCATTTACCCTGTTTGCCTTTGTCTAGATGTATATGTAGTTTAGATTTAAATATCTGTTGTAATTATTAATATTAATTGGACCTTTTCTTATTTACCTATGCGAAAGTATGTTAACGTTTAAGTAAATATATCCACTTACCGTAAACTGTGACTGAAACCTTTGTGAGTGGCTCATGTAGTGATACATTTCTTCAAACTGTTCAACTAATATGGCGTCTGTCCCAAAGAACAGCGCTTCTGCAGCCGCCTCGTGAAGGTACAAGTACTGGTTCTGCAGAAAACTGATATCGTTTCATCATGGCTTAATAAAATATGCATGAATTTAGTACAAATGAACAAAAACCTACAAGGGCAGAGAAAATACACAATTTATTCGGAACACTTTTCAATTTGAAATATAACCTTACATAAGCAAATAATGCTCTTCAGAAAGATACACGCTTTTATTCGTTCTAACATGAAGTAAAATTGTAGACAGACAAAAAGTGTTCTTTTCATGGTATTTGTAAGGTTTGTGCATACTTTTTATGTAGCATTGCAAAACTCCATAAATGTACCAAGTTAATATATATATAAAGGAAGAATGCAAAAATACAAAACGGGTTTGAACTCAGTGGTCACTTCTAGAGGTATTCAAAACTTTAATGCTGGTTGTAACTAACCTTTGTCTGGACCATGTTTATTCTCTGCTCCCTAAGTTTCTGGACAATGGACAAAGGATGGACGCCACCCTTGGCCTGAGCCTGGTAAAACGTGTTGTCCAGGGCGATGAACGTCCCAGTACGTCCAACCCCAGCACTTAAATACATGGACATGAAAGAAAATATTAAAAAAATGAATGCAAATACACGAATTCCAGTTATTACATCAACAAGTAATTTTAACATTTGTTGGCATTTTCTTTTAGCAAGATAGCATATCGTCTTGACATGACACTCGTGAATTGACTCTAGTAAACAATATTTTTATATTAAACAAGCATGAATCCGTGTGGTGCTAGCACGGTATGATATAAAAAAATCTAACTAGGAAATGTTGCCTTTGGAGCAAATGAAATATTCGGAAATATATTTACAAGTCCGTGACGATTGTTGTCGCAAGAAGCTAATAGACATTTGTACAGAATACACATACGGCTTAAAATGTACATCATTTATTTAACTGAAAAATACATTGTATAGTTTGTATTTTTAGGCCGGGACTTGAAGGGACGCGTTGAGAGGTGTGTTTTTTTTCCATTTACTTCTTTTAAATTCCTTTGTTAGTAGACGCATTTATGTCCTGTGATCTTTTGTTAAAATATGTTTTGAAGGATTTATTTTTATAAACAATAAAATTAAAATTAAAAATAACTTAAATATGAGAAATATTGTCTACGTTTATTTGAAGCGCGACGCTTATATTATTAAAAGTTTATTGAAATTTGCACACAGGGAAAGCCAGTCTCTGTTGAGAGCCTAAGACTACATGTACTAGCCTTGCTTCGAGAAAGGGAACCTTCGATCGCAATACAAGACATACAAAAGCATTTTCAAGAAATGGCGTTGGTATGTTTAGTGGTGATTATACCATTAAGTTACCTCAATAATATTGAAATAATTCTATCAAAGTGACTGTTAAATTGTGAATAAAAATATTTCAGTAAAAGATATATGTCACAATTCCGTGTATACTTGTTTTGATCGTTTGCGTTGTTTTTAATGATTCGAATCAACGGTGTGTTTTTACAGTATACATGTACGTGATGGACCAAAATTGTATATCACTCCAAGTCATGGTGTATGTATTCAAGTCCAGAATACAGTGCTCCCTCTACAAACGTCACCTCTCTTAGACGAATACCTCTCTTAGATGTCACTTCTATTTTCCCCCTGTCGTTTTTAACGTATTTTTCCCTCTAAAGAACGACAACTCTCTTAAACGGCTACCGTCACACATTTTTACTTCCGTATTCTTTAAATTCCCTCCCTTGAGCGGCCGATGATTTGTTTCGCTAGTCGTCGTTAGCCATCGGCATTTTCCGTGATGCCAAGTGATATCAGAAATTATCAAACAAACGTGACTGGATCCCGCGTTTACATGTATGTCCCCGCGTATATGTCTATTTGTAGAGCGACGGGAACCACTTGGTTCAATCGAACATTGTTTTCACAGGTTTCTCTTGTGACTTTTAGATAATTGCCCTAATACTAGAACAACTATAAGAACAAACGTTTGCAGCCTACCACACGTTAGCCAATTAAGGCAAATAAACCCAATCAAGCTCTTTATGAGTAATTAAGCGGTCTTTTAATTTTACCAATCATCCGTTTATTAGTGGCCTAGTGGGTGGGGTAATTAAGGAACAATTGATTACTGGCATAAATTGGTCATCAGTTTAAAAACAGCAATGGCGAATTTTCTTTTAAATACCCATTGTAGTTTATCTACGTAACAGTCTCTCAAAAACTGTCTTCATTACGCTGTATTTGCTTACTGTTGTCTGTTCAGTTAAAATGAGCACTAAAAAGAAAAAAAATATACTTCTGTCTATTGACCAACGTGTAACTGTTGTTAAGCAACTAGACTCGGGGAAATCAGTTCAGGCTATTGCTGACCAGTGTAGGTGTGGTAGAACCCAGGTTCAGGTAATAAAATGTACTTAGCTGCTTGAGTAAAAATGTACAAATGCTTGCTTTAAATGACAAATACTGAGGAATGGTCTATAGATAGATCATTTAGGGATGATATGCTAAATTCTTATTAACAATTGAATTTATTTCTCAATGTCAAATGAATCTTTCTTAGCAAATTACAGAAGAAAATAACATTAAATGGATTTGAAACATTTAATTCAACTGGTAATAAAATACGTAAGTACATGTATATACACATATCTAAGGGTTACCTCTCTAGAGCAACTACCTCTCTTAAGCAACCAAATTCTCTCCTTCCGCTTGATGTTGCTTAAGAGAGGGAGCACTGTAAACCCACCTACAATGGACGACAATGGGTGCCTTGTTCTAAGCAGCGGACGCCGCCTCATCCACGACCCGCCAGAAGTTGACCAAACACCAAGCGTTCTCAGGAACGTCTTTGTCGGGCCAGGAGCGGAAGTGGTAATGGTTGACGACACGACCCATGTTGAAGTCCTAAAAGGTTGGTGTGCATATTTACTCAGTTGGTAATTAATTTGAAAATGACATGTATCGCTTGTTACTAAACTATTATGTGTATAGTAATGACAAACAATATTTAATATATTTACGCCAAACATATGTATTTGTTAAAATATTTTATTCCGTTACGTGTAATAAATCAGAAGCTGTTAGTGACACCCGTCTATAGTACATATAGTTATGCATGGACAATTGCTGTTTTACGGTGAGAAAAAAGGTCAATGTTGACAAAATCGATAATATAAACTTTCTTTGCAGTAGTTTCGTGAAAATATTCATTGAAGTTAGCAAGCACTTTAGCTTCTCCTTTAGCTTTACCTACTCTATAAATTAAATTCAAGAAGACGTCGCATTAAAAAGTGTTGTTGTTTTTTTGTGTGTGTCGATAGGCATTCATTGACAAAAATGCCATTGTGATAGGGATGGCCCGAAAAAAATTTGTATTTTGCTACTGTGTACAGCTGCTTTTGATGGTAAAGCATTGACTACAATAATATCGTCTGGCCTAATGACCGTTCCATGTCGGTAAATGTTGGTTTTCTCTGTGTGTACTCTCTCATGGATATGCTGGCATATGATATACCCTATGGAAATGGACGCCAATACCCTGAATAGTATTCCGCTGTCTTGCGGGAAGGTTCTTGTTAGAACTTAAAGGCTAAGAGAGTCATCCCTGACAGAAAATCAGGCCAATGTAAAAGCCCGTCTTCTCCCGGCCTTCCACTACAGGGACTAGTAGTCTACACCTGTTTTGACGTGTTCTTGCCGGAGTAGAACAGATATTACCTCCCCGAGAGAGTGCTGCTAATAACTTGCAAAAGCTATAAGTACTTTAACATACTTGCATGCAGTTTTCATGAAATGATGAACCAAAGTAATCTCTATATCGGATCGGTCGTCGCCCGGATCAAGGACCTTGCTGCTCGATACCACATTCCGTCGACAGTGAAAAGTACGTTAGAAAGACGACCCAAGAACCTGACAATTGCCCAGTAGAATGTTAGGACGCTTCTAGACCGATATAAAGCAAACAAACCAGAAAGAAGAACTGCGCTTGTGGCAATGGAATTGGCTAAATATGGGATAGACATCGCTGCCCTGTGTGAGATTTCTTGAATCTGGCAATCTCTGTGACCTGGATGAAAACTTCTACTAAAGTGGCAGATAGTAGGGAGATAAAAGAGAAGCCGGATGTATGCTTTGCTCTCAGAAGGGAAATAGTCTCTAGGTTGACAGAATCACCACAACACATCAACGACAGGATCAAGACAACGTGGGTTCTACTGGGAAAGGATAACTGCGCCACTTTCATCAATGTGTATGCACCTACACTGACTAACCCAGATGAACCAAAAGAAGCCTTCTACAGCCAACTGACATGTTCCCAGGTTCCTTCTACTGACAAGCACATTCGGGGAAACTTCAATGCCAAGACAGGAGAGGTAGTGACCTCGACAAATGGCAAATAGTCCAGGGAACGCACGGTTAAGGCAAGTGCAATTCAAATGGAGCGCCGCTACTTTCTCTGTGTTCCGAGTTTGAACTGACAGTGACAACACACTGTTTAAACAGACAAATGAAAGAAAAAACACATGGATGCACCCTCGCTCCAAGCATTGGCACATGATAGATTTCATCATAACAAGACACAGGGACAAGACCGACTTCAGCAGTACAACAGTCATGCGTGGAGCAAATTGCTGGACTGATCACCAGATGCAAAGATCAAAAGTTGCATTTCAACTTTGAAAGAAATACAACAAGCAAGGTGCCAAGAAGCCCTCTAAACTCAACACTACCAAACTTAAGGCCGCGGACCAGAAGGAGAGTCTACGAGAAGCGATGAATGTAACCACCAGCACGCTTGAGGCGGTTTATGGCTCTTCTGATGAACAAGATTAGACAGCCCTACAACAAGTTGTCTATGACACAGCAAAGACAACTCTTGGTAAGCCAGCCCGAAAGCACCAAGACTGGTTCGACCCAGATAACCAGGAATTACGCTATCTACAGAATAAAAGGGACCAAGCCCATCAGAAGGTGCTGCAGTCTAGGAGTACCAGATCGACTACTTTAGCATACAAAGATGGCTGCAGACAACAGCGCACTTGATCTTTCAAGACAGTGCGATGGGACAGAAATGCAGAGGAACTACAGAAAGCAGCCGATAGAAATGACATGAAGGGATTTTACAATGGACTAAATGATGTTTGGGGACCCCAGACTAAGGACCCGTACAATTATAGTCAGCAGATGGACAGAAGACCTTTTCAACAAAAGAGTTCTGGCAAGATGTAGTGAACACTTCTAGCAGCTCCTCAATTTCCCCGGAGAGATCACCCCTGAAGCACTTGACAACATACAGCAGCGCGCAATTAACACCTGCCTTGAGGCAACTCCCACAATGGTAGAGATGATGATAATAATTAAAAGCTTTAAAGATGGCAAAGCGCCAGGGGGATGAAATTCCTGCCGAAGTATGGAAGAATGGGGGTACCAATATGACTGTCAAGTTCTATAAACTAATATGCAAGCTATAGAATGAAGGCTCAGACCCGCAAGCATAGAAAGATGCCAACATCGTTACCATCTTCAAGAAGGGAGACAGAAAAGATTGTGGAAACTACAAAGGAATCTCCCTCTTTTAAATTGCAGGTAAGATTTTTGCCAGAATCCTCCTTGATAGACTATCCCAGCACATCACCCCAAATGTAGTTCCTTAATCAGAACGTGTTTTTTTTAACAAATTGGAGCACCGTCGACGTGATCTTCAGCCGTATACAGTTACAGGAGAAATGCATAGAGCAAGACCAACCTCTGTATATGGTCTTTGTTGACTTTACAAAGGTCTTTGACACAGTAGGGAGGCAAGGACTGTGGAAACTACTGAGGAAGTACGGATGCCATGAGAATTTCACGTCTATGATTGAATCTCTGCACACAGGGATGAAAGCAAGCGTCATTGATGGAATAGCTACATCTGAATCTTTTGATGTCACAAACGGTGTCAGACAAGGTTGTGTATTGGCCTCTACACTATTTTCTATATTCCTATCAGGAATGCTGGAAGATGCCTTCAAAGGCATTGATGATGGTGTCTACATTCAGTCTTCAAGATGCCGACCTCTTCAATGTGGCACACTTCAAGGCAAGGACCAAAAGCATTCTCGTCTTGGTCAGAGAACTGCTGTTTGCAGATGACAGTGCACTACTTGCTTACTCACCAGAAGAAATTCAGCGTATTTTGACTACCTTCTCACAGGCATCAACAATTTGGCCTCAATATCAATATAAAAAAGTCCGAATTTTTTTACCAGCCAAACTCCTAAAGAACACAGGAAGTGGATATTACAGTTGACAGAATAAAACTCAACTATGTCCAGGAATTCACTTACTTTGGTATCACAATAACATAGGATGGTAGAATCGATGCTGAATTACAAAAGAGAATGGCAAAGGCTAGTGCATCGTTTGGTAGTCTTCAACAAAGACTCCGGAACAACCACCAAGTGTCAACGAAAGTAAAAGGCATGTCTAGAGCAGTAGCGGTATCTACTCTCTTATATGGCGCTTAATCTTGGGCAGTCTACAGACGCCAAGTGAAGAAACGTCATGCCTTCATGATGCGTCATCTAAGATCCATACTAAACAACTACGATAGACGGAACACCTTATGAGAATGCCAAGTGACATACTTCCAAAGCAGATTCTGTTCTCACAGCTGCCACATGGACAGAGGAAAAGAGGCAGGCCACGCCTTCGATAAAAGGATACCATCAAGGGAAACCTGAAGCGAAGAAACATCAAGTTGGATTCCTGGGTTAAGCTGTCACAACAGAGAAGTGACTGGAAAAAATCGGTGAAGTAATCTACATGAGAACAGACAAAGTCGCTTCACGACTGTCTGCGAATGATGACTCTCTCCATCTTGCCACTTGCCACTTTGCCACTTGTATGTTTTAATTTGAGATGTGCCTGATCTTATAGTAGTTCAGAGGTTTATATTAGGAGATTTTCATAGCTTTTCGTATTTTACTAGGTACACATTGATCGCACTTGAAAATATTAGCTTATGCGTGGTTAGTAAAGCTTTTTCGTGTACATTTGAATGTATGCTGTTTATTGAAGCTGCATATGATGATTGCCAACAATGAATAAATACTTAGTTTTATTTTGCAATACGTCTAATGTGTCGTAAATGAATCCTATTAAATATTGCATGCAATAAAGATATATGTTTTATTCATATATAGTAATGTGTCAGTTGAATGTCACAGAACTTAAAACATTCAAAGAACAATCTTCATCTGGTCAATGGATTACTTACTTAATATATTTACTTACAAAAGACTTTCATCATTGACATTGTGTCAACTTCAGTGTCTGCCTATGAGTAAATTGCTATCATAAACATTTCAAGTAATATATATGACTGTTTAGGCTTGTCCCTCCTGTGAGTATTGCTTTTTGTCATAGTATTGATTGTAAACGCATTTTACATATTACTTTTTACATATCTTGTTAATATTATGATAAAGAGTTGTCGATGTAACCATAAAACAGGCTTGAATGTTAATGTTCTGATATAAGTCGATTTTACATACGTATTTCACGTCCAGTTTCCTGTGGTCGTAATCTCGGAAATACTCAGTTGATTTTACGGACAACGTAAAGGGTCCGTAGGTAGTCTCTTTGCCTTCTTTCGGCCAATACTGCATGCACTTCAGCTGGGAAACCAACCGGAGCATTTAGGTTTTATTCAATTCAATCATTCATCTATTAAATGATTTGTCAACAATAAACTATTAAAAGAACACTATCTATCATGCTACATGTACCTCTGTACGTTTAACGTTTATGCATATTGAAAAGTAAACTATGATAAAATAAAAATTGTAATTTAGAATATTTTTAATAAGTCTTTGTCCTTTTTGGCAAGTCACAGAATAACATTCAAAGTGAATTTCAAAAGATCGAAAACATATTTTGAGTTAACTGGCTAATACAAAAAAAATGTGCCAAAATCCATATAAACAATTGATATTCAATGCAAAAGACAGTTTACGTAATAATAATTATTCTTATTCGTTATTCTGTTTTAGGTTCTGTCTAGACTTGCATCTCATTTTTTAAATAAATATGAATATGAACAGAAAAAGATGTAAAGATTCCGTCGTACCTTTCCTCCCTCCACCGGGTTTGTAAGCATCACAATGAAGGACGTCTTCTGCTGCCAGACCATTCGCCAGAAATCTTCCACCATTGACGTTTTAGGACCTGTAGTATGACGATAATCAATACTGTCTAATTCATTTATTCAGAAAACCAGTAGTCGTGATGAAATATGTTGTCCTTAATCGATGCTCTTCATCTGGGCTTTCATCGTGAAGCTTCAGGCAATATTATTATCTTTTGGAATGATTTATGCATTGTTGCACTCTTGCTAAACGTGTCGTATAGTTTGAAAATATACAATGCTATGCAGTACGGCGACTTTGCCTATACTATACCAGTTTATTGTCGGGAGAGAGGCAAAGATGCGTGCTATTTAAATACGTCATTATTACTTTTTATGGTGATTACCTTGCGATGCTATGAATTTGGACTTTCTCTCAGTACCCTGAAATGAAACACTAGATGGCTTATTACAAAATATTTGTTATGCAATATAATTGAATAGGTTAACCCATTTACATGTATAATTCACATATTTAAATTATATAAACGCATTCCTATTATACGTTATTTTATATTAAAATAATAATGTTAGGATGTTTTGTACTCCCATATTTATTACTTATCATTGCTATATCATGCCGTTCCACGTGGGTAATATTTTTTACTAACCTGTGGTATGCCTGTGGTTCTACCTAGACATATATCGGAAGTCTTTCTCTACCAATAGTTTGCTGGATGTTATATGATCTACTAGAAATCCTTATTTTAGTAACACTGGTAAATACATTCACAACTCGCTCGCTGCAATTGTCATGGCGGATAACGAAAGCGTTTTCGCAGTGGGTTGCGTTGAAAATCCTTTCGTATTCTACTTAAAAATGGAATTATGAAATGTTATGGTAGATACCGATAGATAAATTGTTGATTGAACAAAATGTGTAAAAATTAATGCATGCCAATAGAAAGGATGGCTGATTCAGCGGTTTAAAAAGTGGTATGTGTTGACTGCTGTATCGGGAAGGATTCTATAGTAGTTTTGAAAGGAGCGATTGCATTGGTCGAAATACGGGCACTTGTCTATGCATATTCAATTACACAAAGGTCATTTTGACACGACCTCTTATGCGATGTAGTCAGATCCTAATCACGGACAGTAGATGAGGGAAATGAGGATATGATTTTAATGAGATTGTATGATCTTAAATATTTTATTACAAAAACCTAAACGTGTACATGATTCTATAAAGGACCTACTATTATGTACAGTATACATCATAAGTTTCACAAAAACTGTTTACATACCTACCTTTAAATTTGAAATTAAAGTTTTAAAAATATTTAATGTAAATGACGCACACTTTTACCTACATCAATGAACGAAGCGTTGATATATTCACCCTCCCCTGGTCGGATTATCTTTAAAATTACGCGGTTGTGATCATCTAAAACAGAAGCAGCCAAATACAATGAATGTAACACAAGATACCTGTTTGACATAATACACGTATGTACATGATGACATTTGAAATAAACAACGCACAATTGTCCTGCTACACTTTAAACCACTAATTATATTGAGCAAACACCGACGTTGCAACTCAACTTACTACCAGCTTAATATAGTAAGGCTTATACCCCTAAGAAATAGATTTGCGCCACTCTTGAGAGCGGTGTCTCTTATGTTTGGGGTGATAGTGTACCAGCGAATAACAGTAAATCGCAGGGACAGAAAGTTAGTAGTCTGCTTTTAACAGTGTAGTTTGCAAAATTAAGTGTAGCTTGGAATGAAAAAATACGATTTTGAAGCTTTTGGCGAAGTCTTGTTTTACTAAAGAAACTGAATATGTCGATATTAATAATGCAACTTGCATTTACAGACGTAGTAGAAGGAAGAAGGCAAAGTAACAGTCTATTTCCCATTAAACATTTGAGCTTCGATTCTCTTACATGTAATAAATTGACAGTGCGAGAGGGCGTTTAGTTCCTAGAATAGCCATTTCCGGTTCTCTGGGACACCTTGTATGTGTCACATCTGTGCTCTTGTATTACAATTGAAAAGCTGTTATTTTCCGCTTGAATGTTTTTCACTTTTACTTCTCATACTTATAAAAAGTGTATAAAAGAAGTTGCTCTCCAGTCTCAGTTCTGTAAAACGCGGTTGTTTTTCTTATAGTATAGTATTACTACGACATTGCAAATATTTTTTTAATTCCCAGACGATTGAGCACTTAAAAATAAATAAACAGTGGACCCATGAGAGAAATATATAACATGCAGCATAGGCAATAGTAACCTTTGTATTACCTCATTTACTAGAAACATGTTTAATGTAGTAATATGTAAAGAAACTATAGTAAATGTATTTAAATACAATATTAATCAGCATACATACATGCAAACATTTCCTTATAGTTATGTTTGGCTTTGTTTTCATCTCGGCTGCCCACTTCATGTCTATATAACAGTCCTGACCGAAGTGACTGAAAACGAACATCAGATCATAAACGAAGACGAATAAATAAACAAGCACATTTTGCCTACATGTATATGGTATATGTACCATATCAATTCATTTGTAATACTTTCAATTTCCACTTTCAGTTATGACTGGTACCCCAAAATTAACAATGTATATTTTATAAGGTGAATCCTGATCACAAAGGCATGCATAAAAGATTATTTTAAAAATAAAAATGTTATTCTCGACTATGAATATGTTTCCACGTGACATGCTCCTTAATTAGAGTTAAAGTTACTTAAGAGACCGTCACCTTATATTCAGATATCAGTTGTTCAAAGTTACATTCACGTTGTTGTTCTATGAAGTCCCAGAGTTTGGTCACCGGCAGAACCTCGGTTTTCTCGGGCACTGCATACACGGCTTCGTCTGATGGAACAGCAGAGAGTGCCAGACCTTGAAAATGATAACTTGCTATGTTTGGCTATATTTATAATGGCTTATTTACGACAACATTGGACATCATGCGTGGGCATTTATAACAGTATCATATGCAATGACTAAGAATATATGATAAAGTCCTATGAGCATTGCAGCATTATACCAAAATTTGAAAAGGCACAGGACAAATGTATTCAAATGCAAGCCAAATGTAAAAGTAAGAACAAATCTGTGATGAGTTATTTAACAAAAAGAGCAAGCCCGACAGTTACCACCTTAGAACAGTCAGTCGGCAATAAGGACCGACTGGGGTGCTAACCTGAAAGCAAATAAATCACGCCAAGAAAACAGCCAAGCGATTTTTTTAAACTGTCCACTTTTTCATCTAAATGATTAGACTCTTTAATATGCCTGGCTGAAAGAAAATATGAAATAAGCCGAGGAGGGCTGATGAATTATGAATTAGAATATGAATTAGACTTTTCATTAATAAACTTCAATGCCGTCAAAATATCGACTTATTTCTTTACTATTTCGGCGTACTAGTCCATCTCCATTTATGTATATTTAATTAGTTGTGAAATACATATATACAATGGTAAAACACAATGAAAACGTTTTAATATTTGCCAAATCCGCATATCTTTTCTCAAGACGTTTTCTTGTTGATATTGTTTGTAATTCAGCGCTCGCATGTGCAATGTCGAGTTGTTGTACCTTGTAGAGGCTCTAGGCTCAACACTGACAGTGGCATTTCATTGTTTTGGTCGTTTTGTTGGCGTAAGGCGTCCTCATCCGCATCCACTCTTTGCATCGTTGTTGACTACGACCAAGGGTCCTATCGATCAGTTTTCTGTCTACAAATTGGGAATTAGAAATTGAAAACATTAAGCTTTTAATTATGATAAATTAATTATTAATAACAGTTATTTGTATATAAATCTTTTTCAACGTCATATGATAAACATTCTTTATTAGTTCGTGAAACTGTTATGCTTTAAACTGTTATATTGCTCATTTTCAGTTTATCTTATTTCTCATGGCAAAGGAGAAAAGTGCATTTTGATATGGTATTTTGGACACACAATTCAACGCTGGAATTTCGTATGTTTAAACTAATATTAAACCAGTATGAATTAAAGAGTAAAGAGTAATTATTCAACGTATCACATGAAGCTGCCTTATAACATCGTTATTTTATTTATTTGTTAATGATTTTTAATTCCAAGTAGTATATAGTACATTTAAAAGAAAACTTTTTACTACAACTTTATGACAAAATTATTATAGTGCAACGTATTGCAGTGAATGGGCTATTAATTGCAGACAAACCGATAGCTGTTGGGTTTGCTCTTTTCGTTAAATGACTCATCACAAATTTGTCCTTAATCTTCACTTGGCTTGCATGTAAAATACCTTTGTCCTTTGCCTTTTCAGAGTTTGGTATATGTTGCAATGCTCATAGGACTTTGTCACATATTCTTATTGTAAAACGTAATAATTTAGAAAATAAACAAAATTGTATATTCTGTGCACCGGTGGTTCTTCCAGAATTAGTCACAAGTAGCGAAGTGGTCCTGTAAGTTAGTGACCAGTATTTCTATGTATGTTATTGATTTAATATATGTAGCATCGATATGTTTTTGCTGATCGTTTATCGATACACACTTATCGATATTTTTTGTGGAAAAGGGTTTTTACATATTTTTAAATGACATTCAAAGTTATAATAATTTGTTTGCAGTCATGTGTTTAGTGTCTTGATACACTTTTCTTTCAACGTCTTCGCAGATAGTTATATTGCATAAGCCAATCAAAACAATGAGTTGTACACTATATATTTATGTAAAAATCGTAAACTATTATTGGACTAGTGTAGAAAAAGTCTTTTATTTCTGGACAGAAGTTTGTAGTAGAGATTGAAAGAAAGTTTAGTGTTTTAATTATCCTAGATATTGGTGTTTAATAATCAATTCAGGAAATGGTGCTTATTTATTAACTTTCCAAACTTAACAAACAGAAAAGACACAAGATAAAGTTGAAAATGCCATGTTTATTTTAAAGTAAAAATGTATCGATATATCGTTGATAATTGTTCCTTCGATATACTGACATCGAGTTAAATGGACAGTCCTAATTATTTTAACAATAGTATAATATTATAATGAAATAAAGTTACCAAAACTAAGTATAATTTAATTATTATGTTAATAATAACTTCATAGTATTATTTAAAAATAAAGACAGTATATTATGTTAATAACGAGGTGGTTCTCAAGCAAGGTTTTAGTGTACACATGTACAGACTTTTTACCTAGTGAGCCAGGCCTAAATTAAATCATAATATAAGAAACTATATCTGTACTTCTTAACCACAATTATTATACAGGAACTTACATAATTCCAAAGAAGATCTGTGCCTAAGTTAGTAAGAACAAATGTACCATAATATGGTTACATTAACTTGTACCTTTTGCGCCACATTACGAGCCCTAGGCCGGCCAGAAGTCCCAACACTCCCAGTGTCCCAAAGACACATGCTGCTATGGCTCCAGTAGACATCTTCTCATCACGTTGGTCCTCCATCTGGGCTACAATCACCGAAAACGCCATTCAGTTAATTCAAGAAGTTATATTAATGTTGGTGATCTCGCCGTCCGTTGCATCAATTGAATCACATGTACATACACATCGCATTAAATGGTTCGTTGACTTAAACTAATTAAAGTAGAACTGCTTTAAATGGATAGTTATTTTACACAATAAGTACATTTTGTAAAAGCATTGTTGTGAGACATCGTGCATATCTAAAAAATTTAAATTAAATAAGTTAGACATATAGATCATAGAGAACAACAACACAAATGTGTTTGTTAAGTTCAGCGCTTTATTAACTTAAAAACACCTTTTAGCTAATGTATGATTAATAATGACATTTGTTTTCAAGCGGAACCTGTGCTATTTTCAGTTAACCTAAGACGTCCGGCAAATGTATTTTCAACTTTGCTTTGCCGTTCCTTTTGTAATCGATTTAATTAGATGTGGCTAGAACAAAATATGATATGCACTGACATCATGTTTTGTTTGCATTACGGCGCTAAAATAAAACAAAATTACCGGAAGTGCACAAGTCGCCAGAGAAATGAGTACTACAGCCCTTCTCACACACGCCTGTCACATGATGACATGTTGAGTTATCCAGACAACTTCCACATAAACTACTGCAGTTAAGGCCGTATGTGTAGGCTTTGCATTCTGCAAGAAGGACAAAACTAGTTTTTTTTTCGACCAAGAACACCAGATGTACATGCAAATGGGTAATTATTTATTAAGCGCCGCCCTGGAAAGTGGTGCCTCTTGAGAAATACAATTTTTATGGGGACAGTACTTTCTTTGGAACAGAAACCGAGAAGTTAAAACTGAGACAGCAATTATAAAAAAGGATATTATAAAAATAGCTGGCCTTAATGAGAATTCGCAGCTGCTTGGCGATGTCTAGTTTAGCAAAAGAAATTGAGTATGCCGCTTGTAATTACAGAAAGATGTAGAAGGCAACAAGGAAGAAAACAAAGTAGGAGATCTTTCTTCTAACAGAGTTATCTTTCTTTACTCTCATCATAATATCTAAAGAATCGACAGTGTTTAAGAGCGTCTTCCCAGGACATACATCTTGTTTAAGCGCATGCTCCCTGTGGCGCCGTGGATGTCGTGTCTTGTTACACATTGGTATTCATTACAGGAGTATTACTTTTGTTTTATAGAAGGTGGGCAGTCGAGATAAGTTAATGTAATTTGAACTTATTTCAATAACATTCATAAACATAACCACCATCATCACCACCACCACCACCATCATCATAATCATCGTCATCATCATCAGTGTCGTCGTCGTCATCGTTATTGCAAAACGGTTGACATGTCCAACATGTTTTGCAATTACAGCTTTTGCGATAAAATATATCGGAGGTGTGAATGCTTTCTTACAGAAGATTATATATAAAGGTATTCAAATGACACAAATAATTATGACTAATACTGATATCACCATAAAAATACTTATTCAGTCGAAAACCGTTTTTTTTTGCGAAATTTGATCAATGGTGAAATTTTCTTCCCGTAAAGGCATTTATGACCAGAAATGTCTTTAGCATATAGACTTTCCCAGCAAATATTTTAATTATTTTTAATGTTTGGTTCATATCAGATTTTCAACCCATTTCTCAACAGGTGTTGCAATTCATGTTATTGCAAAAACGGTAGCAACACAGTTTGTGTGGCTAAGGAAACAATAAACAAATTGAAGTATAATTTGTCTGCAACGTTTGCTTTCAATAAAATCACAGATGTCATATGTTCCAGCACACTTATAGAAAGTTCTATTCATGGTTATCACAATTAGACTGTTGATTGATTAAAGGATAAACCATTGTAGCAAGCAATAGTTCAGTGTGTTGAACAATTCCACAGTATATGGACGAAAGATCCTGGTAAGCTTTCATTTCTGCCTATCATAGTTTGTAATTAATATGTCTGTTATAGTATGTAATATTGACTAAAATTTGCTCATATTAAGATCAAGATTGATTTGTGTCTATACCCTTGGTGAGAACTATTCTTTACCTTCGTCACATGTTACACCCATGAACCCAGCTTTGCAGCCATTTTTGCAACTTCCGTTGCTGACATCACATCCGGCTTCATCCGAGCATTGTCCACATTTTAGGAGGCAGCTGATTCCGTAGGAACCAATGTCGCATTCTTCAAAGCATAGGAAGATTTTATATGGTATATAATAATGATTGCTTTACATTAATGTAAATTTAATACAAAATAATAACAAATAAATGAAAGGTTTTAAAGTGAACAGATAACTAGGGATAATACGACCGTACAAGATATGGATAAGACCGTCAAGAACCACATGTTGACGATCAGACTCAAGACCGAGCACGCAACCGACTGTCCGAATCTGAAACATGTCTACTGAACCAACTGGAAACAACGACCGATTGAAGAAGTACGTAAGAACAAAATACACAGAACCTATTAATTGCATAAATGTCGATAGGAAGCATACATGTATACAAACTTATCTTACTCGCGATAAGTTACAGATATAAAAGATTGCTAAAATTTTGCCGATGGTTATCCTCAGCAAAGACGAAGAGGAAGAAATTAATGATGATGATGATTTCTGCTGCTGCTACTACTACTACTTCTATTTCTTCTTCTTCTTCTTGATATTATTATTATTACATATTTTCTAACTTCGAATTCTTCTATAATTTTAAACAGTAGTTGATAGCTTGATTGATGTTCATTCACTTGGTGTCACGTGAACAAGCTAAATGACGTGAAGCAAGAAGTCACCTTAGTCTGTCCCCATACGTTTGGCTTGCCATTGGTACATAAAATAGATGCGCCATTGCGTCACATTGTATCGACTTTTGGGAGATGTGATATACCCTTTGACCAAGTATTTTTTTGCCACTGTTATTGTTTAATAGGTTTATCATCCCACCAACAGTAGTTCATCTGGAGACTGTACACTGTATTTGGCCCATTTGCTTGGAAGACAAAGTATCATGGCAGGATGGAATTGTGTACAAAATAGCAATGCCAGTTATTTAAAGCAGATTAGAACATGTCACTTCTCTAACCACAAGAACAGAACTACTGCAAACAATATATGCCCATTACAAGAATAGTACTTACTTAGCCCATGCTTCCTCTATAAGGGACACATTTACCCGCAAAAACAAAGAGCGGCAATGAGTTCACCAGTGTCGCCTATTTTTGTCATCTTGTAAATAGAACACTTTGAGAAAAGAGCTAGGTATCCCACTTCCCTGTGGTTCAGATTGTTGAATTTTCAGATTGTTCATAATGACGCCACAGAAACTGGAAGACCACTTGGAACATAAAAATAGATCAAGTATCTTATGAACATTATGATAAAAGTGGTCATCACATATCCCTGCCCTGGAAACACCAAAATAATGAGGACCAATACTTAAAAGGACGGATAAAAGAAGCTATGACCAACGAGCAGCGACGGCGAACACTTAACCGAGACGAGGAACTGGATTTATCTCCCTTGTACAACATTCCCATTGTGACAGGTGGTTTTGTTTGTTCACGTGACAACTAGCAAAGGAACATTTACAACCTGATAAAGACTAAGCAATAAAATATGTTCTGCATTTACGGATAATTCTTAGCAAAAATATCTATTGATGTTTGCAGCATTTTTTATAAAAGCTAACACTGTATGCAATTAATTTTTGGATTGTTAGACACACCTTTAAAAAATAGTATGCCCCCAGTGACATAAAATAGGAACAATACCATATATTGAGCTATCTTTTTTGCCAATTCAGTTTATTCTGCTCTCTGGAACTTTTGCCAGTGCGAGTCGCTTTGATTTTCAGTCTGGCTGACCTTGCGTCAGCATTTTTAGATAGATCAAAAGTGATTTTAGACAAGCACTCTGACAAAAGGCTGAACAACCGTTTAATAGAATCAGGATAGGACAGTCATTCTATGCTTGCTACAAAGCCTGATATGTTTACTTTTATAAAAGTATTTTATTCCTTTAATAAATGTTGTATTTTTCAATTTCTCTACCTATCTTATCAACTTCTGGGCTGCGGATTTTAACAAGATACGACGAAAAATTGGTTAATAAATAAGCGGTTCATAAAAATAAATGTAGGTTGCTATATCAAAGCGATCAAAGCGTAGCGTTACATAGTAGACAGACATTTTGGTCCTAATATTAGTAACATGTTTAATTAGTTTACTAATAGCAATATATTCGTTTTTAGCAGATTCCTAATCAGTTTCATAGTTGTTTTATGGTAATATTGTATAAAACCACAAGCATTAAGCTGTTTTCGAAGCTGTTATTTCAGTAACTTATAAAGAACATTTTGCAAATTTTAATACATAATCATTTGTTCAGTGGACCACTCCATGATTGGAACGTAATCCCCACTTTTATTTTGACAGTTTGTATTTACGCCTACCTCGGGAGCTAACAAACAGTATCACTAACGGAAGCACACGTCCTTTTGTTTTAATAGGCCAACCAGTATCCATATGTTCTATACCCATTCCGATGGGATAAGTCGAATTAGGTAAATAGACCTGACAGACTGTTTTGACCCATCCTTTGCATGAATATGTGTATTTTTATCGTAACAAATTTATAGAAGCTTGTACTTTTAAAAATAAATATAAACAATGTTTTACAGAACTACCCGACGTTCTCATAAAATTTAGCCTTTTCAATAGAGACAGTTTTATGACTTTCTCGAAAAGTTTTGAGTATCTAAAGAAAATATTTATACGAGCATGTGCGCATTTGATAGCCCAGAACTATACTAGAATTAGAGGGGGCGTATCTTTATATCAGATTTAATCACTTAACAAGCGTCCTCATTTACTTAAATGTGTTACGACTATGACGTTTGCATGACATCAACCAAATTATTTGGAATCATTTACCACACCGTTTTTAAAAATGAACTTTGTGTTTCGAAAAAAACCTGATAGTGTATTCAATATATGTTTTTTGCAACAAAAATGTTTTCAGAAATTCTAAACCGAATACTTTTAGAAGGAACGCAAACAATTGACGCGACGTAATATGTAAGTAAAACGAATGACACACATGATGGAGACGACAGTTGTGGACACTTACAAGTTCACATCTACTACATTGAGATCTGGAGACATATACCCCGTGGTAGCTTTAATTTTAAGGGTGACCGAGATGCGTTCTGATATGTATCTGAACCAGAATGCATCGATTTTACCATTGTCTTAAATTAAATGAATACTTTATATTAAGCGCGAGCCGGGTGGTAATTGTATTTCCTGCGTCTTAAACGCTCCACGGAATAAAAGGTTTCCTTTTAGTCACAGATGTGTTATCAATTTAGGCCAAACCTCGACCTTCTTCTCGAAGACAGTCCAAGGAGTTGTGGCTTAACAAATAATTAATATAAACCAATCGTACTAAATGAATATCTTATCATTTGCTCGGTCATTCTAAATTTACGCCATTTCCTGAAAGATCGTTAATTTTGGGAGAGAGAAGATACCTACTTTCGAAATTTGCTCGTTTATTGAGCATCATTAAATTTAAAAAATTAAATGCAACATATTGTCTATCACAGGAATACAAACATAAGAACCGTAATTGAATTAATTACAATGAAAACTTGATTACATAGTGAAGAAAGAATACCACCTTTACAGAACGCAAACTTTACACATACTCCTCTTGCATTGCTGTAGTTAATATGACGGATACTGTTGGACCATAACTGGCCAATATGACCAGTCATCTGATGCATTTCTTCTTAAAACGATCCAACGGGATTTGACAGTAGCATAGTTCGGATACTAAGACTAAGTCATAAATACATTTGCAAGAGGCAATTAGAAATGTTTTGCACCCGAAATAAAAATATATGACAAAGTCCTATGAGCATTGCAACATATTCCAAAATTTAAAAAAAACACAGGACAAACGTATTCACATGTAAGCCAAATGTAAAAGTAAGAACAATTCTGTGAGGAGTCATTTAACAAAAAGAGCAAACCCAACAGTTACTTTCTTAGAACGGTCTGTCGGCAAAAGGGGCCGACTGAGGTGCCTAAACCGATTTTACAGAACTCTAACCTCGCACTTCCTGAGGGGTTTCTCAAATGCAAGCAATGAAAATAAAGCCGATCTATTTGAATGCAAAAGTATCCAAGCACTGGCGTTTACTTTGGTAAGTTATGACGAAAGTAGTGACGTCTTTGAAAAATAATGTCCACATAGAATTAAGAAGAGAAGAGTACTACTTCCATTAGAAAAACTACCAAAAATCGTTGATTGTAAATGAAATAATTCTTTTGATTCAAGAAAAAACAACGACCAGAGAAGTGTAAATGATTGTAGCATCCTATTTATGTGAAGATGCGATTAAGGAACAAAACTCTTACTTTAGTTGCAGTATTGACCTCTATAGCCTGTAAAAGTGTAGATGGAATAAAAGAGGCAAATAAAATATATAAGTCCTATGAGCATTGCAACATATAACAGATGCTGAAAAGGCACAGGACAAAGGTATTTACATACAAGACAAATGTAAAAGAACAAATCTGTGAGGAGTCATTTACCAAAAAGAGCAAACCGGACAGACACCGCCTTAGAACGGTCGGGGTGCTTAAACTGGTTTTACAGAGTTCTATCCTCGCACTTCCTGCGGGGAAATAAGTTAAACCGATAACTCCGAATAATGAAGGGTCAACTGGATGAAACCATTGCTTACATTATATCACCGTTTATAAAATACATATAACAAATAGCAGTATGTAAATAAAATGACCACAGATATTTAAATCTAAACTACCTAAATGTAAATGTGACAAAAACACAGAGACGAGACAAAACACACTAAGAGAAAAACCAGTAGTTACCGCCTTGGAATTCTGGATATAGCTATGCTATTGTTAAACAATGCATCACTTTGTTGCATCAATTTATTTGTTATGCAACTGTTCTTAAATTTATATTGAAACGTAACATTTGGAAAATCTGATAAACAGTACTCGTACTGTATTATGTTGTCCCCGTGTAATGAAGTTTGAATGTTGGAATAATTAAAATATAATAAGGCTTTCAAGGTAATTTAACCGCTACCATCTTCATAGTATATACTTAAAAATTGTGTGCAAGATCAAATGTTATGCATACGTTGGCCATATTCAGTACCAGCATTATCTAGATGGTAACATATTATTTCAAATAAACGAAAAACCCATTTCAATCTGAGCGACAAAAATAACTTGACTATGTTCTTGTAGCTTTAACATATGTAATAATTTAAAGATAATTACGTGTATCACACTTGTTGCCGTTAGTATATCCTGGTGCACAACCGCCAATACAGCTTCCATTGATGTGGTGACATGTGGCGTTATTCAAACAGTTACCACACTTCTGCTTACAACCCTGTCCGTATTTGCTGAACGAGCATTCTGAAATAGAAATTCGTCGGTCTAAGCATTAGTTCCAATGTGTTGGTCTGGTAGGACTCTTATAATTTATAGTAGATCTTTTCGGGTAATTCTATCCCCGGAATGGTCATATCTTGGTAGTATCTGGCGGCAGGATAATTATCAGATGGCAGACGTTCCTTTGCGAAAGGTGTCGCTTCATTTGGGAATCGAACCGAGACCATGATGTCTAAGGCGTCAAATTTCTGGTATCTAGTACTGTATAGAAGTTATTGTATTAGGACCAAATATATTAAAGTACATTAAGTTACTGTTTACTTGTCTGGAGTTACGTCCCCTATTCACTACAAACGGTAGAGAGGGGCAATGAGGATATGATATATATCTGTATAAAAACGCAGAAAGCAGATATTTAAAAACATGTATGTATATTGGTTTTAATATGGTACAGGCTATTTCCAAATAAAGTGGTCAAGAAACCGGGTCCCTTTATATCACTGATTTTTTGCACAGTTTTTAACTCAAAAAACAAAGGCAAAACGTGTGAGCCTGCATGACAATTGTGGGACAACCATAAACAATCATTTTAATAGAATAGGATTTACTAGGGCGTTTACTTTGGTAAGTTATGACGAAAGTAATGACGTCTTTGAAAAATAATGTCCACATAGAATTAAGAAGAGAGAAGTACTACTGCCATTAGAAAAACTACCCAAAATCGTTGATTGTAAATGAAATAATTATTTTGATTTAAGAACAAACAACGACCAGAGAAGTGTAAATGATTGTAGCATCCTATTTGTGTGAAGATTCAATTAAGGAACAAAACTCTTACTTTGGTTGCAGTATTGACCTCTATAGCCTGTAAAAGCATTACTATGGATATTAATTTCTGTTTCAATATGCACGTAATACCATGAAATATGACCAAGTCCTATGACCATTGCAACATATACCTAAATCTAAAAAGGAAAAGGTATTCACACGCAGGCCAATGTGAAAGTGACAAAAAAATCTGTAACGAATAGAGCAAACCCACCAGTTACCTGTGAATAATTGAAAAGACACGGGACAAAGATATGTGCATGGAAGTCAAATGTAAAAGTTACAACAAATATGTGATAAGTCATTAAACGAAAAGGGCAAACCCAACAGTTACCACCGTGGAACCGTCGGTCGGCAAAAGGGACCGACCAAGGTGCTTAAACTAGTTTTACAGAGATCTAACCTCGCATTTCCGTAATGAATTCTCAATTGCAAACTATGAAAAGAAAACCGATATTTTGGGTAATAACTGTCCAAGCGCTTTCGCTTACTTAGATCAGTTATTAAGTCGTTAAAAGAAAGGAGTGACACCATGGAGAAATAATGTCTTCATGGCTCTTAGAAGAGAGAGAGAGAGAGAGAGAGAGAGAGAGAGAGAGAGAGAGAGAGAGAGAGAGAGAAGTATTATTTCCACTAGAGGAAGAACACAACATCATTGATTGTAAAATGATTTTTATCAAGTGTAAATGTGTGTATCATCATGTTTATGTGTAGATGGAATTAAAGAGACAAATAAAATATAAGACAAAGTCCTATGAGCATTGCAACATATACCAGATCCTGAAAAGGCACAGGGCAAAAGGATTCACATACAAGACAAATGTAAAAGAACAAATCTGTGAGGAGTCATTTACCAAAAAGAGCAAACCGGACAGACACCGCCTTAGAACGGTCGGGGTGCTTAAACTGGTTTTACAGAGCTCTATCCTCGCACTTCCTGCGGGGAAATTAGCTGAACCGATTACTCCGAATAATGTAGAGTCAACTGTATAAAACCATTGCTTATATTATATCACCGTTTATAAAATACATATAACAAATAGCAGTATGTAAATAAGAAACGGTCCTCTTAAAATAACCACAGATATTTAAATCTAAACTACCTAAATGTAAATGTGACAAAAACACAGAGACGAGACATAACCCACTAAAAGAAAAACCAGTAGTTACCGCCTCGAAATTATAGATATAGCTATGCTATTGTAAAACAATGCATCACTTTGTTGCATCAATGTACTTGTTATGCAACTGTTATTAAAGTTATATTGAAACGTAACATTTGAAAAATCTGATAAACAGTACTCGTACTGTATTATGTTGTCCCCCCGTGTAATGAAGTTTTAATGTTGGAATAATTAGAATATAATAAGGCTTTCAAGGTAATTTACCGGCTACCATCTTCATAGTATATACTTAAAAATCGCGTGCAAGATTAAATGTTATGCATACGTTGGCCATATTCAGTACCATCATTATCTAGATGGTTACATATTATTTCAAATAAACGAAAAACTCATTTCAATCTGAGCGACAAAAATAACTTGACTATGTTCTTGTAGCTTTAACATATTTAATTATTTAAAGATAATTACGTGTATCACACTTGTTGCCGTTAGTATATCCTGGTGCACAACCGCCGATACAGCTTCCATTGATGTGGTGACATGTGGCGTTATTCAAACAGTTACCACACTTCTGCTTACAACCCTGTCCGTATTTGCTGAACGAGCATTCTGAAATAGAAACTCGTCGGTCTAAGTCAAGTCAGTTTTAGATGCCTTGTGGCGCAAACAATTTTACTTTTAGTGGTTTATGCACATTAGAAAAACACAAAGCTATGCTCTGTTAGAATGTCACAACATAGGAAAATGGGATGAAAACACTTCACCTGAAGGACAAAATTTGTAATTAAAAATTATGGAAGACGATTGAAGTTTTAAACCTGCAAAAAATAATCTAACCCTATTACGGGTAGAGTATATATTTATTTCGATCAACTGTACCCCTATCTATATAGACCATGAAAAACATGTAAAATTGTTAAATCGAGTTGGCAACTTTGCATTAGTTCCAATGTGTTGGTCTGGTAAAACTCTTATAATTTATAGTAGATCTTTTCGCGTAATTCTATCCCCGGAATGGTCATATCTTGGTAGTATCTGGCGGCAGGATAATTATCAGATGGCAGACGTTCCTTTGCAAAAGGTGTCGCTTCATTTGGGAATCGAACCGAGACCATGATGTCTAAGGCGTCAAATTTCTGGTATCTAGTACTGTATAGAAGTTATTGTATTAGGACCAAATATATTAAAGTACATTAAGTTACTGTTTACTTGTCTGGAGTTACGTCCCCTATTCACTACAAACGGTAGAGAGGGGCAATGAGGATAGGATATATATCTGTATAAAAACGCAGAAAGCAGATATTTAAAAACATGTATGTATATTGGTTTTAATATGCTACAGGCTATTTCCAAATAAAGTGGTCAAGAAACCGGGTCCCTTTATAACACTGATTTTTTACACAGATTTTAACTAAAAAAACAAAGGCAAAACGTATGAGCCTGCATGACAATTGTGGGACAACCATAAACAATCATTTAAATAGAATAGGATTTACTAGGGCGTTTACTTTGGTAAGTTATGACGAAAGTAATGACGTCTTTGAAAAATAATGTCCACATAGAATTAAGAAGAGAGAAGTACTACTGCCATTAGAAAAATTACCAAAAATCGTTGATTGTAAATGAAATAATTATTTTGATTTAAGAAGAAACAACGACCAGAGAAGTGTAAATGATTGTAGCATCCTATTTGTGTGAAGATTCAATTAAGGAACAAAACTCTTAATTTGGTTGCAGTATTGACCTCTATAGCCTGTAAAAGCATTACTATGGATATTAATTTCTGTTTCAATATGCACGTAATACCATGAAATATGACCAAGTCCTATGACCATTGCAACATATACCTAAATCTAAAAAGGAAAAGGTATTCACACGCAGGCCAATGTGAAAGTGACAAAAAAATCTGTAACGAATAGAGCAAACCCACCAGTTACCTGTGAATAATTAAAAAAGGCACGGGACAAAGATATGTGCATGGAAGTCAAATGTAAAAGTTACAACAAATATGTGATAAGTCATTAAACGAAAAGGGCAAACCCAACAGTTACCACCGTGGAACCGTCGGTCGGCAAAAGGGACCGACCAAGGTGCTTAAACTAGTTTTACAGAGATCTAACCTCGCATTTCCGTAATGAATTCTCAATTGCAAACTATGAAAAGAAAACCGATATTTTGGGTAATAACTGTCCAAGCGCTTTCGCTTACTTAGATCAGTTATTAAGTCGTTAAAAGAAAGGAGTGACACCATGGAGAAATAATGTCTTCATGGCTCTTAGAAGAGAGAGAGAGAGAGAGAGAGAGAGAGAGAGAGAGAGAGAGAGAGAGAGAGAGAGAGAGAGAGAGAGAGAGAGAGAAGTAGTATTTCCACTAGGGAAAGAACACAACATTATTGATTTGTAAAATGATTTTTATCACGTGTAAATGTGTGTATCATCCTGTTTATGTGTAGATGGAATTAAAGAGACAAATAAAATATATGACAAAGTCCTATGAGCATTGCAACATTTACCAGATCCTGAAAAAGCACAGGTCAAAAGGATTCACATACAAGACAAATGTAAAAGAACAAATCTGTGAGGAATCATTTACCAAAAAGAGCAAACCGGACAGTCACCGCCTTAGAACGGTCGGGGTGCTTAAACTGGTTTTACAGAGCTCTATCCTCGCACTTCCTGCGGGGAAATTAGCTAAACCGATAACTCCGAATAATGTAGAGTCAACTGTATAAAACCATTGCTTATATTATATCACCGTTTATAAAATACATATAACAAATAGCAGTATGTAAATAAGAAACGGTCCTCTTAAAATAACCACAGATATTTAAATCTAAACTACCTAAATGTAAATGTGACAAAAACACAGAGACGACACATAACTCACTAAAAGAAAAACCAGTAGTTACCGCCTCGAAATTATAGATATAGCTATGCTATTGTAAAACAATGCAATACTTTGTTGCATCAATGTACTTGTTATGCAACTGTTATTAAAGTTATATTGAAACGTAACATTTGAAAAATCTGATAAACAGTACTCGTACTGTATTATGTTGTCCCCCCGTGTAATGAAGTTTTAATGTTGGAATAATTAGAATATAATAAGGCTTTCAAGGTAATTTATCCGCTGCCATCTTCATAGTATATACTTAAAAATCGCATGCAAGATTAAATGTTATGCATACGTTGGCCATATTCAGTACCAGCATTATCTAGATGGTTACATATTATTTCAAATAAACGAAAAACTCATTTCAATCTGAGCGACAAAAATAACTTGACTATGTTCTTGTAGCTTTAACATATTTAATTATTTAAGATAATTACGTGTATCACACTTGTTGCCGTTAGTATATCCTGGTGCACAACCGCCGATACAGCTTCCATTGATGTGGTGACATGTGGCGTTATTCAAACAGTTACCACACTTCTGTTTACAATCCTGTCCGTATTTGCTGAACGAGCATTCTGAAATAAAAAGTCGTCGGTCTAAGTCAAGTCAGTTTTAGATGTCTTTTGGCGCAAACAATTTTACGTTTAGTGGTTTATGCACATTAGAAAAACACAAAGCTATGCTCTGTTAGAATGTCACAACATATGAAAATGGGATGAAAACACTTCACCTGAAGGACAAAATTTGTAATTAAAAATTATGGAAGACGATTGAAGTTTTAAACCTGCAAAAAATAATCTAACCCTATTACGGGTAGAGTATATATTTATTTCGATCAACTGTACCCCTATCTATATAGACCATGAAAAACATGTAAAATAATTAAATCGAGTTGGCAACTTTGCTTTAGTTCCAATGTGTTGGTCTGGTAGGACTCTTATAATTTATAGTAGATCTTTTCGCGTAATTCTATCCCCGGAATGGTCATATCTTGGTAGTATCTGGCGGCAGGATAATTATCAGATGGCAGACGTTCCTTTGCGAAAGGTGTCGCTTCATTTGGGAATCGAACCGAGACCATGATGTCTAAGGCGTCAAATTTCTGGTATCTAGTACTGTATAGAAGTTATTGTATTAGGACCAAATATATTAAAGTACATTAAGTTACTGTTTACTTGTCTGGAGTTACGTCCCCTATTCACTACAAACGGTAGAGAGGGGCAATGAGGATAGGATATATATCTGTATAAAAACGCAGAAAGCAGATATTTAAAAACATGTATGTATATTGGTTTTAATATGGTACAGGCTATTTCCAAATAAAGTGGTCAAGAAACCGGGTCCCTTTATAACACTGATTTTTTACACAGATTTTAACTCAAATAACAAAGGCAAAACGTGTGAGCCTGCATGACAATTGTGGGACAACCATAAACAATCATTTTAATAGAATAGGATTTACTAGGGCGTTTACTTTGGTAAGTTATCACGAAAGTAATGACGTCTTTGAAAAATAATGTCCACATAGAATTAAGAAGAGAGAAGTACTACTGCCATTAGAAAAACTACCAAAAATCGTTGATTGTAAATGAAATAATTATTTTGATTTAAGAAGAAACAACGACCAGAGAAGTGTAAATGATTGTAGCATCCTATTTGTGTGAAGATTCAATTAAGGAACAAAACTCTTACTTTGGTTGCAGTATTGACCTCTATAGCCTGTAAAAGCATTACTATGGATATTAATTTCTGTTTCAATATGCACGTAATACCATGAAATATGACCAAGTCCTATGACCATTGCAACATATACCTAAATCTAAAAAGGAAAAGGTATTCACACGCAGGCCAATGTGAAAGTGACAAAAAAATCTGTAACGAATAGAGCAAACCCATCAGTTACCTGTGAATAATTAAAAAAGGCACGGGACAAAGATATGTGCATGGAAGTCAAATGTAAAAGTTACAACAAATATGTGATAAGTCATTAAACGAAAAGGGCAAACCCAACAGTTACCACCGTGGAACCGTCGGTCGGCAAAAGGGACCGACCAAGGTGCTTAAACTAGTTTTACAGAGATCTAACCTCGCATTTCCGTAATGAATTCTCAATTGCAAACTATGAAAAGAAAACCGATATTTTGGGTAATAACTGTCCAAGCCCTTTCGATTACTTAGATCAGTTATTAAGTCGTTAAAAGAAAGGAGTGACACCATGGAGAAATAATGTCTTCATGGCTCTTAGAAGAGAGAGAGAGAGAGAGAGAGAGAGAGAGAGAGAGAGAGAGAGAGAGAGAGAGAGAGAGAGAGAAGTATTATTTCCACTAGGGAAAGAACACAACATCATTGATTGTAAAATGACTTTATCACGTGTAAATGTGTGTATCATCCTGTTTATATGTAGATGGAATTAAAGAGACAAATAAAATATATGACAATGTCCTATGAGCATTGCAACATTTACCAGATCCTGAAAAAGCACAGGGCAAAAGGATTCACATACAAGACAAATGTAAAAGAACAAATCTGTGAGGAATCATTTACCAAAAAGAGCAAACCGGACAGTCACCGCCTTAGAACGGTCGGGGTGCTTAAACTGGTTTTACAGAGCTCTATCCTCGCACTTCCTGCGGGGAAATTAGCTAAACCGATAACTCCGAATAATGTAGAGTCAACTGTATAAAACCATTGCTTATATTATATCACCGTTTATAAAATACATATAACAAATAGCAGTATGTAAATAAGAAAAAGTCCTCTAAAATAACCACAGATATTTAAATCTAAACTACCTAAATGTAAATGTGACAAAAACACAGAGACGAGACATAACCCACTAAAAGAAAAACCAGTAGTTACCGCCTCGAAATTATAGATATAGCTATGCTATTGTAAAACAATGCAACACTTTGTTGCATCAATGTACTTGTTATGCAACTGTTATTAAAGTTATATTGAAACGTAACATTTGAAAAATCTGATAAACAATACTCGTACTGTATTATGTTGTCCCCCCTGTGTAATGAAGTTTTAATGTTGGAATAATTAGAATATAATAAGGCTTTAAAGGTAATTTACCCGCTGCCATCTTCATAGTATATACTTAAAAATCGCGTGCAAGATTAAATGTTATGCATACGTTGGCCATATTCAGTACCAGCATTATCTAGATGGTTACATATTATTTCAAATAAACGAAAAACTCATTTCAATCTGAGCGACAAAAATAACTTGACTATGTTCTTGTAGCTTTAACATATTTAATTATTTAAGATAATTACGTGTATCACACTTGTTGCCGTTAGTATATCCTGGTGCACAACCACCGATACAGCTTCCATGGATGTGGTGACATGTGGCGTTATTCAAACAGTTACCACATTTCTGTTTACAATCCTGTCCGTATTTGCTGAACGAGCATTCTGAAATAAAAAGTCGTCGGTCTAAGTCAAGTCAGTTTTAGATGCCTTGTGGCGCAAACAATTTTACGTTTAGTGGTTTATGCACATTAGAAAAACACAAAGCTATGCTCTGTTAGAATGTCACAACATAGGACAATTTGCATGAAAACACTTCACCTGACGGACAAAATTTGTAATTAAAAATTATGGAAGACGATTGAAGTTTTAAACCTGCAAAAAAAATCTAACCCTATTACGGGTAGAGTATATATTTATTTCGATCAACTGTACCCCTATCTATATTGACCATGAAAAACATGTAAAATAATTAAATCGAGTTGGCAACTTTGCATTAGTTCCAATGTGTTGGTCTGGTAGGACTCTTATAATTTATAGTAGATCTTTTCGCGTAATTCTATCCCCGGAATGGTCATATCTTGGTAGTATCTGGCGGCAGGATAATTATCAGATGGCAGACGTTCCTTTACGAAAGGTGTCGCTTCATTTGGGAATCGAACCTAGACCATGATGTCTTAGGCGTCAAATTTCTGGTATCTAGTACTGTATATAAGTTATTGTATTAGGACAAAATATATAAAGTACATTTAGTTACTGTTAACTAGTCTGGAGTTACTTCCCCTATTTACTACAAACAGTAGAAAGGGGCTATGAGGATATGATATATATTTGTATAAAACGCAGAAAGCAATTGTTTTAAAACATGTATGTATATTTAGTTTTAATATGGTGCAGGCTCTTCCCGAATAAAGTGGTCAAGAAATCGGGTCCCTTTATATCAACGAATTTAACACAGTTTTTAACTCAAAAACAAAAGCAAAACGTGTGAGCCTGCATGACAATTGTGGGTCAACTATAAACAATCATTTTAAGAGAATGGGATTTATTAATTTAATTTAGCTTTAAGAAATGCAGCTCCCTCTCCCTCTCTCCATACATAGCTATTAGTTTTAGCTTTTTTTAACCCGTTATTACTGTGTTTGTATTTTCAGAATTTAACCCCCCACCCCCACCCCCACAGAAACACACACCTTCTAAAATTATCTAAAGTATCAACTCGGACAACTTCGTTTTTATTAGAAACGCTTTACTAACTTTATGTGTTTTTTTTCCAAGAATGCGTAATCACATCAGGAATGCATACTGGATTTGGATAGGCAATAAAAGTCATAACCATTTCAAAATACATGCCTTGAACCAGGTTTTAGAAGCTCTGTTACTTTGAGTGAAATTTCAAGACTATGTACTAGAGGAACAGTTTTGTTGCTTACATATAGGCGTGCGCGGTTTGTAAATACTGTAAGGGAAACGTCATTACCTTATATTTAACAAGGTCGTATTAAAACATACATTTCGACTAAACGGGTTGTTAGCGCTATCAAAAAGAGAGTTGCTAAAGTTAGACTTTTCATGGTGTTTTAAGGTTTATGAAAGAGCAGCAGGTGCCACCTATATGAAGCTACTAGTAGTTTTGTTCTAAGAAATTTTGTTGTTGTTACGAACAGTGTACATTAATTTTCCGCAGATGTTGGGACCTCTGTCGAGAGTTTTCACTTGTATGTACAATTTTAAGTAATTCTTGTAAGACATTGTCTTCATTTCTACACTCTAACGCTTAATATTGTATGCTGTTCTCTACGTCGTCATTTATTGTCTTACCTCTGTCACAACTAACACCCTGATATCCATCCTTACACCCAATTGCAATCGCAGATATTTTGTTACATTTTGTGCACGTCGGCATTGTCCACATTTATGTTGACCGTTGGCACCATACTCTCCTTGTTTACATTATGTTGCAAGGAGAAGACATCATACAAGCAATTTTCGTACTAATTCTTCATAATGTAAAAGAACCATAGCATAGCACTTACTGTTTTGGAAGTTGTGATGGGAGTTGTCAAAAGTGACAGTAGTTACCTACTTAACCGTGTAGGAAATACTACAGCGTTTACCTTGATTACAGTGACGTCCCATCCCACCCATCCTGGCATACTCCACTAGGACATATTCCGGTAACTTTATCACAATGATTCCCATCGCAGTGACATGGTGAACAGTCGGGTTCAAATCTTCCATCTACACACGCTATACGAAACAGGAAGCCGTAGTTATGAACGTAATATAGATTATTGATTACTTCGTACTGCTGATAGCTTTTTACAAATGGATAATTTATAGAAATGACATCATAAGACGGATACAATTTAGACTTTACATGTAGTCATAGTACTAATCTTTTGAGGTAACTGATAAAGGTATTTCTGAATAAGATTGCCATACAAACCACCAATCCAATTAGAAACATTGATTTTGATATAAACATAAAATAAAAAACAACAGTATTATATGAAATCTTAAAAGTTAATATACGTTCGCATACTCAATACGATTCAGATATGTTGCTAAAAAGTATTCATGGTGTTTAAAACATTTGACCAGATTGAAAGTGGGTGCCTTTAGGATTAAAGAGGAGGACCGTCGACAATCATGTCCCAACACAGGTATGCTAAAATGACGCTTTCAACTAAAACAGTTATGGAAAACATAATAATATGACTATTGAGTATTGAGGTTTATTAAACAAGATATATCTCTGTATGTTATGTCACAATATGCATTTGGACATAATTCAATAAAAAGCAAACATGGATCGGATTAACCTTACACATTGAAGGTAAATTTATAAGAAATGATCTGATTTCAACAAGTTACACGCATGTCAGATCAATAACAGACACTGACATTCATAACATTTATATATGTGAATGATCACAAAAGTGTTTAGTACTCTGATGAAATAAAAAAAGTACCGATTACTGCAACTTGGGTAAACAAATACATCTTACTTTCACAGAACAGTATAAACAGACAGTGGATTTAAAATGTAAGTATGTAACTTATTACATTAAACTTACAACAAACTCGACAAAAGTATTAGGGTGTTAGAACACCAGATGGCAAAAGAAAAACGTTTGCGCATACCTCAAGTTAGGCACAATATATGCATGTGTGCTGTCGTGCGTGCTTGCGTGCGTATGTGTGTGTGTGTGCTTGCGTGCGTCCGTGTGTGTGTGTGGGGGGGGGGGGGGGTGTGGGTGTGGGTGTGGGTGTGTGTGTGTGTGTACTTATTGCATACTGCTTATTACGCTTTGTTACGTTAGCTTTTTTTTAATTTAATTGCTAATTGATATATACATTGAATGCTACTTACTGGTAAAACAGTTTAAATTACAAGAATATGGCCTAATGCAATGCATAAACGCGTATCCTTTTATAACAAGTATATTATATTAACGATTGCATGTTAAGTACCTTTAAATATTTCCACCTCACAGATCACCATAAGAATTTTGATTGTAAAGGATATTTAAAGTGAATAGCGACATATCTGACATCTTTGTCGCCTAATAAGATGGTTGTTTTGGCCCTGCTTGCTCTATACGATTCCTCGCTCACGTCGTTCTTGTAAAACGGTTCATCAGATGCATTCAAGTATGGCGTAGTCGCTGAGACAAATAGCTCAAATTTATGTAGTTGAGTAACTGAAACAGATAGAGGTTGTGTCCTTTTTACAATTACTAGTTAGTAAAAATCAACTAGCAGATTTTTACTGAAAGTAAAACTAATTGATATTTTATAAAGTAACGACTTTTGAAAATATTACCGATATGATATACGGGCTAAATGATAAAAAAGAACGAGACGAGGCTTAAAAATATTTCAGTACAGTAAAACCTCGCTAATGGACCAGCAAGGGACAACAGTACGCGGGGCACTTTTTCCTAGAACCAAATTATATTTTATTTTAATGTCCCACAACCTCGGAAAATGAGGCACCTCGCTAGTCCCACAACCTCGGAAAATGAGGCACCTCGCTAGCCGGGGCCCGGGCCAGTTATTTTAGCACTTATTAACAAATTAAATCACCGCTACTCGAGCCAGCACCAGGTGTTCCAGTTATGCAACAGCCATTAATTAGCTGATCACGCCAGCCAACACCGTATAAGGCTTGTTAACATGACATGTACGTCTCTTTAAAGAGTGTAGAACTTTTGTATAACGCATCATACATATTAACAAGATAAATAAAATGTAGTTTTCACTAAGGGATTGAAAATATCAATATAACAGCAAAGAAATAAATTTTATATACATGCATTTATATACAGATATATAATAATATTATAGGCTTAATAAAATATAAATAAAGCTGTATAATATAATGTATGGCAATATTAATGAAAAATATATATTGACCAACATGCATTGTCATGGCGTCCATAAACAACAATCTTCCCGAGCTGCATGACCTCTCCAAGATCTAACTCCCACCAAGGACCTTTCTCTGGCCTCTCATAGTCGGTCCCGCTACAACAATCTGCACATGTCCCCAGTGAAATTGGTATTCCCATCTATAGCAAAATCTGCTGACCAGTCGTAGGCGTCATGGCCTTCAAGGCCATAGTGCAACGTGGTAGACTGATAAACATTCTTTTTTCTGGCAATATTTTCTGCAACATCGGAAACATTTTGCAATTAACATTTAAACAAAACATATTTTCAAATGTTTAAATTAGTTTAACTGACATTTGAAACTTTCAGTCGAAATATAGACTACTTCGTATCACAGTAGTCAATTATTTCAATCATTTCCTCAGATCACACCTTTGATATGTGGATAAAACCATGGCGATACACTTTCAAAATGTTTAATGATAAAAAACAACTATTGAAACATGTGAAGGAACTAGACGTGCCTCGCGGATTCAGTTGTAAAAAGTTATCTCACTTTCATAATTTCAAATAACAAAAGTAATCTCAAGCTATCGCCTATACATGTATACTATCGATAAATAAATAGTATTGACACAAACTATATTCGGGCTAAGTATTTCAATGTCATTAACATGAATGAACTACATGTAGTTAAGTCAGTGTCCGATTCTAAGCTTAGTTGCTTCCTGAACGACATTGGTATTCTTAAAAAGTTATATTTTTATATTATATTATATTATATTATATTATATTATATTATATTATATTATATTATATTATATTATATTATATTATATTATATTATATTATATTATATTATATTATATTAACGTTATAATTTTTTAAACTGTTTACTTTCCTACAATTATATTTTTACAATGATATTTCCCATAATTTTAACCTTATATATTTTTATATTTCTACTTTTGTATTTTAACTTTTAATCTCTTTATGCATGTACAAAATTCAAGTTAAACGTCATTCTATTCGGTGCCCCATGACCTAACACCTGTTGTTCAGCCTCAATATACAAAACATAGTACACTAAATAATTATGAGTACATTATTTATCTTGTTCTGTTTGTATATGTATAATTTATTTCGTGTGTAAGAACATTATTGTTAAATAACCATTATAAAAAGATTGGTATTCTTTTTTATCTACGTATGCGTTTAAAGCCAAGTGGATTGAAGGCCCAGGTCATGTCCTATCGGGACTTCAAAGCCACAAGATTTTAAACCTTTCAAAGCCTCTGTAACTAACTTGTGCATTACGAGGCACTTCCATCAGAGTATCGTCTTCACAGTGGCAAAGAACTTGAAGCTTGACTTTATTAAAGGCCCAAGCACACTGTTACACATTCTTGTTTTACCACATACAATCATTAATTATTATTATTTGATAGTTTTCCTACTACTTTCTCGGTTAAATAGTTACTCCTGAGTGTATATTTTACGATTAAAATTTACTAATAACCCATATCTCACTCTCAGCGGTCACCTTCTTGTTTACAACAAGAAACCGGAAGCCTTCACTACTTTCGTCATAACGTATAGAAAATATCAGCGCATGGACATTTTGTTTTCAAATAGATCGTTTGTCTTTTCGTTGCTTGCATTTGAGAAACTCGTCAGGAAGTGCGAGGTTAGAGCTCTGTAAAACCGGTTTAAGCACCCCAGTCGGTCCATATTGCCGACTGACCGTTCCAAGGCGGTAACTGTCGGGTTTGCTTTTTTCCTTAAATGACTCATCACCAATTTGTTCTTACTTTTCGCTTGGCTTGCATGTGAAATACCTTTGTTCTGTGCCTTTCGGAGTTTGGTATATGTTGCAATACTCATAGGACTTTGTCATATATTCTTATTCATGATCACAACAATGTTACTTGTGCAGTGTGGCGGTCGTAAAAAATCTCCCCGTGCATGTAATCTATGTTGTCATTTAATTCATCCTATAAGGATTGTTACGTGTATTTCCTTTGATGGACATTGAACTTTGGTTCTTCAATTCCATTTTCACATGAACAGTATGCTACAACCATTTATTCGTCTCTGGTCATGTTTGTTCATGATTCAGAAAGTTAATTTTATTTGTGGTCAACCATTTTTGTGTTGTTTTTCAAATCGAAATACTACCATACTCCTTTTCTGAACACTATGTGGACATTATTTTTCGATGACGTCACTACTTTCGTCATAACGTATAGAAAATATCAGCGCATGGACATTTTGTTTTCAAATAGATCGTTTGTCTTTTCGTTGCTTGCATTTGAGAAACTCGTCAGGAAGTGCGAGGTTAGAGCTCTGTAAAACCGGTTTAAGCACCCCAGTCGGTCCATATTGCCGACTGACCGTTCCAAGGCGGTAACTGTCGGGTTTGCTTTTTTCCTTAAATGACTCATCACCAATTTGTTCTTACTTTTCGCTTGGCTTGCATGTGAAATACCTTTGTTCTGTGCCTTTCGGAGTTTGGTATATGTTGCAATACTCATAGGACTTTGTCATATATTCTTATTCATGATCACAACAATGTTACTTGTGCAGTGTGGCGGTCGTAAAAAATCTCCCCGTGCATGTAATCTATGTTGTCATTTAATTCATCCTATAAGGATTGTTACGTGTATTTCCTTTGATGGACATTGAACTTTGGTTCTTCAATTCCATTTTCACATGAACAGTATGCTACAACCATTTATTCGTCTCTGGTCATGTTTGTTCATGATTCAGAAAGTTAATTTTATTTGTGGTCAACCATTTTTGTGTTGTTTTTCAAATCGAAATACTACCATACTCCTTTTCTGAACACTATGTGGACATTATTTTTCGATGACGTCACTACTTTCGTCATAACGTATAGAAAATATCAGCGCATGGACATTTTGTTTTCAAATAGATCGTTTGTCTTTTCGTTGCTTGCATTTGAGAAACTCGTCAGGAAGTGCGAGGTTAGAGCTCTGTAAAACCGTAAGCTATTGCGAGACGTCACGTACTCGGGTTTCTTTTTCCTAAATGACTTCACATTCTACTTTTCGCTTGGCTTGCATTGAAAACGTTCTGTGCTTCGGATTTGGTATAGTTGCATATATGACTTTTCATTATCTTATTCAATCATTTATTGGCCGTTCGCAGCTATTACAGTACTAAGATACCTGCTTTCTTCAAAGCTTTTATTATATTCGGTCTAAAATAAAGGACTTGATGCAAACACTAAACAAGTCAATCTTTCTGTCATATTTTTGTGTCAACTGACTCAGACTTGAGGAGCAGGGAAATTATACAAGCTCGTTAGGTTGGGTCCGACTTGAAGCATATATTAGCGACAATGTTAGCTGCAGATCGCAATTAGAGAACGTAACAAATCTTAATTGGATTGCACTTATTAAATCTATTGTCGGTGTTATATTTTAAACACTGTTGTCAAAGCTTTCATAATAACCAATGGATATTATACAAGTGCACGTACACTTTTATTGAATTCCTCATACATATGAACACTAGTACTAACTTTACCAGGTCAATATATAAGCCAATACCCACCATGCCGAGGATATGATGAAATAAATACCTAGCCAGCAGCCGAACACCCTCTCCAACCATAACCAAGATATTATCTTACCAGCCCTATGGGCCATACAGCAATGTAATAGAACATATATTTATTCAGATTTGTACAAAGTACATCATCTTACAATAAATGTGAAAACAAAGTTAACAGTTGGTTACAGTGATGCCAGAAAGAACAGGTTTCACTTTATGATGTTGGCTGGCAATTTCTTAACAGCATTGTTGTTGTTGTTGTTGTTATTAATAAATAGAGAAAAACAACAGAAGGTGGTATAACATGAATTCGAACTGAGAGCGCGTGATGTTTTAAGATAATACATTTACAATAAAGCTCGATATTCAGTTCGGACATTTTGTACAGTAAAATAAACTTGTTGTAATTTAAAACTTACAGTAACTGCATGTTGTTGATTAACATAGTTGTCCATATAAAATAGTGCCGTTTTTTATCTGTTATTTTTATCTGTCTGTGTTTAGGGCAAATAATGATAAAATGATATACTTTTTTTTTCAATTTGTCCTAGACTACAGTTGCTACATATACTTTGAGTTCTGTCAACATTTTACATCTTCCTCGTTCAATAGTCTAGTTGTGCGATAATCATCTCAGTCTAGTTAATTGATATCTACATTCATTTTCGGATATAATGTCAAGATATTGTTAAAAGTAATGCGAGTGTTTGAAGAAGCAGTATGTTTTAAGACGGGTTGAGTTATTAATAAAGCAATGTCAATTCTGTTTATAAATATATATTTTTTAATCTCATTGAAGTTATTGTTTAGTTTTGACATAGCGAAATATCTGCCAGTCCTATTTAATCGATGTTATTAATTTGGTGTGCCTTATTACCGTTATAAAGTCAACAATTTAACCTTTTAAACAAATAAAACCATTTGCGAGTTCAAAATCCATGTCTCCAACCAAGGTCACGATATCCCTTTTGCTGACTGACCTTTATAATGCGGTAACTCATTTTTTTTCTTTTTGTTGTTATGTCTCTTCTGATTGCGATTTCTTTGTTATTTTAATTATGTTGATTGTCGATAGACTATAAAGTGTCACATTTGAGAGTTTCCGCCATGTGTCATCTGCTCCGTCTCTTTGAAAGCGTGTGGTGGAGGGTTGTCGTTACGAACTTTTTATTTTTATTATAAGATGACGTCATTCACTGTTGGCACTTATTAACCATTATTCGCGAAAACCCGTGACATTCGTCTGGAAGAGGTGTTCAAAGCGCCCCATTGGCAGTAGACCGTATCAGTGTAAGCCATAGAGGCTGCTGATCATGTAGTTGACACAGATAAGCGACCGTGTTTGTAAATCCCCGAGAAAAGGTGTGAAACTTGCCCCAGATATTAACTAATTAATTTTTCAGCAGGGTTTTCAGAGTTTCAGCAGGAAGGTGTGCAGCGTTGGATTATGATTATAACCGGTATTGGATTGACACATTATGCATATAACCATTTATTTTTACATAGGTTATGAAGAAAAGGTTTGGTGTTTGAATATGTTATTCAGTAAAACTGAATATACGTATAACCGTTATTCGATTAACTGGAATCAACTGTATAGAAAAATGTGAATTATTAAAATGCAAGTTTATGATTTTTTTATAATATCTATGTTTAATAAGGGTGACTGAAAATATATATGTCTATCTATATATCTATATATATCTATCTATCTAAAGGGATGGGAAAGTTGGGAAAGGTATTTTGTGTCAATACTTCGTTTGCAAATAAGCTAAGAAGTGTGTGTATCTTCTCAATTACACACTACTGGGTTTAATAAGTATTATATTGGAAAATACATATAACATTTATTTACCCCTGGTGGAATAGACGGCCGTAGATACAACCAGTAGAAGCAGTACTATAAACATGTTTTCTGCAAATATAAAAATTACGAAAATAAGCATCATGAACAGGAGAGAAATGGAGAAAGACAAAAGAACATGCTTTGATAAAGAACGTTTGTATATAGTAAAGATTAATTTCAACATATTTCATTTAAATAAAATGGACATGGAGCAAGGTATAGCGTCATCTTCTTGCAGTGTTTAGAAATCGAGCATATGATAATCATTGAAATTATAGCTTATATACATGTTTTATATTAACTTAAATAGTAAACTTTTTTTAATGAGAATAATAATATCTTAGGGTACATTGAAGCATACAGATAACGTTCAGAACACTTGTATATTAAGGATATTGCCACTTTAAAAAGGGGAAATAAGAGGAATAGGCAAAAACACTGTTGTGAATACAACAAAAGAAGATGTGAAAGTTTAAACTCTACATAAAGTTTCTTTCCTGTTTTTATATTACTGATATTGAAAGTAGGCAGACTAAGGATATGTTATTGACATGTGTCTGCCTTTCGTATGTCTTACATGACTTATGTGTGATAAACCAGTAAACTAAAACAGAGTGGGTGTTGTAGATACATGTCCTTAAAAAACATTGTATGTTTGCTCATGTGAATACCATTATTCAAGTATTCATACAAGCACTTAGCTAATTTCAAACGGCCTGAACATCGATAAACACATGTACATGTACGTGATGATTAGAGGCAAGGGCGTCATTCTTTTCAAACCTTCCTGCTAAGTTACTGACAAGATTTCCTTTTATTTATCTGTATGCATTTGCTTGGGTTTTTGCCTGTCTTTTGTTATTTCTGGTGTGAAATTGAATCTTTTGTCCGACAATGGCATAAACAAAAACTGTCCATATATTAAGATGGTAAGTTTTCTAATGCCATGTGATTTATTTAACCTCTGAATTACAAAGTTTGTTAAAAATAAGCTCTTGCTAATTATTGCTAAGAAAGATTTCCCAAACCATTTTAAATACAAAAGATGTAAATGGCCCTTCATCTCTTCTGTTATTTTTATTGTCTCATAATGTTTGTTTAGTCTGTTACATCGCACCGACACAATTACGCCCTTATGCCAGCGGAGCACAGCAGATCAGCTTAATGAATTCCTCACATTAAAGGCTGTATCCGACAGTTAGAACAAGATGTTTCCCTCAAACAAACATATACATGTTAAGCATTGTTACTTGAAAAGATCCCTTAACATGATGTTTATTGATGTGCTACATCCAATGTGGAGAGTGAAGCGCAATTTTATCACACCTTTTATTGTCTAATATTTTAAATTACGGGAGTCGTGGTGGAATGTTAAGGTAACAGGATGGAGAAAACTCATTAATAAACTCATTTATTTTGACCAACAGCTTAAAAATATAATATGCTCGATTAAAACGTTAATCTTTTCATTTATCACTTCCGAATTCATTCAGGGGGTAACCATAAAAAGACGAAACAAAAAGTTATTTCTACCCAGTAACAAATATTTTTACCGATCATTTTTATTAGAATATCAGAAAATGTACTCGTAGACACATAAAAACAACAAGTATTTATTTAGAGATAAAACGTATTCATATACAGGTAAAATATCACGTTATAGAATGGTCAAACAAAAAAATATTTTTATAGACTGAGGAAGTAATAAACTTTTATCGGTAGATCAAAAGCCATCAAATGACTAAGAATAGGTACTTACTGAAAAGTCAAATAATGGTATTCATAGACAGAATAAAAGAAATCCTTTTGATACATCAAGCAAACGGAATCAAAGACAACAGAAATCATTATTATTTAAAGACAAACAAAAGAAATAAAACTCATAGACATAGTAAAAATAGTGATTTTATTGACAGATCGGTCTAAAGGATTTTATAATAAAAAAGGTAATATTTTAATCAATAGATAAAAAAATATATTTATTTACTGGAATAATACAGACGCGATGATAAATATACACTGTTTGTTAGTATATAATCAATGCATTTGTTTCAGCAAATCTGTAAATAATACTTACTTTTTAAGTTAAGTTCCTTATACGCAATGAATATTTCACAAACAGAAGAGGAAATACAATTTGTTGATTATGTTTTAGCTTATGTACCCTTCCGGAACGAGAACGAGGAAATCATTTTGAGTGGCCACTTGATGACTTTATTTTAGAAAAAAGGGGAACTTTTGCTTCCTGTGATACATACTACCTTACCACAGTGACACTTATTGTAATTGAATTAGAAGTAAATCACTTGGTCATGTGACAGCAATAGGAAACAAGATGTATATTACAATGTTTCCTGCAGTAATTGATAAACACATGTACGCGATATAAAACAAAAAATGAAAAACAATTTGCCTCCGCAAGGAGAAAATAAACCATTTAATCCGTCTCAAACGGCTTATCGATGCCCCATTTTCGAATGTATTTTATCCTTTCTTTTACACTGAATTGTAAATGTGTCTACAAATGCAATTACTAAAACGGAATTAAAACTTGTTACAATAGCACACTTTTCAAAATATATCCAAGAAAACTATTGTAGTTTAGGCGTGTTTTTTACTGGGAAATGGTATAGACTTTTGAAGTGGGAGGGGTGATATCTACTACTAAATCATTATTGCAAATTATAAATGCTGGGCGTTTAAAATGTCTGTACCCGCTAAACAGTTGTTTTAGACCGTTGTGAAAGTCTTAATCTCTTAACTTCTAAACTAAATCCAAAAAGACTGCATAGTTCTGGAGCTTTAGGCTCAACCTCGTAAGATAGTCACGCCCTGTGCCAGGGACGACATACTTTGTCTTTTTTATAGAAATTCATAGACCCTTGTTTTGCTAGCGTTCCTTACATACATTTAAAAAAGAGTGGTCTGAGGATGCACACCTACTCATCCACAGCTGACCCGCACATGGCTTCTTGCATTGGAGGACACACCATGTCCACTTTTTGACACCTATACTTCTCTTACCCCACTAAAGGATCGTTCTGAGTACTCGGTCAAAGTCATTTTTTAATCGACAAAGGCGAATTAGAGTGGCTTTTAACAGCAATGTTCTTCTGAAGCCTGCGCAAGATAAGGGGGACACTAGTGGTGGTATGTGTTTTACTAGCCGTTATGATGCAAAACCTGTGTTTTACAAGACTGTTCTGGTTGTCGCTCTAAACAAGCTCCATGCATACACCGAGCCACGGTTCAGGGTAAACAGTCACATCACAAATTTGTTCGTACTTTTCGCATTGGCTTGCATGTGAAATACCTTTGTTCTGTGCCTTTTCGGAGTTTGGTATATGTTGCAATACTCATAGGACTTTGTCATATATTCTTTTTTTTTGTAAACATCTAATACAATATAAATAAAAAAAACATAAAGACTCATAATTACGCATATTATAAAAAATGATACATGCGGAATGTGTTTAAGGGCGGTAGCCAAATATGAATAAATCATATGCAAATCATATTTAAATATCTGGAAGCTTGATTTGAAAAAGCATTTGTTTCCACTATTGATTGTTAACTTGCCATCTTGTTTAATATAGTATGTTTACTGTTTTATCGCAACTATTACATTTGTCTGAATGCTAAAGTCCATTATAGAAATAGGCTTCTTGAATATTTCAATGTTAACTCGATGTATTTGTAGTTGGTATATTTGTTTATGTCCAGAGTAATTTGCTTATTGAAAACGTCAGCTTAAAATTGACAAAAATGTTTTGAGTGTTCATCATGGACAAATTTGTATAATTTTTTAACTTTAAACTAAAATAATGTGTAAACTACTATTTATCTGCTAAGACGTTAATAAGCAAATTAATGATTAGTGCTTAAGCATACAGTAAAGAACTTCCGCCTTCAGCTTTACATGTATAGTGTAAGGCGTTAGTTTTAACTTCCTAGTACAACCATCACCATCCTCAATATCATCATCTTAAAAAGTACCAATTTAACAGTACTTTCTGTATTAATACATACTGTATCAAAATACTCATTAATCAAAATCGCATAATACAGTCGTAAGATGTATCCATTTAAAACAGATGTTTACATCAGTACATAGTGGTCACATCCTGCAATAAAAATCATATTATTCGGATGAGGGGTTGACCATTCATGGAATACCTTTATAAGTTAGGTGTAAACTAGGCAGCTGTACCAACCTTCGTTCATGTGCAGTGGACCTATGGTTGAACCCGGGAAACCTGTACCTTGAGATAATGTCATAGAGCACTGTCAAGACCATTTAAGTCCCTTATAGGACACGGTAGCATTTTTATCTTTGTTACTATGACTGTATAAATTAACAGCTTTGTACAAAACGTATGTTTGTTTTGTGAAAACACAGACTGTACGAAAATAGTTTAATATTGCTAGTTGATTTTAGTGTACTAAGAAAACCACGTGACCACTTACCTATAAGCAATTCACATGATCATACGGGTTATGCGTTATGACGTCAATATCTATTTTAAGCTTAAATCCCCATCAATAAGAATATATGACAAAGCTTTATGTATATATTTATATATATATATATATATAAACACACACACAAATTCCTCAGCCGAGGGTAAGATGTCGTAACATGTATAACATAAAGGCAAACTGTCAAATACCACCTTAAAGGGACACAAACAATAGGAAAACTGTCAAATACCACCTTAAAGGGTCACAAACAATAGGCAAACTGTCAAATACCACCTTAAAGGGACACAAACAATAGGAAAACTGTCAAATACCACCTTAAAGGGACACAAACAATAGGCAAACTGTCAAATACCACCTTAAAGGGACACAAACAATAGGAAAACTGTCAAATACCACCTTAAAGGGTCACAAACAATAGGAAAACTGTCAAATACCACCTTAAAGGGACACAAACAATAGACAAACTGTCAAATACCACCTTAAAGGGACACAAACAATAGGAAAACTGTCAAATACCACCTTAAAGGGACACAAACAATAGGCAAACTGTCAAATACCACCTTAAAGGGACACAAACAATAGGAAAACTGTCAAATACCACCTTAAAGGGTCACAAACAATAGGCAAACTGTCAAATACCACCTTAAAGGGACACAAACAATAGATAAACTGTCAAATACCACCTTAAAGGGACACAAACAATAGGAAAACTGTCAAATACCACCTTAAAGGGACACAAACAATAAACAAACTGTCAAATACCACCTTAAAGGGACACAAACAATAAACAAACTGTCAAATACCACCTTAAAGGGACACAAACAATAGGAAAACTGTCAAATACCACCTTAAAGGGTCACAAACAATAGACAAACTGTCAAATACCACCTTAAAGGGACACAAACAAAAGGAAAACTGTCAAATACCACCTTAAAGGGTCACAAACAATAGACAAACTGTCAAATACCACCTTAAAGGGACACAAACAATAGGAAAACTGTCAAATACCACCTTAAAGGGACACAAACAATAGGAAAACTGTCAAATACCACCTTAAAGGCAACAAACAATAGGAAAACTGTCAAATACCACCTTAAAGGGACACAAACAATAGGAAAACTGTCAAATACCACCTTAAAAGGGACACAAACAATAGGAAAACTGTCTAATACCACCTTAAAGGGACACAAACAATAGGAAAACTTCGGTGTCGCCTTTAAATTTTCTAAATGCAACAGCACGCGTCAGATATAATATATTAAATACACTTAGACTTTCACGAAGTTAGTGGTCGAGTTGCCTAAGGAGTTGCCCTAATAACATGACAAGAAGTTTCCGCCTTGGTTTAAACCCCAACTAAGCCAAGTGAGGAAAGTGACTCAAGTGAGGAATGGTACAATTTTACATATTGTACTTACAAAACTGTCGTCTGTACACGATGCTTTGTCCGCCAAATACAGATTTTCACACAATTTATCCTTTAATTTTATTTTCTTAATACAATCTTAAGCAAATAATTCCAAACAATATAAAAATGATACATGAATTGTCTTGCCTATTAAGAAAAAAAACGTTTTATAAATTGAAATTAAATTTTAAATACATATTTCTTTCTAGACAAATTAAATAAAACTGAAGGTGCACCTGACTAATCATAGATATTATGCATACATGTATTCCAATCCCATTAAGCTTATTTTTTATAGTAATTGGTTCCCGAATATAAAACTGTTTGGAAATTAATTATGAAACAATGCTATAAGATATTAATAAATATCTTTAAAGAAAGCCACACACACAATTAAGAGCGATTAAAATAAAGTTAACGCGAGGTAAGTATAGTGTTACCTACTTCCTCTACAATCTACTTCATCAAGACAAAGTTCAGCGGGCGTGCACAGCTAATTTATCGTTGTTTTTTTTCTTTTACACAGAAGAAAACACTTTAACATTCATGAAGTATTTAAAGGGATTGCGGTAACTGAATGAACTCATTCGATAGAGAAACGGTATAATATCTCTGTCAGCTGAGTTTAAATGCCACAAAAATGTGTATCCTACTATTGGTTTTCATTACATTACCGGCGATAGTAAATTGCGTGGTTTTCGACGAGATCACGTCAACGCTAACGTTGCCTGAATCAATATACGAGTTTTGTCCTTATTTTACGGACTGTTACTCAAAAGAAGCACCATTAACAACGGTACCGGAAGGGTATAAACCTTGCTGTAAACAGTGTTCTTGTAGACCTGATTGCGGACATACGAATAACTGCTGCCGGGACGATTTGGACGAGACGAACACAACTCTCCTCAACCAAATATGTACTCTTCCGGTAGTTGGACTCGAGCCGAACATTGCGTACCATTCATTAAACTTCCTCATGATACACGATTGTCCGAGAGTATCCGGACTGGGTTGCAAAGAAGCAACGGCCTCTCCATGGGGGCCCATGTATCCGGTGACGTCTCTGTCTACCAAACAGACGTACTTGAACCGGATGTGCGCAGCGTGTCATAACGTTTCTGACGTCATAGCGTGGGATGTTTCGTTTGTGTGTACTTCTCGGCGATATAACGATGCCAACGAACCGGTGATAGAAAAACTGAAGAACTTCCTAGCCAATCGCGACGAATGCAAAATCCAATTTATCCCAAGTGCAAACATTTCTGACATTCCGGTGGTTTGCAATCCCAGTACCATCCGGTCCTGCAACGTTTCCGGCTTGATGACTAACGTCTCAAGCGATTTTCAAGAGCTTTGTGAAAGTTTCAACTCTACTTTCAGTCCAATGATAACGGGGGCCAGCAAGATGGTGTTTGCCAACGTTTATTGCTTTTTATGTAACTTTGAGCACGCTATATTTCACGAGTGTCTGAGTGAAGATGAAGACCAGAAATCATTCACTGAGAATTCATTCGTTTCACTCATGAAAGTGGATTTTTTACCATGGTTTTTCAACAGTGAACTTGGTAAAACCATAGATAATGCAATTCTTGAACCATCTGTCTGCGGCCTCTTGGAGGATACAGAGGTAAGAATTATCGTTGTTTTAACGAATACATCGTCCTTAACATCATTTTATTGATAGCTTAAAACCTTTCCTTCCCCGAACTTTCATCACCTAATCATAATCATCGTCATCATTATCATCATCATCATCATCACCACCAACAACAACCTCCTCATCCTATTAATATTAATAAGAAGTATTAGTAAATAATCATATGTTCCAGTTAAAACAAGAAAGCTTTCTGCTGGATTACATTTTCTAACAAAATTGTGTTTTAACAGATAGAAAGTGGGATATTTATAACCAAACCACCTTCCAAAATAATATATGAAGTTAACATATATTCAGAGTCCCAGATGAGAGCAGTAAATTATTTTATATTGCCATATATCCCATAGCCATCAACCAAACCCAATTGTTGTGGTGACTCATTGAAATTGTCTGATCAAGACGATTCTAATAAGTAACAGGTATATAGGGTTTGGAGTAGACATACAGAAATTAGCAGGAGTTGAACGTTTCTTGTCTGGGGCTCTGAATTATATTTGTGTATGTTACTAGAATTATGTGTTTTCTTGTTAGACATTTGGGTTATTTAAAAACCACAATTAAAATACTAGTAACCCAAACAACACAACCGAGTTGTTTCAGGCATTATAATTATTATACCATTTCAACTTCAGGCCACTTAGAAAAATGAATCTGTTTAACACATAAAATTGTTTATTGTTTTAATGTGACATATAAACTTTAATTAAAACACTAAGAAAAATTGGTGCCTATGACGAGTATACAATATATCCATAAATGTTTATTTACAAAGATTACGCTCAATGCACATTGTCACATTTTATCGCGTTATAACCTTTATAACAAACACTTGAAACAAATACCATATTTGATTTTCGATTGGTAATAATTTTAATACCTTTTCCAAATAAGATATATATGTATATACTTGAAGAACATTGTCGCATTTCAGAACGAGTGTAGACCTGTTTTGTGTCCTGCTGGCCGAGCCCGTATGGACAAGACCGGATGCAGTTTCTTCAGCAAAGCTTGGTACAGCGATTTATTTACACTAATTATCAAATTGGTGTACGCACGGTCGGACGAACAACGAATCAATGTTTCCTGCTTTAATTCGCAGTACCAAAACAACGCGAACCACTTAATCACATTGTCAATACCAGGCTTAAATGGCTGGAAAACGAATTTATATTACCATCCTGTGCCGGGGCTTGCAGTTGTAGAGTATTTCGTTGTAAAAATTACTCTCCTAGAAACAACAATGATCCCTGAAGTAAGCATAGATTATATTAAGGGAATCATGGCCCAGATTTGGACAATCGAAACGTGTAATTATGTCTTTAACTTCAAAGCAGTTTTCAATGAGCATGTTTCATATTATGGTCGTCAAGCCGTCCACATTCCCAATCATTTGTGTATAATTGACGCTTACATACCGGTATGGTCCTTGCACGATGAGCATAACGAAAACCCTTACACAGAATTCCTGGTTGACACGTCAATACAAAATGAGGTCATTAATGTCAAAAAAGGTTTGGTTCTGACGAGTTCTTTCTTCTGCGATCAGGTAACACTTCGATGGAAGGAGTATACGGATCTTCCAAGTAAATTATATGTCAAAAAGTTGGGCATGTTCTTAGGAGATGGTCAGTTCATAAAGGTAATTCAACCAGATGGCAATCAGCGTAATCCGAGTCTGTCTCGAGACAGTGTCTGCTAACCGAGCTACCTGCTCCTTGGCAAGAAGACGTTATGTGGACGATCATAAACGTGGTTGTTTCTTTCCTCACAACACTGATCATGATAAATGAATGTTGCTAAACAAATAGTTGGAAATTAGTTTGACATTGGTTTCTTCGTTTGTATTGTTCAATGTACGTGAAATTCCATGTCATTCGAACTATTGTCATTTAATTATTATAAAAAATAATAAACATCAGGTATATTTAGCCTTTTATGATTTTGTATATTAAAAAGATATGACAAGTTTTTATTTTTCTTAACAAGATCAGAAACTGAACATTTTGTTTAAATATCAATGATGTAAACTAAAGAAGAGATATAGAACTTGGGAGAAAGGGAAAAGAATATTGCTTCGTCCATTTTCGAATTAACGTAGTAAACTAGTTTGTAAAGACGGACATTTTAGCACAGTTGTTCTAGTATCACAATGCAGGTGAAAACAAATAAGGTTTTCTGGAATTAAATTACTGCTTGATAAGAAAGCACTTTAGGTCAATGACTTTTTACATATAGTTCACAAATTAATGGACAATTTTATTTCATTGAAAATATCTTTATTTTACAATGTCGTTTCAAATTGCAATAAAAAGTAGATGATGAATAATACACGTTTTGACTATTATATATGTGTAAAAAGTGTTATTTGGAGAAAAAAAATATAGACCAAAACGAAAATTCTTTTTAAACATTATTTTACATTTTTAAGCAAAAAGACTGATACGTTGAAATGCTCGGTTTGTGTACTTTTTAGCTTTATTATACATAGAAGTAATATCTTAAGAACAATTGTAATAGCATTTTAATATCACCACGTGGTAATTAATTTATAAAACAGGAAAATATATTTTGTTAATGTGCAATAATTGTGCTTTATTTGACGCGAAACACATTATTTGTTTAATTTATGATACAGATAAATCGTTCTAATTGATAAAAAACACAACTGAACACGAGCAAAATGATAAGCTGGCAAACATGTCCAACGAAGAGTTTTTACAATACTGTAAACAACATTAGCGTGTGTATGGATAATCATTGCGTAGGCACAATTAAGCCTCATGTGCTGTTATTTTTGCAATCTTACATAATACAGTCTACAAATTAACACGATCGTACTAACAACTGGGACCAAACAGATTTTTTATGAGAAATATTATTTGTTCTACTTTTGTAATTATTGTGATTTTTTTCTCAAACAATTTTACAGACATGTTTTGTTAAATTTGTGAAATGGAATAGAATCTTAAGGAATTGACAAGAAAATAATAAAACAAACATTTTACATTTGTCGAATAGTCAGAATAGTACATGTTTGTATCGATGAAACGTGTTGTAATAGTAATAAAGTAGTTCCTGTCAGTCGGTTTGGTGCCGTTAGGTGTTTTATGTATTTTGTTGAATTTAGTGCCTGGTTTAAGTATATGCCCTAGTCCATTTATTATTCCGAGGGGACAGACAAAATCCCATACGGCAAATATTTCTTCCATGGGTTTGTTTATGTGTGGGCTTTATTCTTTCTCTCGTGGAAAGAAAATCTCTTGTAAAATTGAAATTTGGGCAGAAACCTAGTCTCTGTGTTTTTGTCACATTTACATTTACCTTGTTTGCCTTGGTCTGCAGGTAGATAAAATTTAAATATCTATGAAAACGTTGAAAGGACCTTTTCTTATTTACCTATTCAAAATATTATTTTACGATGCAAACTTTGAAGTATGTTTCATCTCAGTTAAAACGTTGTCATAAGAGGAGATGAACCATAAAAATAATTTGTATTTTATTAACATACAAAAAGTTATTGCTTCTGTTATAAACATTTTAATTCGATAATATTATCCGGTATAATTAACAATAAGAATATATGACAAAGTCCTATGAGCATTGCAACATATATCAAACTCTGGTAAAGGCACAGGACAAAGATATTTCACATGCAAGCCAAGTGAAAAGTAAGAACAAATTTGTTACGATTCTAAAAGAGCAAATCCGACAGTTACCGCCTTGGAACGGTCAGTCGGAAATATGGGCCGACTGGGGTGCTTACTGGTGTAACAGACCGTCTTGAGCATTGTCTTAATGACATTATGTGGTGGATGAAAGGAAATATTCTTAAAGTCAACATAGGAATAACAGAGGTTATCTTATTCACATTGAAAAACAATGCGAAGACTGTCACTAACATATCTGTTACCATCGGAGTTCCCGTAAAAAAACCAGCCAAGTTCTGTACGAAATATCAGGGTGCTATTTGACTCAAGAACAACGATGGAAAAGCAGATTATCGCCGTCAGTAGATATTGCTACATGCAGCTTCGACAGAACGGATGAGCAAGATCATATTTGACTCTTAATTGCAACATAATCTCTTACTAACACGTTGGTCACATCAAGGTAAGACTATTGCAATCAATTGTTGCATCACATTCCAATAACTACTATTCATTAACTACAATCAGTTCAAAATACAGCTGCTCGAATCTTTTCTGAAACCCCTCAATACAGTACTGGTTACCAGTTCAATGTAGAATTCAGTTTAAAATGTTGACTGTTGTCTTTAGGGCAATACACGGCCAGTCTCCAGACTACACCAAGAACTAGATAGTGTTATATCGACCTGCCCCAAATCTAGTAGTAGCTTAACATTGGTTGTTTCGAAATGCCGGACGGCTACCTATGACGACATAAGTTTTATTAATGCTGCCCCAAAGCAAGACGAGAAGCGTGGGAAACCATGTCTGGAGGGCCGGGCGAGTCACACCAAAGAGCATAACAAGGTTGCCTCGAATTTTGAGGCAGCAGAAATACGGCAGGGATCGAGGATTACGTTTACGGTTGGAAAGAACGTTCAGCCGAAATATAAAACAATGCGTTCCAGAGTGTGCTAGAGCTGTTAGGCGACAAGGAGCTGTTTGTTGAACAACAGCCGAGTGGCCTTAGTGGCTTCGAAGCAAAAAACAAGCAGCAGTTGTAAATGACGCGATATGGGAACGCGCAGTACGGTTGACCATTAGATACTTCTGGCTGCGGGCTAGCCCAATCCTTCCGGTGGACATCCTAGAGGCCAGCAAGAACGGAATTCTACTGGGACCACTGCGCTTCTATCCCAAGATGTAGACGTCGGAACGTACATAGCCCCAGCCTAAGACCAACGAAGCTATACACGACGAAGAAGGATGCGCTAACGAAACTTCTTCAGCCACGACGCAACTGCAGTGGATCTGGCGTACGAATAAGTCCCACGGGATAATCAGACGAAACGAGCCAAAGTCAAATGTGTTTAAAATAGTAGAGGTCCCCGAACTGGCCGCCTCCCAGAGTATCTCCAAAATGCGCACGATGGACCGCTGCAGGATGATATCGGAGGTGTACACGGCGTGGAAAACAGAGCCATGAGAGAGGAGAAGGTCCATGGAAGTAATGGACAACATGGTAAGGAAAAGTTGCAAGAGCAACGGGAGCCGGAGGAATCCATGCTGGAACCGTTGCTACAGAAGCAGAAAGCCAAGTTGGAAGCATATTATTTTTCTACTTTTTCTTCAATTGGTTTTCCAATTTTTGGAAATATTTTTGAAATGTTTCCACTTTGGTATACAACATGGACACCGATAGGCACATCTGCTCTTAATAGACCAACACGGCGGCTGGGAGGGTCTTCTGTCCTTCTATATGTGTAGTCAGAAAACGTGTACTGCTCTTGGTACCTTTTAATCGATGGGCTACCTGTGAGAGATTGGCAGCCCATGGGGAGTTTTGTAGATACCATGCATCCAAGAAAGGATCCTCTCCGATTCCTTGCGACAGGTGCAAGTGCGCGGTCTTGCCTCTTTTCAATGGATTTCTCCGTCTTTGTTCCAGGTGTTCCGAGGATCGGCTAGATCGTATCCTGTCGAAGGCAGCGGAGTTTCCAAAGTCAAAGTTCTGTTTTAACAAGATATTACCAATTAAATACTTACAGTAAATCACTAGGTTTAATTCGCTAGGATTTTCCTAGTATTTTCAGGAAAGTGAACCTTAGTCAACTCTTAACTGCAAAGTTTTACGTTCCTCTGTTTGCTGAAAGGCAGTATCACACAAATTTTGGCCAATTATATTTGTCTCAATCCATCTACAAAACGCGGAACGCTGTTAATTTATTAACTACGTCTCTGGGAAAAGTGAAGCTTAACACCCTACTCGTATATTTTTATATCCGAGGTACAGTTCGCAATTTTTTAAACTAAGAAAGCCTCGTGACCATTTACTTTTGATGTCACGTTATATCATGACCCCGGTAATCCGCTCGATGTCGATGGCTATCTGAAGTAGAAATCTTCATCGCACTTACTTATAGATTTTAATGGATTGAACATTCAGAGCTATTTATTTTACAATTTGTACTATCCAACAATTGAGTAGCGTTCAAAAGTGTCTCCACTTACAATAAAATATGAATTTATGCGGATGTTATTTCCAAATTTCCCAAGACGTGTGTAAGATATTATTACATGTATTTGTTATAGGCTGACCGGAAGATTAAGCGATTAAACTCCAAAACAGCGCCCAAGAGTGGAAAGACTCAGGGCAAAGATTCTGGACAAAAAGTCAGGGTAATTTGGTCCATTAAAATAGTGTATGTTGCAATCAATATTCTACTGTAAATGTTACTACAAATCAAACGTCGTCTGGCATGTTCAAAATTACTTCAGCTAATAGTGCTAGTATTGGTCCTACCCAGGTCAGCTCAGTAATAAGGTCATGTACCTTAAACGTCTTAATAGGGCTCCTTTGAGCAAATTTATGTCTTTTTTATAACTTAACATGCTATTAACCATAATTGTATGTAAATCACAACAGGTTAACATCAATAACCGAAGCTGTACTGATAATTATTCTGCAAATATTCCTAATAATATTTTTTTTATTAAATTTTGTCCCCTTGATGTGTGATCCGACTTTTTTCAATTAAAACGCCAGAACTTATTCAATACGAATTCTTAGTTCTAAAGATTGCTCTCATAGGGTGTTTAATAGAGTTTCCATGCGATGTCATAGGCACTGATAAGACAGTTTGAGGAAGCAATCTTTGCAGGCAAAAGCTAATGCAGGCCGAAATCTGGAAATATGTGCTGTTTTACAATCTATTTTACTGAATTTTATTTCAAATAAATCAGCTTTTTATGAAGTATTCTAAATATCAAAACTATATGTTTATACTTTAAAAGGTAAAGAAAAAAATAAGATACACTGTTCATTTGTTTAAGAATAAGTCAATCATTTTATTTATTAATTTGTGCATTTATCAATTTTAAAAGTATTGTATTCTAAAAAATGAATTGCAAAGGGCCTTCCAATGGTGTATAGCTTTTAATATTTGGACCACAAATGAAGAAATTACAAGAAAATAAAATTAACGGTTCTGTACTATTTATCTCAAAAATCCCTTGAAGTTACCATCAAAGATGGCTGCCAACATAAGGGATCTTCACTGATGTGGGAAGTATCTATTCCTATATGTCTCCTGTTCCAAATATTATTAGAAGCCAAATGACGACTATAAAATTGACTCTTAGAGACATACAGATAATTCCATATGGAATCATTGTGAACAAGTAATGTCTTAAGTATACAAACATATATAGATATCACGTTCTGTAATCAACGCGATTTCGCGAAATCGCTGAAAACGCTGTTTTGGTGTGAAACTCAGTTATTTATTTCGATAAAACTAAACCCTTGTAATTTGAATCCAAATCCCATTTACAGCTTTCTTTACCGAATGCGTTCGGTAACGTTAGAATGAGTTGATGAGATGATACGAATGAGGTCTCCATATCCTGGAATAGGGCTACAGTTGGCAGTAAAGCCCCGGGCGGGATATGACAACTATCTTGACCTAGTATAAAATGAGTGTTAACATTTGAAGCATGCGTGGATACAAATGATGCGTGTTGTCCTTTCAGACATTTGTTTTTCTTTTCTGTACTACCATTACTTGTTACCAGTCCTGAAGACAGGCCGCGAGTTGGAAATGTCATGCAGGGTCAGGCATTTGAGGCTCTGAAAAAAATAATCTCATAACTATGGACGCGGTCACAAGCAAAACCACCTCAAAATCGACTCGAACCAAATATGACAGCCCGCATTTGTTCACAGTATTTAGAATTCGCCCTACATTTGTAGCCAATCAGAAGCTATGAAAATTCAAATTCCTCAGCGATTTATTTCAAAAGAACTCCTTTCTATTTTACAATGAACGAAATAGATCGATCTATTTTACTAAATAGTGTTATTTTCAACTACGCATGTGCAACAAACCACGCATTCTGGCTTGACTCCTCCCCTTGTGACGACAAGTTTGAACACGTCAAGACGATTGACAGTTTGATTTACAGTTTTATGGGGCGGACTACATGTCAATTTTGGTAGAACAGGTAGAAGCGAGGCGGGGACTTCTAGATCGGATAGAATCTATTAAGACGTTTCCATAGAAGCTTGCACTCGCTGCGCTCGTTTCGGCTTCTATTTATTTTTTTATAATTCCTATACTAATAACCTGTAATGTATAATATAATTTACATTAAAGTTAGGCTTTCTTCTATCGGGTAGTAGTAGAGCGCTTGACCGCTAAAAAGGCCTGTGGTTTATTTCCCGTCAGCGGTGACCGACTGTTCGTGTTGATTGTAGAAACACATGTATTAAAAGTGATAGTATGTGTTTGGTATTCATAAGAAAATATTGTCATTTTCCAGCTTTATGAATAAGATTTCATACATTACCACATGCGCAGACAGGAGATATATTAGGTCGATGAAGTAAAAACGGGCAAATATTACTTGAAATGCGTCGAGACGTTAATGAGTATCAAAACATAATGACAACACAGTCTTTTTTATGACAGCATTTTATATTTAATCCAAAGATCAAATGTGAAACTTTATTAAAATTCACGTTGCGCCTTCATTGTTTTGCTCTTGCGAAGAAACACACAATGCAAATTTGATCATCAAATACCAAGCCTGTAGAAATAGAAGGGCTGCAAGCGCTGTGGCGTTCGCTTCTACGGACAGGAAGTCACATGCCGAGACATGAACACCGGTGTTGATAAACTGCAGAGCATATTGTTGTGTTTAGTTGGCCCTTTTCTCTTAAACATTACAATTCCGCTTTCAATGTTGTAGCAAATTGATAAGCAGAAAGCTAAGGGTCAATAATAAAGACGAGTTGTTGACTTTACCGAGGGGATTTATTGTAATTATCGCTATATGTATTATGCTTGTTTCATCATGCGTTCAACATAAACCCTGAATGCTGTTTTCGTTAGCGCTATGGATTATTTAAAGCATTTCAAAAGCATACTTGTGTCTGCTTTAAACAGATCGGATATACTGATGTAAACATTTGATACTTTTGTACTGGTATGAATTCTTACTGTATGCCTCTGCATACATGTATCATTTCACGCCGTATAACGGAAATACTTAGAATAACTGTTTGTCGCGCTGGAGACGGCGATTGTCATAATGTTCCTCATTACCGCATCGTGCGACCAGAAGGTTGCTCAAATAAGTAAAACACATATAACCTAGCTTCTCTAAACACTATATGGACATTTTATTTAAATGAAGTTACTACTTTCGTCATAACTTATAGAAAATATCAGCGCTTGGACATGTTGAATTCAAATAGATCGTTTTTCTTTTCTTTGCTTGCATTTTAGAAACTCGTCAGGAAGTGCGAGGTTAGAGCTCTGTAAAACCGGTTAAAGCACCCCAGTCAGACCATATTGCCGACTGACCGTTCCAAGGCGGTAACTGTTCTTACTTTTCGCTTGGCTTGCATGTGAAATACCTTTGTTCCGTGCCTTTTCGGAGTGTGGTATATGTTGCAATGCTCATAGTACTTTGTCATAAATTCTTATTCATGATCACAACAATGTTACTTGTGCAGTGTGGCGGTCGTAAAAAATCTCCCCGTGCATGTAATCTATGTTGTCATTTAGTTCATCCTATAAGGATTATTACGTGTATTTCCTTTGATGGACATTGGACTTTGGTTCTTCAATTCCAACTTCACATGAACAGGCTGTTACAACCATTTATTCGTCTTTAGTCATGTTTGTTCATGATTCAGAAAGTTAATTTCTTTTATAGTCAACCATTTTTGTGTAGTTTTTCAACTCGAAATAATACCATATTCTTTTCTAAACACTATATGGACATTATTTTTCAATGAAGTTACTACTTTCGCCATAACTTATAGAAAATATCAGCGCTTGGACATGTTGTATTCAAATAGATCGTTTTTCTTTTCTTTGCTTGCATTTTAGAAACTCGTCAGGAAGTGCGAGGTAAGAGCTCTGTAAAACCGGTTAAGCACATCAGTCGGACCATATTGCCGACTGACCGTTCCAAGGCGGTAACTGTCGGGTTTGCTCTTTTCCTTTAATGACTAATCACAAATTTGATCTTACTTTTCGCTTGGCTTGCATGTGAAATATCTTTGTTCTGTGCCTTTTCGGAGTGTGGTTTATGTTGCAATGCTCATAGGAATTTGTCATAAATTCTTATTCAAAAGGTTAATTAGCATGAGCGTGTCTAATTATCTTTTGCTTTCTCTTGTTTGTTGGTTTGTTCCGTTTATCGCTCCACTAAGAGTATATCAATTATTTGGAGACGTTGTCATGTCCCCTTGAAGCCGATATAATGGGTCCTTCATTGTTCCCTGTTATTATCTGGCACGATACCACAGCCAGTCAAATCATTCTGACACTGGGCCGATCAGTCGTGGAGCTGCCCTTATATTTGATTAAGCAATAACAAGCGAGCTTTTCTATACCACTTATAAAGGCTTTGTTGTGCGGAGGCCCTGGGTCAAATCCAGGGACTCCTATTTTTTGAAAATATACAGATAACTCAAACTTTTGAGTTTTTGAGATAATATAATAGATAAACAAAATGTAGGTATATTAATCGCATTGCTACATCTCTAACACGGCAAAATATCGCTATGGCGAAAAATATATATTTTTAGCAATTTGTGAGAGTCTTCGTCATCACAACTTTTATAACCATTCAGCTTATTTTTAACAATTATTTTTAACTTATGTAAATGATCTTTCCCGAGATCGGCCGTTTTTGCATTCCATATACCCACACCATAATGTGTTGGACAGTGAATCAGGCTTGTTATCTAATTTGCAAATTACTGATAGGAATGTTAGCAATGTTGGTGTTTCAGAAAAGTCATATTGGCTCTATACATGTCACATTTATTGATAATTACTTCCATTGTGACTCCGAGTAGAAAAGAGGTGACACATAATTATTATATTTTTATCCTAATTATTAATATAAGTTTCTATAAATAAATGCCTCACATTATCTAACCCAACTTATTATATAGTACTAAAGGTCAAATCTATCATATCCGGCATTTAACTTACACAAATCAACAGTTCTCTGGCTTGTATGATAAAGCCTGTCATTATAAACGCAATTTACCAAACCCGATTATGCCTTGATAATGTGTGTGGCATGCACTCCAAAAGGCACACATTAGGAATAGCGACAACAGTCAACGGTATATCTTTTCGACTGAGGACATTTTGACAAAAATAATAAAGCTGTTTCTGTCTGTGATACACTGATACATCAGAAAGTAAAAACAATGGATCAATTGTCGAATTCAAGCAACAGCACTGAAGTCATGTTTCAAGGCTACGGGAACTTCAACGTGTTATTTATTGTTCTTGGACTGAGTGGTGTTCTTCTAAATACGCCGTGTGCCATCATTCTGGGGTCATCTTCCAAGAACTTACGGACGCAACTAAGATTACTCTTAAGTTTGTCCGTCTGTGATTGGCTGATATCGGCGATAAACATAGTCAAGGGATTCATTTTCGTGGATACAGTGTTTTTGTGGGATAGCTATGCTCCAATTAGCATACAAAGAATTCCTCAGCGCATTTTGTCTGCATTGTTCAAAGGCATTCAATGGGCAAGTCTAATAATAATGCTTGCGATTGCAGTTGATTTGCTTCTTAGAGTCAAGAAACCTTTACAATACAGCAAACTGATGTCGAGAACGCGTGGAAATATTGCCCTTGCCTTTATAATCCTGACTTCTATACTAATTGTCAGTAGTAATTTTGTTATAGATGCAATGACTATTGCCTTTGTGCTCCAGCTTTTCGCATCACTTATTGCATTTGTGACATTTTGCGTTATTTATGCTTGCATTATCTGTGAAATTCGTAAAATGTCCACAAATAATATCGGACCTAACGGCTACCGGGCATTGCGTAAGGTCGCGTGCACAACTGCTTGCATTCTGGGGACATACATTTTATGTTTAATGCCAGTACTTTGGTATTGTATTATTTGTGGTATCGCAACGGAAGTGTGTGCATACTTTGCAGATCATATACAACTGTCTTTGGAATGTATTTACCTGTTGAATTCCTCGTTAGATCCAATCATATACATAATTCGAGTACCTGAAGTGAGAAATAGACTTGCGTCCCTTATAGATTGTACACGATGATGGCAAGTTGCCGATGAAAATACTGGAACAGCAACGACGTGGATTTCTCTGCATTTATCGAGGCTTCGTAAAACATACAGGAAACGAAAATACAAGACGTATGGTATTTGTATGTGTGTCTTAATTGACTTTTGTTCGGTCAATTTATAATAGATGCAGTTCACATACGACATTACTTATGTTGACTTTTATAGGTAAAGTTAAAGCACCTTGCCGAAGACGTTCTTATCAAATGTTTCACATTGTGTTTTATTTGTTGCCCCATTTCATACTTCATTTATAGCATGTATAGCATATCCTATTGAGCAACATTTGACTAGCAAAAAGTTAAAAAATCGGATGATTATTCTTTGGCCTGATTTTTATCTGTTTAGGAAAATGAACTACCGGTTGCATGACATATTTGTCTAAAATTTAAAAATTTCATTCACATTTATCTTAATGAAGAATGAATTAGTAAACAGATAACAAACTTCGAGGAAAACTACACATGTTGCTCTAAACAGCTGTTTACACATGTCATGTAAACATAAAAGTAAGCAACGTCGAGGTTATCATGAAGACAACATATTACACAAAAAGCCTACTAACTATGATATCCATGCTGGTTTAAATCAGATGCAATTGTCTGTGACCCCTTAAGAAAATTTTCTTGGCAGGTTCTGAATGTTGAATTCATCGGTCCATTTAGGTTATGGCATTCTATATAACGTTTAGTTGTACAGGAATGTTACGTAGATGTTACATTTATGTTCAGCCCATCAGAGAATAAAATCTTATGATATTAAACATTATAATTACCAACTTGGCAAGATATGTATATTTTGCAAACACATTAAAAAATAAGCAATAAACAAATAATTGTATACATGTACTATAACATGCTCTTCTGTGAAAAACATGCCTTTATGCTGTAATAATGTTTATGTACTCATTGCTATAAACATATTGTTTTGATGCAATAAAATATTTGTAGTTGTAATTTTACGGCACAAAACTGCATTTAAGCACAGGTCATAATACTAAGTTTAGTTGATTACATAAATCAGATCTTCTCATACAATTAATTAATAAATAAATTGTTTTCGAACTTTCAGAAACGAATGATTATTGCTGATAAAATTCATTAAATACTTCAAATTTCATACGCCTTTTAAACAATATATTCTTGATAATTTTTTGAATTTAGCGATGTTTAAAACCATTATTATTTTTATACATTATTATCTTCCAATCAACGCATGTGCAATGTTGTTTACATGGCTGTGCCATCGGACTCCAATGTTTTTCGTTCGTGTATAGATTGTCAAGTAGGAAACGCATTTCTCCAGGATTAGAGTTGCAAAATGTATTTAATATAAATATGACATATATAGTCAAAGCAATCGATATAATTGCATTCAGTTATTTTATATATTGACGATAAGAAACTAGATAACATGACGTGAAAACTACATTTTATTAAGAAAATGACCGAGTAACCCGAGTACTCGAATACTGAGTTTAGTAATTATTCACATCCCTAATTATCAATAATCAATCTTGTCGATATAAAGGGTGTATTTTTAAAAGGCATGAACACTGCTTCTGTCGTTTGTCGAAAGAAAATCTTTGATTTGAACTTGACATCATAGGCATGCCCGGTTAAATATCTCATTGATAAAAGTATTTAGAATGTGCTACATAATTTCTGTATAGAATATGCTTTCAGAGTCACATGTATGCAAAAGTGGAAATCTACATATATGTATGTACATTTTGTGAATAAAATATTATTCCTTTGTTTGTTTGTTTACCTGTTGCATGGTTATACATGTAGTTTATATGGGTATAGACTATATTCACTTTATATATATATATATATACACCGGTGTTCTTTTTATGAACAGTTTTCAGTTTTAGAACCATACTATTATAAAATGCATAATATTAAAGTTGGCTAGAGGATATGCTGAAAATATAAACTACTTCGCTTTATATATACATTTTGTTGTAATTGATAACAGGCATGCTTTAGGGAAAACATTAAATAAATTAACGGATATATCACTATTTAAACCTTGTTGTGTATAATTTGTTTAAATAAATTGGTTTATTATATTATTATATATTTCATTATATGATGAATAATGCTGTTACATTTATTTGAAAAGATACCATAAAAATGTTATTAGATTCAGAAAGCCATATAATCACGCGTTTATTAAATGACAAATTTTCCCCTTCGGTTCAAACAATTAAGTTATTTAAAGTGATATGCTTGAATAGTAATTGACTTGTATTTATTTATGCATTTTTTGATTTTAAAATTCCATTATGACCATAATTAAAAAAATGTCGCCGATATTAATTCTTCATTTATACTGATAATGAACGTTTTGTAAGGTATTTGTCAAGGTTTAAAGTGGCTACTATTTTTCTTTCGTTCCTCTGCTCCTATGGACAATTCCTAAAATGCCCAACAATCTTAAACACTAATTTCAGATATCATCAGACAAAATTCGTGGCAGTTAATAAGTAGCATATTAGAGTGAGAGACAAGACAGACAGGCAGACAGACAGACAAGCATACAGACAGACAAAGACAGAGAGGCAGACAGACAGAGAGACATACAGAAATACAGACAAGCAGACAGAGAGAGAGAGAGAGAGAGATAGAGTGAGAGAGAGAGAAGAGAGAGAGAGTGATTTGGGTTTTACGGCACACCGACACTTAACAGGTCATACGGCGCCTAATACAAAGTTTAATGTAAATTAAATAGAGCATAATCAGGTTAAAACTAAACTATGTAAGTAAAATATAGAAAAATAAAAAAACTATCAGGTTAAAAAAATAAATTATAATTGAAAACAGGCCAACACATCAGATGGTTTAAAAAAGTATAACGGTTGGTAAATAAACAGTTTAAGAATTTATAACTTATTAAGAATACTAATCTCGTTCAAGAAGCAAACACGTTTAGAATACGACACTGTCCTAAATAGTTCGTACATGTTATTGACATTAAAATACTTCGACCGTAAGTGGTCTGTGTTGATACACTGTAATAAAATATGGTTGACTGTCAGTGATTCATAGCAAGGAACACATACAGATTGAACTTTTCTTTATAAAAGATATGAATCAGGTAATCTAGTATGTACAACTGCGACAGCGGGTAAGAGCTTACGTCTTCTCGTCGACATTCTCTGCAAGCAGAGACATTGGCACCGACGTTATGCTTAATTACGTGTAATTTGTTAAAAAATATACTGTCTCACTTGTTTGCCACTTGGTTAATATGTTTTCGGTTAATAAGTGGTTTAAAATCAGTGTGTGGGATGCAAAGATCTGTCTCAGTGATGGCTGAGGCAGATTTTGCACCCCTGTCAGCATCTTCGTTTCCTCGGATGCCTACATGACTAGAAAGCCTAACAGAAGGAGATTTCGTTAGTGCCATATAAACTTTCAAGTTGGCCAAGGACAGTGCGAACATGTGGATTTGAATAATTCAGTGACTTAATGCTCTGCAATACAGATAATGAGTCTGAAAATATAACATATTTTCACCGGAATGTTCTGAAATGAAATCAAGGCCTAGATTTCAAGCCCGGACTTCAGCGGTGAAGATAGACGAGTTGTTAGGAAGTCTTTGTTTAAAGCAGTGGCTATTACTTACGGAAGCACAGCCAACGTGAGTGTCCGTCTTTGAACCATCTTTGAACCATCAGTAGATATATGAAGGTGATCAGAATACTTGTCACGGAGTTCGAGAACTTCAGATCGTGAAATCATGGGATCATTGTTCGACTTATTATTTTCACAGAGTTCTAAATTCACATCAGGGAACGGAGATGCCATTGTGGGGTTTTCAGAAATGTTATCGATTGTTTTATACCTGATGTTCTTATGCTATCTTTTAGCCTTAAACCAAGAGGTCTGATGGCTTTAGGTGATCGATCATAAAGCTCTTCATATTTAGGGTTGTAAACACAATTAAACGTTGGGTTAACAGAGTTAGACACGAGTTTAATTATATACCGCAAAGAAAGTTTCATCGCGACACAAGAATAATGATGGTTCACCTAGGCGTATGTACAGTGTCATTTTTATGCACTTGAGAAATAAGTGTACTCTGTTTAGCCGATATTAAGTGACGTCGCCGGAAGTGGAAATTCGATTTCTAGATAAGTTTAATAATTACATACATACGCACTTGTTTACCGTAAGTGTTTTAAATTTTGTAAAACACGTGTAATTATAAGATGTATATGTTAGCACGAAAACTACATTTGTGTTGCCTGGAGCAATATTTTTAGAAATTAATCCTTTTATTTATTGTCTAAATGAAATCTGCAGAGATGAGTGTGTGTTCAATAGTGTATAAAGTTTGTTGTTTACACGTAAATCTAAAGTAATTAAGGTTATTTTGTGCTTTGAAGCTTGAAGCGAAATACTTTAATTCCGTAACTTATCATTACATTAAAGCTATTAAATAACATTATTTTAAATCAAGTTCTATCGACGGACTCTGTATCGTCATGTCATTTGACATGCAATTAATCTTGACTGAATCTGACAGTGCAAGCTGTTGGTAATCTATTTTAGTAATGCAACAGTAAATAAGGGACACTACCTTTCATTTGGGTAAAATAACACCCCGTCAACCATGGCACCAAGTTTTCCTATCATTTCGTAATTATCCTAAATAAAAGCAATTACCAAAACTTATCTGAAGTCGGCAACCGTGCGTGTAAGCATTCATACATTTACCCGCCGTGGACGCCAAGAGTGAAAAATGTTGTTGGTGAGGCACTGCCGAACACGTCAGAAATGTGTTTTTGTGAACGGACACTTGAAACAAAATAAGGATGATATTATACCATAAATATTCTTAATATTATTCAACTGTTAAAGATGCAGGTATCGGAATGTTTGAGACAAAATGACTTGCAAAAATGCTTTTTTCCTATAGACATGCCTTTTTGAAAGTCTCTGAACCAATGATTTTATATTTGCGCCAAAGTTATCACAAAAAAAAACAAAATGCCGTCAATTCCTGTATTTCTATGCACCTGTATCGGAATAGGGCGTGAAACGAACGAGTGATGTTAACGTAATGACATTTAAAACTCTATCGCAATTACCTTTTTTAATATATTTTTGTAGTTTAGTCACATTCTACAAATATATTAATTTAAATTATGCCTACTTTTTCAAGAACATGCATATACAGAAGACGTCGATGTGCTCTTCTGAAATGTATCAAAGACAGAGGAATGTTTTAAAATATAAAAATAAATGTTAGCCTAAGCTACTGGCTTCCACAGTTTGACTTTCCAAAGTCAGTTGTAGTACATATGCTACGTTCTTTTTTGGTCTCTGAACGTGCTTGACGTGATAGTTACTACAGGTCAATATTTCCTTTGCAAATAAATGTATTTTGAAGCACAGAACATGCTCACCTTGTAGAGAGATAAAGTATTGTTATAGTAATGTATTTGTAAAAGCAACACTATTGTGTTAAGCTGACAGCCAGCCTTATTACTATTGATTGCCAAATTCAACATAACAAATCATCATGTTATTTTGACAGTTCTTATTGACATTTAGATAAATAACAAAAATAGTATGCATATAAGTACAATTTAAGTAAATTAACTGTTCTCTGTGCTAAAAAGTATATTGATTGCACGCTGAGTTAATAATGCATATTTCGCTGGGGATTATTATTTACATGGATTCATACTATCAGTAACATAAATTTGAAAATAATATTTTATTTAGGACTTTACGTAGTCCAGAGTTTTATAAATGTTGTCACTTGCTCAGCTTGTTATTGACTTTTGTTTTCACGAGTGACCGATATATACCAGCTTCATGTTTCATCATTTTATAATCAGAAATATATGATCTTACGACACCGAGCTCTCTAATTGCTTCTGTGTTATACATATATTTTCCCGGCTTCAGTTCCACTTTTTGTGCTGCTCCCTGACAAACTTAGGTTCCTGAACAATAAGGTTCCAGTTTTGAAACATATCATTTCATAGACGTCAAGCTTGTCAAACTTAACGTCGAGCTTAGCGTCAAACTTAACGTCAAACTTAACATCAAGCTAAGCTTTTAACTTAGCCTCAAACTTAACGTCAAGCTCAGCGTCAAACTTAAAGTCAAGCTTAGCGTCAAACTTAACGTCAAACTTAGCATCGTCGTGAATGTTGGAGCGCTCCACAAACCAGGTTTAAGCACCCCAGTTGGTCCTTTGCCGATTGACCGTTCCAAGGAGGTAACTGATGTTTTTTTCTTTATGTGTCTTATGTCTCGTCTCTGTGTTTTGTCACATTTGCATTTACCTTGTTTACCTTTGTCTACTGGTAGATAAAATTTAAATATCTGTGAAAATTTTGATAGGACCTTTTCTTATTTACCTATAGTCTGTGTCTGTGCATCTTAAAGCATAGCAAATTCATACCTTCAAACATCGCCGTCTGCTTTATAAAAACAAACGCATTTCATGTTTTACGTCCACTAAAATTAGCTAAGGCTTTATCTTCTACTAAATTCGACGATGACGTCGATGATAATGATGGCAATGAAGATAAAGCCAATGATGATGATGATGAGAAGGGGGATAATTATGATTAATCTCAATAACAATAGTGCAGGAAATTATATAGAGAAGCAAGCCGTGGATACATGCAGCTTAACATGAGAATAATTAATAAGGAACAAAAGCATGAATTGTTTGAACAACGACAAAATTCATAGCCGAAACTGAAATTGTTGGAGCTTACTTCCTGTGAGTAATAGGGATACATGTTTAGGTTTTGGTGTTAGCCGTGTTTGCTTTTTTTCTCCACTAAATA